>CAWUFW010015660.1:0-349952 GCA_963921515.1 Calotriton arnoldi
GATGGCTACCACTACTACCACCCCTACTCAGGGGGGCCTGGATGCCTGTCACTGCTACCATCCACACTCATAGGGGGATGGATGCCTACCACTACCACCACCCCTACTCATGGGGGCCTGGATGCCTGTCACTACTACCATCCCCACTCATAGGGGGATGGATGCCTACCACTAACACCACCCCTACTCAGGGTGGCCTGGATGCCTACCACTACCACCACCCCTACTCATGTGGGCCTGGATGCCTGTCACTACTACCATCCCCACTCATAGGGGGATGGATGCCTACCACTACCACCACCCCTACTCATGGGGGCCTGGATGCCTACCACTACCACCACCCCTACTCAGGGGGGCCTGGATGCCTACCACTACCACCACCCCTACTCATGTGGGCCTGGATGCCTGTCACTACTACCATCCCCACTCATAGGGGATGGATGCCTACCACTACCACCACCCCTACTCATGGGGGCCTGGATGCCTACCACTAACACCACCCCTACTCAGGGGGGCCTGGATGCCTACCACTACCACCACCCCTACTCATGTGGGCCTGGATGCCTGTCACTACTACCATCCCCACTCATAGGGGGATGGATGCCTACCACTACCACCACCCCTACTCATGGGGGCCTGGATGCCTGTCACTACTACCATCCCCACTCATAGGGGGATGGATGCCTACCACTAACACCACCCCTACTCAGGGGGGCCTGGATGCCTACCACTACCACCACCCCTACTCATGTGGGCCTAGATGCCTGTCACTACTATCATCCCCACTCATAGGGGGATGGATGCCTACCACTACAACCACCCCTACTCAGGGGGGCCTGGATGCCTACCACTACCACCACCCCTACTCATGTGGGCCTGGATGCCTGTCAGTACTACCATCCCCACTCATAGGGGGATGGATGCCTACCACTAACACCACCCCTACTCAGGGTGGCCTGGATGCCTACCACTACCACCACCCCTACTCATGTGGGCCTGGATGCCTACCACTACTACCATCCCCACTCATAGGATGGGTAATGCATGACACAACCAGCATACTCCAACATAAGGAATGTCAGAAAAAGTATCACCCCAACATCATGACAAGCATGTGTTGTCTGTGTCAAATGCCTACAACACTGAACATGACATTGAACATACAATGTGACCCCCTATCACATGTGCCACACATAAATGTGTGTGGCCTCCACAATGCAAGCAGACCATGACCACTGTGGCAATGGGGTCTAAACCTCCATCATCACAGTGACCAAAATGTAAGTGTGGGGTCCATAGCTGAAGCCCAATTGAACATTGTGGCAATGGGGTCTAAACCCCCATCATCACAGTGACCAAAAGGTAAGTGTGGGGTCCATAGCTGAAGCACATTTTGAACATTGTGGCAATGGGGTCTAAACCCCCATCATCACAGTGACCAAAAGGTAAGTGTGGGGTCCATAGCTGAAGCCCAATTGAACATTGTGGCAATGGGGTCTAAACCCCCATCATCACAGTGACCAAAAGGTAAGTGTGGGGTCCATAGCTGAAGCACATGTTGAACATTGTGGCAATGGGGTCTAAACCCCCATCATCACAGTGACCAAAATGTAAGTGTGGGGTCCATAGCTGAAGCCCAATTGAACATTGTGGCAATGGGGTCTAAACCCCCATCATCACAGTGACCAAAAGGTAAGTGTGGGGTCCATAGTTGAAGCTCATTTTGAAAATTGTGGCAATGGGGTCTAAACCCCCATCATCACAGTGACCAAAATGTAGGTGTGGGATCCATAGCTGAAGCACATTTTGAACATTGTGGCAATGGGGTCTAAACCCCATCATCACAGTGACCAAAAGGTAAGTGTTGTCATTGAAAAAGCTGCAACTGCCATACAGCATGGATGATTCCTGGTCACACAACAACAAACACATCAGTGGCAAAGTAGTGCTTGTGTCCCATAGCAACATAGATTGGGTGAGGCAAACAGTGCAGTGCAAATAAGACATACCTTTGGCCATGTGCAGACAAACATCACCCATGGGGGCTGACATTGTCAACATTTATCAATTACACAATGACAGAAGTGACCATCATAATGCAGACCCACATATCTGCACCAATGGACACACAAATGTAGATATCCTGTGGAGACTGTAGATGTGAGGTGAACAAATACCATACCATGGCAGCAATGGGACATACAAACCATGATTATTGTGCTGACTGATGACCCAGGAGTCCCAGGGACAGCAGGGGAAATCCACCAAACAACATACAGCCAATGGCACACTAAAGATATGCCAATGCAGTGGTGCAGATGCACAAACACAAACAGGCAGCCTCACACTGCATATCAAACACAACAGGTGATGGGGGTGTGCCAGTGTCCCCAGGCAACCACAGAACACATGAGGAGGCCTGAATCCCAATTACACAGATGTGTATACAGTGCCACACAAAAGTAACTCATGGATCGGATTCCCCTATGTGGGCAATCAGGCATTGTTAGATGAGAGGGAGCCCAAATTACACATGTCACACAAGCTTGTAGGAACAGCAACTAACACAGCAAGAGACAGACCCACCACAGCACTACCCCCAGGGACCCCACATTGTGGTGACACTAGCCTGCATGATAATCCCACTGTGATGACAAAGGTAGATGTTGTTCACACTGTGAACCACAGCCATGTGTCCTGAGCAACTAACTACCGTGATGGTGTGATACCTACACAAGCACAAATCAGTCAGCACAGCCTGTCAGCCAAGGCCAATATGGAGGTAGGGGTCTAGCCGTGCAACAACTCACATTTGCACACACTCAACACCACACACCTTGATCTCCACCAATGTGCAGCATTGAAGCTCACATGGACTGGTGACATTGCACATGCACCCATGACAATCCCAGGGGTGGTGGTGGAAACTAAGGTGCAAAACCCATCACACATGGCCAGTCAACAAGACCAGTGAATGTCTGACACACTGCACAGTACGCCGTACATGGGCATGACGTGAAATCCACCCCAATCAATGGGATCCCGGCCACAGTCACACACCAATGAAGAAGCCAAGGTGACCCACAAAGAACACACATAGACAACTTCCAACATTGCAGCTCTGACCCTGAGGAGTGGCAGCAGTCACACACACAACGTGTCACAATCACTGAAAGCTACCACAAACTGTAAATTACATGACTTGTGTAACCAACAAGTGCCAAGGGGAATCCTGACTGTGTCTCATCTGCTTTTGCCCACATCCCCAGCCCTGACAACAAAGACAACTAGGGATGACAACCTGATGAACATTAGTTTGCCATGCACCCACATCCCGGAGAAACCAGGTCCAAGATGCAGGATGAACACAGGACAACTCAGCAAGCATCACAAACAGGAACATCCCTAGGGACACAGCCTGTGTAGGAAAAGGGAAGGGAACACACACAGACATGCTCACACAACACACAACACGGGCCCAGACAATGTCACAGGATTACACACTGCCATGAGGGCACTCCACTCCTGTGGAAGGTCCGCTGTGCCAAACCTTGTCTGTGCACGACTCAAACATGTCAGCAGAACACTCGGTCAGTGAGTCAACAACTACAACACACTGAAGGCTCTGCTCACATCAGCCTGGGTACGGGAGTGTCACGTCAGTCATCTGCATACACCCTAAACACGTGTCAAGCAAGTTGCACTGTATACACAGATGAGTCCTTCAACATTGATGTGCTAAACTGCATGTCCAGTGGAGATGGGCACGCAGTCAGGGAAATAGAAACATTGAACAGTGGTAAGCCCACCAGATGTGCATCAGTGTAAGCCAAAGATGTTAATTTACAAATGCAAAACGTACATCCCTGTGTCAAATGCTGAACATTACACCCTCAGACTGAAGCAAAGGATGCTATAGATCCAGACTACATTAGGAAACATATCCCATGGACCACATGGAGTCCATCACAGCAACACTTCATTTTCCTGATCTGAACACTATTACAACTGCAAATGCATGATGATACTCATCTACATCATGTACATCCAAAGAAAAACCACAAGTAAACAAAAAGAGGCTTTATTCAGCAAATGTTAAACTAAAATTTGAAGTCCAAAAGAAACTAAGGCCAATGGCCAGTCCAAATACACAGTCCCAACAGGGTGATATGTGACAACTTGTCACCCATTGCTTGCCTGCACTGGTACAGACAGGGGACATCCCCTCGGAGGGGCATACAAGGGGCAGGCCAGGCACCGCAGGGACAGGATCAGGGGATGCCAGAAGGAGGCAGTGAAGGGGTGGTGGGTGCAGGAGTGTCACTGGCAAGTGCAGTGGAGGTGTCTGACTCAGTGGGGGCCGGCACCACTGTAGGGCACAACTCAGATGGTGTGGGTGCTGCAACCACTGCAGTGGGCCGGTCAGATGGAGTGGACTGGGTCCCCACTGCAGTGCCCGAGTCAGACGGGGTGGGTGTGGACTCCACTGCAGTGCATAACTCCAAGGGAGTGAAAGGGGGGGCAGATGAGGTGGGCAGGACAGAGGGGGGCACCCGGTCTCCACACCAGTGGCACAAACAGGCAGAGCGTCTGGTTTGGGGGAGGAAGAGCAAGTGGTAGGGGGAGGGCCTAAGCAGTTTGGGGATGCGGTATCGGTGTGTGGGGAACCTGGGGCAGGGTGTGGCGGTGGAGCCTGTGGAGTGGTGGCCTGGGGGATGGAGGAGAGAGACTGTGTGGTGGAGCTGCGTGGTGGTGGTGGTGGGGTCTTGCCCTTCCTGGTCCGGGGGACTTTCGAATGGGGTCCTCTGTCTGCCTGTGCCTGGGGGAGGGTGTCCGGGTGTGAGGGCACTCCCTCTGTGTGTGGTGGTCGCCTCTTCCGCCTGGACTTCGTGTCAGATGTATCTGTGGGGAAGAGGCCAAGCTCACAGAGGAAGAGCTTCTGGGAGGGGGGGTTGCAGGTGAGGCAAGGGAAGGGCTTTTGGAGGGAGAGGTATCTGAGGACTGCGCAGTGCTCGTGGATGCGTGTGTGTGTGTCTGGGCCCCATCCCCTGTGAGTGAGGTATCAGTCCCCTGACTGTGCGTGCGTGTGCATCTGGATTTTGGCTTGTGTGTCTGTGTGCTGCTTGTGTCTGTGCTGGTGCGTGCCGGTGTGTGTGTGCTTGGGACAGGTAGGGTGCTGGGGATTGTGGATGGGGCAGAGGTAGGAGGGGTGAGGGACTGTTGCAGGAGGGACACTGCTGCCATCAGTGAGGAGGCCATGGATTGATTGGTCCGATGTAGGGCAGACATGCCAGATGACATGCCCTCCATGAATGACACTAGTTGTGTCAACAGACCCGTGTGTGCATGGAGGACACTCAGCATTGATGTCTGCCCTACATGGATCTGTTTCAGCAAGTCCACAGACTCCACACTCAGGGCAGCAGGGGGACAGAGGCAGGGGGTGCGGTGCCTGGCATGAAGGAGACACGCTCCCCTACACGGGAGCCTCCATGGACATGTGGGATGGGAGCAGATGGGAGGGTGGAGATGGTGGTGGTGGCGGGGACAGACTTGCTTGACGTTGCCTCTGGTCTGCTGACACCCGCCTCCACAAGGGAGTCCTCACTGGAAGTGCTGTTTTCCCCAGCCGAGGTGGTCATAGCTGAGGTCTCCTCAGTGTGGCTCCCCTCACCCTCCGTGCCACTGGGTCCCTCAGTCTCCCCTGCAGTGGACCCAGTCTGGCTCTGCCGCTCTCCTTGGTCCATGGAGCTGTCTCCTCCTGTGGCCGTGGATGTATCTGCAAACAATCAGGATAAACAGAGCAACATTAGTCACCTGTACTGACCACACACACCACAGTAAGTACAGCACATCACAGAGCAAGCCCTGCCATCATTTGCTAGACATTGCAATTAGTGCTGACACTGATTTGAAGAAGCCCATTGTCTGCCTGACAGTCAGTCATGCCACACATATCCTACCTGTCCATGCACTCATCTGTCTGCTGCCTGTTGTATGTGACTAATCATATGTGCACACATGCACCACATACACAGTTGTTGGACATCCAAGAGAACATATGGAAATGTGTCACTCCAAACACATGCCATCTCCTGCCACTGACTCAGTACATGTGTCAGGAAAAGTGATGGGCAAAGTCTCTGTTGATATGCGGGTTTTGCTTCCATCACCAGACACAATGATGTCCTCATGTCCTGATAGACAATGCAACAATGGTGTGCATGCAGGACATATCACACCACTGCTGGATCACCCTTTGCGATTGGAATGTCATGGCACAGGCCTGTCTGGCAAGTCAGTCATAACTGTCTCCTGTCACAGGGGCAGTGCATACACACAACACCAGTCTGCACTGTGTCACAATCATGGGAGTTTTTGAAATGTAAGCCCTGTAGCTGACAGGTGCACATGTGCACCCCTGGCCACCCACATCATGAGGACTGAGATGATCCCACGTCAATCAAATGAGACATTTGAGTGACTGCAAACACAAATCCATACACATGAGCACTTCACCGTCTGATGAGAATGAACCAAAGCTGCCTGCACCTCTATGTTTTATACAACATTGTGCACAGTCAAGGGATCAGAGACCTATGCATTCATCTATGTGCAGATCCCATAGTCACAACTCAGATGGCTGGCCACCCCAAATTGTTAAACACTCCAGGAGTCCAAATAGCAAGGCCACACCACGGTGACACAGAGGCATACACCTGAGTGCACTCTTCACAATACCCAATATGTACGCTGACACATGGGAGTGGGAGAACAGAGTGCCTTCGATGTACGGAGTAGGCATTACAGTCCTGGTCCATGTGCAACATGGTATTACCCTGAACACTAGGCAGGTGGCTATGCATGTGTCACACACATGATGTACATACTTCTGAGGCTCCTACCTTGGTCTCTGCAGCAGCATGGGTGTGTGGCACATACCCCAGACATGTGGTAAGTCAGAGCAGCAATTGGAACACATATTAAAGCCATACCCAGAGTACATGTCAGATCACAGGCAATGTGAGCAATTGTACCACCCATGCAGCCCACCACAAAGTTCCTGTAACTGATGCTGTCCCCAACTTGAACCACAGGTAACTGCAAGTACACAGTACCCAAGTGACCTAAGTCACAGACTGTAAGGGCCACACCTGTGTATCAGATGAGGAGGGGGCATGGCACAAGTGAAGGACATGAGTCCAGGACGACATGACAGCTGTACTGTGGAAGTGGAACCAGGCTAAAGGAGTGCATAGAGCATGTCAGTCATAGTACACATTTGAGGCTAGCACTTACCCCCTCCTTGCTGCTGTCTGGCCTTCAGCTGCCCAACCAGGTCAAGGAAGACCACCGCCAGGATCCGGAGCATGTGGGGGGTCAGGGTCCGGTGTCCGCCCCTCTTGCGAGGAGGCGACAGCTTCAGCTGGACCCTTGCGATCCTCCGGGTCCAGCCCCAAAGGTCCTGCCACCTCTTCTGGCAGTTGCGGATCCTGCGCCTGTAGACCCCCACAGATCGTGCTGCCCGGACGATGGTCAGCCAGATCTCCTGCTTCTGGTGGGCATCAACCTGTGAGGATGACAAAGTGAAAAGGCCATTACTACACATGCAACATTTCCGTGCATCACACAGTTGGATATACATGTCTCAATCACAGGGGCATATGATCTACACAGGTAGTGCAACTATGGCTATGAACAGTTTGCCAGCAGTTACTAAATGGTATCATTGCCTGGGAAGTCAAACCTTGTTGGAATGCACTGTTACTGCACTATACCTGTTCAGTGCATGTGACTACACACTTTGGGGGTGACAACTACTCAGTGAGCGTGCTAGCCACTGGTGTACACACTGTACGTCTTGCTAGTCAGACAACATGCACAATTAGTAAGGCAGTGGACAGCACACTCACCTGCTCCCCTGGTTTCCCATACAGCTTGCTGTACTGTGGAAGGAGGCTGCCCAGCAGGGCCTGGTTCTCCTCAGTGCTGAAGGCTGGGGCTCTATCCACAGTACGTGCCATTGCAGTAGCCAGAGGATGCAGAGACAGCAGCAGTGGTGGTGGCAGTTGTCGTCCTGGAGCATGTAGTGCAGGCAAGTGAGCTCTCAGGGGAACAGCCAGCATTATATGTGTGCTGCAGAGGCAGATACTGTCCCATGTGTCCAAAGTGATAGGTCCAAGTCGTTTGTATCTTCTGAATCTGGCCAATCCATGGAATTGCACCACTTATACACGCCCACAGCATCCTTCAAAAGTTCAACATCATGACACCCATGAATTTGCAACATTGTTGTGGGTGGCCAACTGAATTCACTGCATCCGACTCGTTAAAGCTTCGAAACGCGTCCGTTCCCATGTCAGGCCATAGCCAATGCGTGCGCACCGATCGGACCATTGCTGTACGACGCGTATTTCGAAAAACAACACGCATCCGTCCACATCATATGCAATGGCCAATGCGTGCGCACCGATCGGTCCATTGCTGTACAACGCGTATTTCGAAAAACAACACGCATCCGTCCACATCATATGCAATGGCCAATGCGTGCGCACCGATCGGTCCATTGCTGTACAACGCGTATTTCGGATGACAACACGCATCCGTCCACATCATATGCAATGGCCAAAGCGTGCGCACCGATCGGTCCATTGCTGTACAACGCGTATTTCGGATGACAACACGCATCCGTCCACATCATATGCAATGGCCAATGCGTGCACACGGATCTGTCCATTGCTGTACGACGCGTCCCTGTACAAGTCACTCGCATATGTCACCATGGTTGTCACTGGTGAACGTATGCCAGCCACATTTACTTGCCAGGGACTCAGGGGCACACCTACAACACCACAGCGTGTCCACACTGTATCCTAAGGCATGTAAGGCTGCATTACCTGTGTGTGTATGGGGGTCAACATGTGGTTTTTTTGGTGGCACTTGGGGGCAGCCACTCCCAGGCTGTGCACGTGTTCATGGGGACAGAATCCTTTGTGTGTTGTGCACATGACCACTGTGATGTGCAACTGTTCAGTTCAGAGCATGTGGCATGGTCACATTTCCAGGTTGTGTATGTGTATGTCATGTCACATACACCCTGAGTCCCATGTGGGAAGGTATGTACGTCACAGGGTGACCCATTGCCACAATAGTGATGGCTCTCCACAGTCTGTGTGCATGTTGTGTTTCCGATGTCTCTGATTCCATGTGCAAAATGGGAGACAGTCTCCACATCCACGTTGTTTATGCATGGACTTTGATGTTGTGCGTGTGTGTGTCACAGACGTCCATGTCTGTCCTGCAGAGGCAACAGGGGCCACTACCTGTGGGAGTCATGGTTGTTTTGCTGACGTGTACATGATACGCCATGTCATGCCAGTGTCCATGTGGCAATACAGGGTCCCTGGGAATCTACCTGTCAATGAGCTGTGATGCCTGTGGCACATCTGTCCTCACATGTCACTGTGGTGTGTGTTTGGAACGTGACAGCAGTACATGGGTACTGTGACACAGCCTAATGATTTCACATAGCACAACCTGGAACTTGTTGTCAACACATGTTGAACTGTGATGTTAGATGTTGGCCATGTAGGTGCCATATATGTCCATACAGAGCGGCACACACATCAGGTACTTGTGTCTCGTAATGATGTATCATGTGATATTGAGTATGGTCAATGCCACATATGTGGGGTGACTGACAATCTTTCTTTCTTCACGTATGCACTGCAGGGCACCAGCTGTCCATAGACCATTCCCTGACCGTGCAACCATGGTTGAACGTGACTGCATCCGACGGTACCGCTTCAACAGGCCGCTGATTGAGGAATTGGCGGTGCGGTTGGCCCCACATTTGCAACCTGGCCGGCCATACCCTACAGCGCTGACCCCCAAGGTGAAGGTGATGGCAGCCCTACACTTCTTTGCCACCAGTACCTTTCAACACACTGTGGCGTCTGCTGGTGGGATGTCACAGACCATGTTCAGCCGTGTGCTACGCGATGTTTTGGAGGCAATGTTGAGATACCTGAACCAGTACATCTATTTCCCTAAACTTCAACAACTCACTGACGTCAAGAGTGACTTCTATGCCCTGGGGAGGATGCCACATGTCATTGGCTCCATTGATGGGACACATGTGGCTTTGGTACCACCACAGGCACATGAGCAGGCATACAGGAACAGGAAACATTACCATTCGATCAATGCTCTGGTGGTATGTCTTGCAGATATGAGCATCTCACATGTGTGTGCCCATTTCCCCGGTTCTGCACACAATGCCTACGAGATGAGGAGTAGTCGCATCCCGAGAATGATGTCACAGATGCAGAACCAGCGTGCCTGGCTTGTCGGTGTGTACTGACTTTGTACCATTGTGTGTGTTCTGCAATGTTGTATTCCACCCTCTTTTCCAACTCAGCTAATGTGCAATTGTCTGTATGTAGGTGACTCCGGATCCCCAACATGCCATGGTTGCTGACACCCATCAGGAACCCTGTGACACCAGCCCAGATGCACTACAATGAGGCACATGGTCGGACCAGGAGAGTGATCAAGCGGACATTTGGTCTCCTGAAGAGCCGCTTCCGCTGCCTGGACAAGACAGGAGGGGCCCTCCCATATGCCCCAGCAAAGGTGTGCAAGATTGTCATCGTCTGCTGCATGCTACACAACCTGGCAGTGCGGAAGGAGTTGCCTCTCATCCTGGATGACGATGACCAACATCCGCCACCTGTGGAGGATCCTGGCCTGGGCCACGATGCCAGTGATGATGATGATGATGAGGGTGATGTCCGCACACAGCTCATCACCAACTTCTTCAGCTGAATGTGAGTATCCAGAGATGTCATGTCAATGATGTGAGTTTGCATGATATGTGTTGTATGGCTCTGGTGCTGTTTGAGTGTGGCCATGTGCTACTTGACTGGAAGCGTGCAGCGATGTGTCCTTACAGGTAGTCTGTACTCCCCAACAGTGTTGACATGCTAACTTGGTTTTGTGTAGGTATCTTGTGACATGTATTGGGCATGAGTATTGCAGTTCTGTCCTATTCTTCAGTGCTTTTGACTGTGTGTCATGTCTGTCCTTCACAGGGTACTTTCAGAGTTGTTTGGTCAACTCGGATCCCCCGACACCATGATTCAGCTTTCAGGGTGGAAGCAGTCGTTTCCCTAAAGGTGATGTGCCACACACCCCTGGACTTTATTTCTTCTACACTTGTTGACTGTGTGGCCACTGCCACGTGGGATTACCTTGCATTTGTAGTGGAAACAACATGTTGCAAATGTGTAATGAACCTGTGCTTCACTTTGGGATGTGCATTGTCTGTGGTCACACATCTGACTGACATTTGCTTATTGCACCTGTGGGCTAGTTAACACAGACTCTGAATAGGTGTGGTGTCTGTGCATTCCACTGTATTTCCTGGCAACATCAGTGTAGGCGATGAGTCAGATGGCCCTGGTGTCTATGTGTTGTGTAGCCCTAGTGGTGTGTCTCCCTCATATGTGTCACGTCGCCATGACTCACATGACGGTGTTGAACTTGCTGTAGCAGTTAGCATGCACAGTGTCATTTAGCAGATCATCATCTCCATGACAAAACCAACGTTGGAATCACAACAGAGGCAAGTATGGTGTATTAGTGAGTTTATTTACATACATGTGTGAGGATAGTGCACAGGATGGTGGGTGCTGTACATTGGGATTGGAATCCAAAGTTCCCAGATGAGTTGGAAGTGATGGTAGCAGAAATGTCCTGATACATTAGTCCAAATTAAACTCCCCATGTCATGTGGGAGAGTTGTGTTGCATTCGACAGGGTGAACAGTTTGCACACAAAGGAGAATTTCCAGAACAGGTGTTGGGTTCCTGGGGAATGTACATGGACAATCGGCCTCTCAGTTGTCCTTCCTCGGACGACCCCTCTTCTTTCTGGGGGGACCCTCACGTGCAGGCCGCTGCGGTGCAGAGGACTCTCCACCAGAGTCATCCTCCCTCCCTGTGGCAGTTGCAGTTGTTGCGGCACCAGATGTTGTGGGCACACAGGGAGGTGTGGACATGTTGGTGCTAATCTGGCGGAGGCATGTCAATATGTCCCTCTGCACTGCTGTCAGTTCTTCCAATGTGTCCCTGTTGAATGTCCTTGAGGATCCCCACTACCTGGCTGACCTCTCCGGTGCTATTCTGGTATGCATCAGCAATGCGTGCCAGTTGTGGGTCATCATGCAGTCCAGACCCCTCTGCAAACAGCGACCTCTGCCTACCACCCCTCCCACCACCCCATGCCACACGTGCGGGACCTGCAGTGGCACGCACAGGTGACCCTAGGCCCCCTTGGGGGTTGGTACTGGGGTTGTTGTCCGTTGCTTCACGGTGGGCTGGGGTCCCTGTGCTGTTGTCATTCAGTGTCCTTGGTCTGTCTGTGTCGGCGGGGGAGGTCTGTGTGTTGGCAGATGTTGGAGGAATGGGTGCAGGGGGTGCAGATGGTGGTCCTCCTGGCGCTGCATGATGACTCACACCGGAGGTGCCAGGTTGGTCTTCGCCATCCGATGAGGGCAGAGGCTGTTCCACACCAGAGAGCTCAGGGGCCACCGGAGCCTGGGACAGGGACTCCTCCTCATCTGCTGCTGTGCCCCCATCATCACCTGTTTTTGGAAGAGACACACAATGTATGTTATGTTTCTGCAGGCATCAATGGTTCAAACACATGACAGTTGTGACTGTACCTCTGGATGCGGCTCTGTACATTGCATTGTCCTAAGTTGTCACAGTCAGAGGTTGATATTGGTGTGGCTCATTGTCCTGCCAACCTGATGCATTTCAATGTGGATGTTGAGGTGTGTGCATGACCAGCATTGGTGGTATTTGGTTGACATCCAGACCTCCTTCTCCCCCCAGCCCAGTTATCCCACCATGAAGCATGTCACCCTTGCAGTGGATGCAGGTTAACTCTCAGGATGTCAGTCAGTGGTGTCCTGCTGTTGGTTGGTGCCCAGTTCCCAGCAGGGCCTGGTACTCCCCACAACAGAGCACCATTGTCAGACATCTTAGAAGTGGCTTTTCACTCCCTGTGAGGTGTGCATGCTTCAGTGTGAGCTTGCTGGGCCATGTGGGTGGGGGATGTTGAGCTGTGACTACCACTCCCATCATGCTATTGCCTACACCCCCTTCCCAGCATGCCCATACTTCCTTCCTTTTGACTCTGCTTCCCTGTGGGGTAGTGTGCCTGTGCTGACAGGATGGCTGACAGTGTTGTCCTGGCGTTTGTTTGGCTACAAGTCACAAAAGTGTCTCTGTGCTTCACACAGCATAACCCAGTGTGGTTGTTCTTTGTGGGATATTTAATTAGAGTGTGAGGCATTGCATTCTCACAGGTGAGTTGTGTGAAGTTTGTGTTAAGGGGGTGTGTGAGAAAAGCTGCTTGTGACTATGGTCAGAGCTGTCAGTCCTCCTTCCCACCCAGCCAGATATCCCACCATGGAACGTGCTTCCATTGCAGGGAGTGCAAGTTGGCTTTCAGGATGTCAGTCAGTGGTGTCCTGCTGTTGGTTGTTGCACAGTTCCCAGCAGGGCCTTGTGCTCCCCACAGCAGTACCCAGTGTCAGCCATCTTGTCATTTCTTTTCCACTCCCTGTGATGTGAGCATGGTTCAGAGTGGTGTTGATGGGCCAATTGTGAGGGTGACCAATATCTGTGACTACCACTCGTATCATGCTATTGCCTACACCCCCCTTCCCAGCATGCCCATACTTCCTTCCTTTTGAGTCGACTTCACTGTGTGTGAGTGTGACAGCAATGGCAAGATGGCTGACAGTGTGGTCCTGTTGTTTGTTGGTGCACAGTTCCCAGCAGGGCCTTGTGCTCCCCACAGCAGTACCCAGTGTCAGCCATCTTGTCATTTATTTTCCACTCCCTGTGATGTGAGCATGGTTCAGAGTGGTGTTGATGGGCCAATTGTGAGGGTGACCAATATCTGTGACTACAACTCCCATCATGCTATTGCCTACACCCCCCTTCCCAGCATGCCCATACTTCCTTCCTTTTGAGTGGACTTCACTGTGTGTGAGTGTGACAGCAATGGCAAGATGGCTGACAGTGTGGTTCTGTTGTTTGTTGGTGCACAGTTCCCAGCAGGGCCTTGTGCTCCCCATAGCTGAGGCCAGTGTCAGACATCTTAGAAGTGGCTTTTCACTCCCTGTGAGGTGTGCATGCTTCAGTGTGAGCTTGCTGGGCCATGTGGGTGGGGGATGTTGAGCTGTGACTACCACTCCCATCATGCTATTGCCTACACCCCCCTTCCCAGCATGCCCATACTTCCTTCCTTTTGACTCTGCTTCCCTGTGGGGTAGTGTGCCTGTGCTGACAGGATGGCTGACAGTGTTGTCCTGGCGTTTGTTTGGCTACAAGTCCCAAAAGTGTCCCTGTGCATCACACAGCATAACCCAGTGTGGTTGTTCTTTGTGGGATATGTAATTGGAGTGTGAGGCATTGCATTCTCCCAGGTGAGTTGTGTGGAGTTTGTGTTAATGGGGTGTGTGATAAAAGCTGCTGGTAACTATGGTCAGAGCTGTCAGTCCTCCTTCCCACCCAGCCAGATATCCCACCATGGAACGTGCTTCCATTGCAGGGAGTGCAAGTTGGCTTTCAGGATGTCAGTCAGTGGTGTCCTGCTGTTGGTTGTTGCACAGTTCCCAGCAGGGCCTTGTGCTCCCCACAGCAGTACCCAGTGTCAGCCATCTTGTCAGTTCTTTTCCACTCCCTGTGATGTGAGCATGGTTCAGAGTGGTGTTGATGGGCCAATTGTGAGGGTGACCAATATCTGTGACTACAACTCCCATCATGCTATTGGCTACACTCACTTCACCAGCATACACAGAATTCCTTCCTTTCAGTGAGCTTCCCTGTGAGGTGGTGTTTTATTGGTGGCAAAATATCTGACTGTGTTTGTTGGTTATAGTTATGCCACTGCCTTGCTCTATTTGTTGTTAGATTTGTACATGTCATGACACAGTTACATATCACTATGAGATGGCATGTATTGTGTTTATCTGACTAACATACACATCTTGGGATGATTATCTTTTGGTTGCTGTGGATTTGCTAAGGGTGCATGGTTTGACTATCCCCTTGACAGTGATGTGTGTGTATTGTCACACAATATTGGGTATATTGGTTGTGTACTCACCAGGCTCTGGGATGTTTGATAGTCCATATACGCTCACTGGTGGTAGGATGGCCCGCACCTTCTCCTCCCAGGGCCTGAGGTATACTGGTTTAGCAGGAGGGCAACTGCCGGTGCGATTACTCAAGGCGTAATCCTTCTTGAGTAGGTCCTTGACCCTCCTGCGCACATCATACCACCTGTTCTGGATGTCTTCCTTTGTGCGCAAACATGGTGATTGTGCGTTCACCCTGTCGACGATCCTCTCCCACATCTTGGTTTTCTGCGACATGGGGTCTGTTGGACCAATGTACCAAACAACTGTGGCTCTACCCTGAGGATCTCATCTACCAGGACTTCCAATTCACTGTCTAGGAACTTTGGATTCTTCTTTGGGGTCATGGTGATGGGTGGTGGTGGGGATTGATGTGTGTGTGAGTGTGCAAGTGAGGGTGGGTGAGTGTAGGTTTTGCTGGGTGTATGTGAGGGTGCTATTTGGGAGATGCTAATGGTGTGTGGCTTGTGTGATGGATGAGTTGTGAGTGTGTCTGTGGTTGCTGTCTGATGGTGTTCTGTGCTGGCAGGTCAGTTGAATTTGCAAAGGATCATGGTAGGGATTTGTGGCCTTTATATGGGTGGAGTTGGGGGTGTGTCCTTGTTCCATGTTTTTTTTTCCCCTGTATTTATTGACTTTGTCATTGCTTGTTTGGCCCTTTTTTTTGTATTTTTTGCTTTGTGTTTTTTATGCATGTAGGAGACGTTCTTCTGACCGATTGGGACACTGCAGTTGGCTCGTGCGGACTTCTCCGAGTCTTTCAAGCTGTGTTCCTGATGGGTTTCATGTGCGGCGTACGCGTCGGTCGCGGAGTATTGGGTTGCTTCGGCTCGGTTTTGTATGCGTGTCGGTCGTACGGCTTGGGCTCCGTGCGACTCGGTCTGGTTTTACACGCATTGCATCGTAATGCGCGGGTCGGAGTTCGCGGGTACGTTTCTGTCGGGTTCATTCCTGGTGCGTGTCGGTCGGTTCGATTCGCGTAGTTTCCCGGCCGGATAGCTGGTTTCCGTGCGGTTCGGTCGTTCGGCTTGTGTTCCGTACGAGTCGGTCGTGATTCACATGCATTTCATCGTACCTACGCGGATCGGGCAGCGCCGATACGTGTCGGTCGGACAACATTCCCGTACTGAGTCGGTCGGTATGTTTTCTGGCCCGAATTGGAATCGGCCCCTAAACATATATAATTTACTATTCCCACTGCAAACTGTATTAACTCAGGGAAGGTGCTGGACACTAAACATATATAATTTACTATTCCCACTCCAAACTGTATTAACTCAGGGAAGGTGCTGGACACTAAACATATAATTTTGTATTCCCACTCCAAATTGTATTAACTCAGGGAAGGTGCTGGACACTAAACATATATAATTTACTATTCCCACTCCAAACTATATTAACTCAGGGAAGGTGCTGGACACTAAACATATATAATTTACTATTCCCACTCCAAACTATATTAATTCAGGGAAGGTGCTGGACATTAAACATATATAATTTACTATTCCCACTCCAAACTAGAAAAAGTCAGGGAAGTGCTGGATACTAAACATATATAATTTACTATTCCCACTCCAAACTAGAAAAAGTCAGGGAATGTGCTAGACACTAAACAAATATAATTTACTATTCCCACTCCAAACTATATTAACTCAAGGAAGTTGCTGGACACTAAACATATATAATTTACTATTCCCACTCCAAACTATATTAACTCAGGGAAGATGCTTGACACTAAACATATCTAATTTAATGTTCCCACTCCAAACTGTCTTAACTCAGGGAAGGTCCTTTACATTAAACATATATAATTTACTATTCCCACTACAAACTGTATTAACTCAAGGAAAATGCAAAACAATATACTCATAAAATGTTATATTCTAAAAAACGACATAAACACATATAAAATAATACACATTATACATATAAATTAACCTATTCCCAATTATAAAAACATATCCAAATAAAAATTTTAAGACTTGTTTAATTTTTGAAATAAATTCTCATGTATTTATAAATTAAATTATATATATTTTTTAACAAATTAATAAAAAAGTAAATTATAATTATTAATATTATATAAAAATATTAAACCTAAAACAATTACATTTTCACTTTTATAGCTTTATTGATTTCAAAATCAAACATTACACATTTTCAAAATTTACAATTTATTAATTATTTATTACATTTTTATATATTTTTTAAATATAATTACATTTTTTTATAAAAAGAACAATAATACCATCTCAAAACAAAACATCTCTACATTAAAAATTAATTTATTTATTTAGGATTTTTCATTTACACTACTATAATGCCATATTAAAACAAAAATCATGTTTTTTTAACTTGTTTTTCAAATTTTCGCTTTTTTAATTTTTTTTTTAAATGTAAACATTACTCTACAAAATTATCTGCAAATTCAAGAAATTTTCAAAAATAATTAAAAAATAATTTTTGATCTGTAATTTTTTTGTTTAAATCACCTATAACCCAAACATCCCACTCATAAAATCCTTTTTTGAACTATTTTTTTGTTATTAATGCAAAGGGGGATCATCACAATATTTACAAATATACAACAATGGGAAGACGGGGTAGCAGCAGGATCACATAATTTTCATAAAACAATTTGGTACATCGGGAAAAAAGGATAGAAAAAGAAACATAAAATAGGAAAATCATATTACATTTTTGATCCTTAAGTAGCTTATGCCAAACAGTTTGAAATTTCCTCATAGAACTTATACCTCTGGTTTTTACCAAAGCTTTTTCCCTCTCACAAATCTCAACCAACATGATCCACCATTCTACTGAGCTACTAGGTTTGGGGGAGATCCAAGCCCTGGCAATGGTGAGCCTTGCAGTAACTAATAAAATAGCCAAAAATGCGCGGCGTGCAGGGCTAGGGTCGGCCTTAAATCCCAGCATAATCTCCTGTACAGAAAAATCTGAATTCTAGACCCAGTCTATCTTTGCAAACGTGGCTTACGCCCTCCCAAAACACCTAAATCAGCGGACATGTAGCGAACATATGCACTATGTCAACCGCGGAGGCTCCGCACTTAGGGCATTTAGTTTTGGAGTTGGGGGCTTCATCACCTCTTTTTTCCTGCCAACTTGCTATCTTCTTATGGGTGTAATGTAGCATACACAGTGTCCTAAAATGTTGGAGCTTTAGATTGACTGACGCTACAGCTTCTTTTAGTGTCATAAGTGCATCGTTAATTACAGATATGTCTGTCCCCAAAATGCGGCTCCACTTCAATGCAAGCTGGACACATGGATCTATTCTATGCTGCGTTAGGTGTTGGTAAGCTCTACGTATCGAGTGTTTACGGGGTGTTTCTTGGATTAATGTCAGAATCTCATATGCAGATATGGATACGAGCTTTTGTGATCTCAAGAAAAAGTCTCTGATTTGCAGATAGTTGTAATAAAATTGTTGAGGGAGGGAGAACATGGTCTGGAGACTTTGAAAGGTCTTAAAACTGTTAAAATCGTATAAATGACCGAGTCTTTCCACCCCATACGTAGCCCACCTTTTTGCCACCCTGTCATTGAAGATCTCGGGTAAAAATGGGTTGTCCCACAGAGGGAACCTATCTAGAAATATTGGGAGCGAGTAACCAGAAAGAATTTACCGCCAAACAGTAACAGTATCTCTGATGGTCTTGTCCTCGGCATCCCCCGGCAAGAACATCTCAGCCAACACCTACTAAGTCTCCACTGGCTCCCCGTGGAGAAAAGAATCACCTTCAAGATCCTCACCCACGCCTACAAATGCCTACATAACACCGGACCCAAATACCTCAACGACAGTATCAACTTCCACATACCGAAAATAAATCTCCGATCTTCCAACCTCGCAGTGGCCGAAACCCCCCGCATCCACAGAAAAGAGCAGGCGGAAGATCCTTCTATCACATTGCGGCCAAGACCTGGAACGAGCTCCCGGCAGACATCAGACGTGCCCCCTCCCTGAACACCTTCAGGAGGACCCTCAAGACCTGGCTCTTCGGCTGAACAGAACTACGTACCCCCCCCTCAGTGCCTTGAGACCCTCACGGGTGAGTAGCGCGCTTATAATTCCCTGATTGATTGATTGATTGATTGATGGTCGTAAAACGAACTTATTTGTAATAGTTCAGAACTAGAGTACGATAAAGAAATCTACCACTGTCTTGGCCCAGTAAAAGCTGATGGTTAAAATCTTGGTCTTTATTTAAGAGAAGGCTATGTAAACGCCCGAAAGGAGGCCCAGAAGTAAAGATAAAATCAGGTAATTGAAGACCCCCTTGTATATATGAGTATTTTATAAACTTAAACGCTGGCCAAGCTCGCTTCTAGCCCCAAATGAAACTGCTTATGATACCGTCAAGTAAAAAAAAAAACAATTGGGAACTCTTAGAGGGATAGCGTAGAATAAGTATAAAAATGTAGGTAGTATCGACATCTTTATTATGTTACATCTGCCGATAATACTGATAGGGAGATTATGCCATCTCTTTAGCTTTTTGGTGACTTCCTGTAGCAGAGATTCGTAATTCAAATTTAGTATGTTTCGTAGTTCCGAAGTAATACGCACACCGAGATAAGTTGCTACAGAGCATACTCCTGCTGTAGGTCTAGCAGGTTTGAAGTTAATAATCACCTGTGTCTTACTGGAGTTTAATTTGTAGCAAGAGAATGACCCAAAGGTTTTTGCATCATTCATGATTATTTCTAAAGAAACAGCTGGATCAGCTGTAAAAATCCTGAAGTCGTCTGCGTAACCCATTACCTTGAGCGCACATGTACCGGAGCATAAGGGTGTGATTTTCCCATTAATCCTCAGTGTCCGTATTAAGGGCTCAATATATAGCGCAAACAAGAGTGGTGACAAAGGGCTCCCCTGCCGTGTCCCTCTATGTATGTGAAAAGGTATGGATTGAATACGTAAATAGCTCAATTTGGCCTGCAGTGTACAGTATAAGGCTCGGATCCACATAAGGAATCGTCCAGTAATTCCAAAGGCCGTAAGGGTAGGCCAGAGGCAACCCCAAGCTACGCAGTCAAGGCTTTTTTTGCATCTAGGAGTATCATGCCTAAGTTGCTCCCTGTATTATTAGAATAATCGAAAGCCATAATCGCTGTGTTGGTATGTGCTGTAGTTCCTCGACCCACTATAAAGCCGTGTTTCTGTCCTGAAACCAGGCCCGGCATCAAAGGGGCCAAACGATTAGACAACACCTTGGCATAAAGCTTGACATCCGCAATGATATTGGCCAATACGAGCCACATTCATCGGGAGGCTTACCCTTTTTTAAGAAAAATACGATGTTGGAGATGTCCCAAGTTAATACAGTGGTCCCGGAGGTACCAATCTCTTGTATAACCTTGGCGAGCACAGGTATCACTATAGTCTTAAACAGTTTATACAATTCCACGGGAATCGAGTCGTCCCCAGCTGCCTTTGCCTGATGGTAACGCCGACAAGGCCATAAATAGTTCCTCCTGAGAGACTTCAGAAGTCATCTGCAAAGCAGCCTCCTTCTGTAAAGAGGGAAGAGCTGCCCTTCCTAAATATTTAGAAAGTTCCTCAGATTTTATCAGGTCTGATTCGGCGTATAAAGTTTCATAATATGTTATAAACTGTTTAAGAATCATATTGGTCTCAGTGTGAAGCGTATTATCCATTGCTTTGATTGCCTTAATTCAGTTTTTGGCTTTTTTGTTCACCAGTTGATATGCCAGTATCTTCCCCCACTCCTAAAATTCAAATTTAAATGTATTTATTATAAAATATAAATTTATTCTAAAATTTTCAAATATTTTCTTTTTAAAACACTACCCACCCTTATCCCCTATAACCCCAACAACCCGCTGCGAAATAAAAAAACTATATTTTTTAATATAATTTTTAAAAATGTTAACATTTTATTTTTTAAAACACTCCCCACCCTTATCCCCTATAAACCCAACATCCCGCTCCTAAAACACAATTTAAAATTTCTTTAATATTAATTTAAAAAATAAAAAATTAAAAACTTTTTAAAACACTCCCACACTTATCCCCTATAACCCCGAAATCCTGCTCCTAAAAACATTTTTTAATTTCTTTAACTTTACTTTAAAACTTTTTAAATTTACATTTTTTTAAAACTCTCCCCACCCGCATCCCTTATTAAACCCAACATCCCGCTCCTAAATTTATTTTCTATAAAACATATGCAATTTATTAAAACATTATTAATACATTTACAAATATATTCTTTAATAAAAATTTAACAACATTTACAAAATCGATATTTTTTATTATCGATATTTCCTAAATCGATATTCTTAGAAACGATATTTTGTACAACACACTAAATCGATATTCTTGACTTCGATATTATGCACAACGATATTTTTGACTTTCGACATTTTAAACTCGATATTATAGAACAACGATATTAAAAACTCGATATTATGTCTACTTACGCTCCAGTAAGTCCCACACAGCAGGATTGCTAAGTTCTCATAGCAGGCCACACCCCCTTTGCCCACCACTCTGCAAATGCACTCCCTGGTGCGCTCTTGGATGGGGATTGAAGTTCCCTTTGCTGCTGGGGGTCCTTAGGGGCCAACAAGCCTTCCTGTTACCTCCAGTAAGCCCCACACAGTGGGATCACTAAGAGGTGGACACAGGCCATGCCCCCTTTGTCCACCACTCTTCAAACGTGCCTCCTGGCACACTCTTGGTTGGGGGATGTAGTCCCCTTGCCTCCATAGGGTCCCTGGGGGATAACTAGCCCTCCTGTTACCTCTAGTAAGCCCCACACAGCTGGAGTGATGAGAGTGGTCAGAGGCCACACCCCTTTTTACACCACTCTTGAAACACACCTCCTGGTGCACTGCTGCTTGGGGGATGAAGACCACTTTAGTCCTGAAGGACCTTGGGGCCAAGAAGCCATCCCAGAACCACCTGTAAGTCCCTCCTTCGAGCTGGTCGGAGGCCCCCCTTTCTCAACCACTCTGCAAACACGACTACTACTTAAAAAAGCTAAAGAAATTCATAGAAAAAAACAAAGGATACAGGGACGTTTTAGTTAGAATTAGCATTTAAAAAAACTTAGAAATTCACTTAAAAATCCAAAGGTTTCATTGACGTTATAGTCAGGAATTAACATTTAAAAAAACTTCAAAATTCACTGAATAAACCAAAGGTTACAAAGACATTATAGTTAGGAATTAACACCACACCAGGGTGGGGCTCCAAAGAGCATTAAAAAGTCTAACAGTGTACAACCAGGAAAACAGCCTGCAAATCAACGAGAACAAGACAAAGATAATAATCTTTGGCAAATACCCATACCAAAAGCAAGCATCCTGGTCTCTGTGTGAGCACCGAATTAGGATAGCTACATCCTATAATTACTTGGGGGTATGGGCAACAGAGAGGGCCACAGCAGCCAAACACATAAAGGAGCTAATGCTGAAAATGAACAGAATAATTCTGTCACTTAGACGTCTAAGTTACCAACTAGCAAGTCCATCCATAGAGCCCATGCTGACAGTACTTAGGGCGAAACTAATACCAGCAATTACTTACGGTCACTTAGCCTTCCCAGGTGCCTTAGAGAAAGTCATCAATGCAGCCCAGATAAAAGCTTACAAGATCATGCTACAGGCACCCAGACAATCAAGGAACACCAGGCTAAGGCTAGAAATAGCAAAAAAAACAATTGATAGACAGAATGCAGAACGATGTCATACATTCACCCCAGTACAGAGATCTGGGCCTAAATCCATCGTTTTTTTGCTCACCATGCCATTCCAGTTTGGACCCAGCCATATGCAAATCAGTCTTGACCCTGCACCCAATGGGAACAGTCCAGCCCGAACTGCCAGGCCAGGTCCTCCCTTGACTGGAAACAAGCCTCCTAGGACCGGTTTCGGGCTTTCAGCCCTCATCAGCCAGGATAGCTTGACTCCAGTGGCATGGAGAGCACGGGACCCACGTATGGGCATACCCGTCCCTCTCAGGGTGACAAATGCAAAAAGAACAATTGATGGACAGAATGCAGAACAATGTCATACATTCACCCCACCCTAGCCTGGGTGATGAAGGGTGTTACCCAGAAACCGGTACCAGGATGCTTGTTTCCGGTTCAGGGAAGATCTGGCTTGGCAGTTCTGGCTGGTCTGTTCCCATGAGGCACAGGGTCAAGACTGATTTGCATATATCTGGGTCTGAACTGAGGTGACGAAGTGAGCTAAAGAATCATGATGGATTCAACCCAGATCTGTGACTGGGAGTGAGTGTCTGAAAGGTTTCAGCGCTCCGTCCATCATCTCTTTGTGTTTGCTTTGTTCGCCCTAAGTTGGCAGGGTATGCCCAGACGTGGGTCCCTTGCTCACTTTACCACTGGATTCAAGCTAGCCTGGCTGATAAAGGGTGTTACCCAGAAACCGGTCCCAGGATGCTTGTTTCCGGTTCAGGGAAGATCTGGCTTTGCAGTTCGGGCTGGACTGTTCCTATGAGGCACAGGGTCAAGACTGATTTGCATATAGCTGGGTCTGAACTGAGGTGGCGAAGTGAGCTAAAGAATGATGATGGATTCAACCCAGATCTGTGACTGGGGGTGAGTGTTGGAAAGGTTTCAGCTCTCCGTCCATCATCTCTTTGTGTTTGCTTTGTTCGCCCTAAATTGGCAGGGTATGCCCAGACGTGGGTCCCTTGCTCACTTTGCCACTGGATTCAAGCTAGCCTGGCTGATGAAGGGTGTTACCCAGAAACCGGTCCCAGGTGCTTGTTTCCGGTTCAGGGAAGATCTGGCTTGGCAGTTCGGGCTGGACTGTTCCCATGAGGCACAGGGTCAAGACTGATTTGCATATAGCTGGGTCTGAACTGAGGTGGCGAAGTGAGCTAAAGAATGATGATGGATTCAACCCAGATCTGTGACTGGGGGTGAGTGTCTGAAAGGTTTCAGCGCTCCGTCCATCATCTCTTTGTGTAAGGCTGGAAATAGGACTAAATAGACTGGACTTGGCATTACAGGGGGACCTAATAAAATAGTATATCAGAGTACTGAAAGCTACCGAAACTACTCTGAAATGCTTTCTAAAAATGATGTTTATGGCAGCAAGTTCCCCATAGCACTCCAAGCTGGATCAAGGAATAGATTGTCTGAAAATAGAGGCGGAGAGCATGCCATTTCATGAAATAACTTACTCTGCCTGGGCTAAAGCTATGAAGTGCCAAGTCCAGACTATCTTGTTTGAACTGGATCGATCCTCACTCCAGTACAACTCCCTTACATTGGCACTTGACAATTCATACGCTCCCAGGAAAGCTCAACCATACATGCGAGACCCACTCTCAGCTCAAGCGAGAAAGAAAATCCTGTTCTTGCGCCTCACTGCCCTCAAGATCCTGGATTTCAACCCAAAATGGGTACGAAAAGATATCATCGTCTCCTGCCGGCTATGCAATTACCACAGGGAATCCAGGTTACATCTTTTATTCTGCTGCCCCAAACTTGCCAGTGATTGCCATCGTTTGCTACGCCTGGCCCTAAGGGATAACGGCCTCAGAACCTGCAGGGAGGCCTCGTAATGGTGCTTCTCAGAAACCACTACCTGCTTACTTGCTAGAGCCGGCAAGTTTACTCACCAAATTAGAATTGCACTTGACTCCCAGCAACAGGCTGCAGATTCTAGGGTCGCAATCACTCAGAAATTGACCTAGCTGCTGCCCTAGCCCCGACGGATGTCACTCAACCCAGGGGCTCAAAGTACGGATAATCGGATCATAAAGAGTGTGTGGGGCCCAGCAGGGGGCACATCAAGAACTTTTATCAATGACAACCAGTATTACGGAAGGAATGACCCTGATGGATTTTATACAATCATTGATCCTTACAGGACTAAGTAAAAACTGGTATGAAAAAGAATTGATTCTACATTTTAACTAATTTTTAATGTGGAGTCTTAAAGGGACACAAAGCAGTAAACAGAGCCCATGCAGGCATGGTGCATTTTTTTTACTTCGAATGCTGGGAAACTCCTTGGGGGAGGGCGGACGGGAGGGGGGGCGTTGCTTATGTGTTTTTATACTGTAAAGACTTTAAGTAATCGTACGGTTAATAAAGAAAAAAATCACACACACACACATAGTTAGGAATTAGCATTTAAAAAACCTTAGAAATTAACTGAAAAAAAACAACGGTTACAGGGTCATTATAGTTAGGCTTAGGATTCACACATACAAAACTAGTGATATTCAGCAGTTATAGTTAGTGAACTAACTATAACTAGCGCCCCAACAATGCATTGCTTATAACCTCACATATTACGTCACTCATGACATGCTCAGTGACATCACTGATGGCATCACTGTTATAGCTCACTAACTATAATGGCTGAATTTCACAGGTTTTGTACAAGAGAATCCTGAGCCTATCTATAACGTTCCTGTAACCTTTGTTTTTTCAGTGAATATATATGTATATATACACACACACACATATATATAAACACATATACATACATATATACAAATATATACATATATATATTATATATACATATATCTACACATATATATACACCTATACATATATACACACATATATATATATAATATATATATCAAGAGTAAATATATATGTATATATACACACACACACACACACACATATAAACACATATACATACATATATACAAATATATACATATATATTATATATACATATATCTACACATATATATACACCTATACATATATACACACATATATATATATCAAGAGTTGTCAGAGTTGATAAAGGTTGGGAGAACTGCCAAAACTCGTTCCTGTCTGCAAGTTTTGTCTACTAATAAATTGGCAATCGCTCTAGGATTTGAGTGCAGACTTTTCCTTGACGTGGAGAAGATTGTTTGCAGTTTTAAAGGCGTTCTGTGGTATCACCTTCGTCCTGCACCACCGGCGATCAGGTTGCATGCCGCCAAATCCACAAAACCAAGGTGAAAAGAAGAAAAATATATATATATATATATCTATATATATATATAGATATATATATATATATATATATATATATATATATATATATATATATATGGATATAGATTATATGGGAGCCTGCCTGAATCTCACGTAATGGACTTTTCAGGAAGGTGAACAGTCAATATGTGTCCTTTACTAGTCACAAGCCTCAGTGGATCAGCATCAAAAGGAGCATCAGACTTGCATTTCTGCCTTATGATAACTTGGTCTCCTCTGTTGCACACAGTGCTCGGAGCAGAGCAGCGTCTATCCGCATAGGTCTTCATTTTGCATTTGTGAGACATATCAGTAGGGCAAAGTTTATCAATGTCACTAGATCTCTCAGTGGTACATTGTTGCAATTTGGTGCCTATGGCTCTCCTGGACATTAAGGTGATAGAATGGGGTATTGACCTGTGTGCACGAAGCATAGACTGAAGAACTGATTTGAGTTCAAGCTTTTCCAGTGCTGTGCACTGAACGGTTTTCTTTTCTGCTCAACATTTATGTATTAGTGTGCTATGTATTTTCATGCTCCTGTACTGACACACGTTGGTATTAACCCTGGGCAAAGCACTACGCTACGCTCGCGTAGTTTGCGAAGTTTGCGCTACTTCGCACAACGCGAATTGCACGTAGCACAGTGCAAACACGCGTAGCGTAGCGTAGTGCAGCGGTCATTTTGCTTGCTCGCGGTCCTCAACGTCAAGTTGGCGACCGCGAGCAAGCAAAATGATATCCCGGCGAGACTTTTCTTCGTTCGCGATCAGCAACATCAAGTTGCCGATCGCGAGCGTGGAAAATAAACCTGCCGGCGAGATTCTCAACGCGGGGAGGTCAGGTTTCTCATTGCGAGTGGTCACGTATGCTCGCGACTCGCCGCGATGAGAAACTACCAGTCCGCGTTGAGAAAGCTGCCGCTCGAGTAAAAATCTATTCGAGCGGCAGTAAAAGACAGCTTGCACTGTGCAAGATGCCTTTTCAATGATTGCACAGTGCGGACAAGCATCCGGCACTGTGCAATCATCGCGAACAGCGCACTCACGCAGTTCGCGTAGTGCTACGCGTAGCTCGCGTAGTGCGAACTGCACTTCACGTAGCTTCGCGTAGCGCTACTTCGCGAACTACGCCCAGGCTTAGTTGGTACACAACACAGTGTCACTGAAACTTCCTCTTCTTGTCTCACATGCCTGCAGCTTAAGGTACATCAGTGTAAGGCGATATGGAGGGCCATTGCACGCAAGCTGCGGGCTCTGGGTGTCCCCAACTGACAGCATACACACTGTCACAAGAGGTGGGATGACATCTGCCGGCTGAGCAAAAATGTGGCAAAGATGATGCCAGGGGTGCTCCCTCAGAGTGGCAGGTTGGCACGCAGGAGCATGACACCACTAATAGCCCACATCTTGGCAGTGACACAGCCAGAGCTGGATGGATGCTTGACGGCCCATCAGCAGCAAGTTGGGGGTGAGTATTGTGCAAAGTGTGACTTAGGGTGTGAATGACTGCATGAATCCCAACTGCGGCAGTGAACAGCAGTGAGCATCATGTTAGTGTGCATTCATAGATGTGTGCTGTGCACAACAGATACATTGTGACATCTACACAGCTGACACCAATGTACAACTGTAGTTGTGCTTCGAAGCCCAACATGGTGGATATCAGGAGCTTGTACCCTTTGCAAAAGGACATTTTGGAGTTTGTATCTGTGGCGTTCCCTTAGAGAGACTCCATATGTGACAGAGACAACATGGTTTGATGTATAGCTAACTCACCTACAGGCATGTAGGTATGCTTACAGACAATAGTATGTGTGGTTACAGGGAGGCACAGGGCCAGCTCTTTGGCTGTGTCAACGCCACATGGAGCATTACTATCAACGATGCATGTTTCCATGCATCATCTGATGATTGCATAAATGTAGCACATGCTGAATGTACATGGAGGAGTTCAACATGGGAGTATCATTTTAAAGTTTTGTGCTTTGCTTGCATAAGATGTTTGTGAGTATGGCACTATACTAAACCTATGTCTCTGTCTCTTGCAGCATCTACCGAGGGCAGGGAAGGATGGGGGACCGACACCAGTGTGGAAGATACTGGCACGACTGCTACACATGAGTTCACTGACACTGAGGGGACCAGCGCCTCGGAGGGGGACCGGAGTGCCCTGGATGATTCACGCCGGAAACACCAACCTCCACATCTTCAGACTCCAATGGTGACTCCTCGATGTTGGCGGGCACAGGAAGTTCCAGATCTGCCTCTTCTTCTGCCACACCTCGTACAGTGCCCACCCTCCCAGATGCTCCCACAAGTGCTGTCCGTGCACGTAGCCCTAGGAAGGGTAGAGTCTCCTTCCCCCAGGCACCGCTGCCCCTGCCCCTGTCTCACCTGCTGCCCTCAGTGTGGAGGCAGTAGACATTTTGCGCCAGCTGTGTGTGTGTCAGACTGCTCTCCTGAATGCCTTCCAGGATCATGACAAGAAGTTGGCACAGGTAGTTGCATTCATGGAGGGCATTCATTCGGACGTTGGTGGCCTACGCCGAACTGTCCAGTCTTTGTCCTCCACAGTGACGGCAGCCATTCAGCAGTCACAAGCTCCCAGTCCAGCTCCTATCCCTTCAGCAACCACACTGCCAGTGACACCACCTGACGAGAGTGCCCACACACAGAGCCCTCAGGCACCAAGTCCTCCACACGCAGCACACAACAGCAGCACTCTAAGCGTACCAGACCACAGACACCATCACCACAACACAAAACGGGCACACATGAGCGGAAACCCAAAAGCCCATCACGTGACACTCAGGGGCATCAGGCCAAAAAGCAGGCATCAACATCACATTCATCAAAATCACCACCATCCAAGGGCACTCCCATCCCCACACCTGCTCCCAAAGACCCACAAACACTTGCCATGTCTTCTGTGAACCTGGTGCCTGCAACGACTAAGCCCAAACACATTTCAAAGGCAGATTCCCCCAAAAAGTCAACTCCCACCCACACCCATGTGAAGTAGGGACAAGAGAGCAAAGTGGGGGGTTTACCTTGACAACAGGGGATACAGGGGGAAGAGGCAAGGCCACCCCAAGCATACCACCAGGTCCATCAAATCCCCAAGGGGAGAGCCACCAGCACCTGATACACCTTTGGTGGAGAGTGAGGCTGTTGTGCCCACCTCACTTCCCACTCTGGCCAAGACACTTGTGGGCTATCGGATCCCCAAACAGTTGAGACCCAGCCCTCAACATTCACCTTCAACTATTGTGCCTCCACGCAGCATGTCTCCACCTCCCTGTGCCACCACTCCACCAATTCCAAGCAGCCCTCAGGCTCCCACAGCCACGGATGCCTCTACCTCAGCCGGTTCTCTCTCTCCCAGGTCCAGTCCTCAAACTGGCCCCGACAATCTGCCCCCTCCCAGTACAACTTGAAGCCAAATTTTAAGCCAAGTCCTCCTCCCCACACCATTTCTCCCACAGCGGTGCCTGGACTGCCCATATGTAGCCCCTGAGCTGTGGTGATTCCCATGGCAGTGGACGGTGATACCCATTTGATGTGCAAGTTCTCATGCACACATGTGCGGACTAGAAATATGGACTGGCCAATGGCCTTGCTGTTTGGTACTTTTGATGCCCATTTCCTGTGCAGTTCCTCATGCACACATGTGTGGACTAGAAATATGGACTGGCCAATGGCCTTGCTGTTTGGTACTTTTGATGCCCATTTCCTGTGCAGTTTCTCATGCACACATGTGCGGACTAGAAATATGGACTGGCCAATGGCCTTGCTGTTTGGTACTTTTGATGCCCATTTCCTGTGCAGTTTCTCATGCACACATGTGCATACTGGGAATTTGTACTGGCCAATGGCCTTGATGTTTTGCACTTTTGATGCCTATCCAGATATTATGTAATAAAGACTGTTACTCATGTTGTCTGCTTTGTCGCTGCCCTTGCTAAATAAAAGATTAATGTAAGGGTATATGTTCATGTGACACATGCTCTGTATGCCACTTTCACATTGGCAATTACTTGATTCACTTTTTCAGAGGTTGCCAGAGGTGACAGGCACTTTTGTTCTTCTTGACTCTGAGGCTTGAGGGTGCAAGGATGGTTGTTTGTGATGATCTACTCTTATCCTAATCATTCTATAGTCAGGTTGGCTAAATTGAAACACATGTCATATTAGGATGCACTAAATAAGAAAACTCCCTCGTGACCTCTATTTCTTTGACTTACAGAAATGAATCAGAAAAAGGGTTACAGTACCAAATTGGAAGACAAACACAACATTTGAAAGTTGATTATATATTCATTTTATACCAGCATTTGTATCAACTTTTGTAGTTATTCATTTACTCTTTTTTTAATTGAAACCAACAATTCAACATTATCAAAAGAATACTGTAGGAAGGTGGAATCTGACTATATGGTTGCCCCCACTTTTTTTATGGTGTTTTGCTGGTTTATGACTTAGTTGGACTGGGATCCTGCTATTCAGGGCCCCAGTCTATCTGCTTTCTCTGTAAAGGTTTCCATGTGCCTTAGGCACATCTCTGATTGGAATCTGGAGTGCCCTTATAAGTCCCTAGTATATGGTATACTATGTACCAAGGGCATAGGTACCTCAGAGGACCTGCCAGGGGCTGCAGCATGTATTATGCCACCCCTGGAAGGCCATCCAAACTGACACCACAGGTCTGCTACTGCAGCCTGGGTAAGGTGGTGCATGCACTCCTTACTGTGATATAGGTTACCTATATCACTAAATACATACACACATATAAACCTATAAGTCACTCCTAAGGCAGGCCTTATCAATCCTAAAGGCAGAGTGCATGGTTCCTATGTGAGAGGGTGCCCCTGCATGAGCAGGGCCCCTCTGCAGCGTTCGGAGACCATCTCTGATGCTGTTTGTAGTGCAGCCTGACCATATACTCTTAAGCGCATTATATCCTCGCGGTAAAATGCTAACTTTGGAATGGCTGCACCTAAACATGTCGTGTTTGGTGTCAAACATCTTGAATACTACCCCCCACCAATACTGGCGGCGGGGGTAGCATTCCACCCTTCTAGAGGGAAAGACATGTTAACTCTGGCTTACCCGGTAACTTCTTTCTGAAGCCCTGGCATCACAAAATGGATGCTGCTGCCACAGACACAAGTCTGGCCTCCTGCTGCTGGACGAAACTCCGGCAGGGGAGGCCTGGACAATAGGTTTCCTGTTGCAGGGAGGTGTGACCACCTCCCCAGACAGGATAATGTGTATTGGGGCTGGGTGGGTGCACTCTTAGAGTGCTTTGAAGTCCTGCACTGGGGGAGCAAAAGGCTCCTCTGTGCATATGCCAGTTCAAACCAGCTCAGGGGCTACCTGCCCCTGCTCTGGCGCGAAACTGGACAAAGGGAAGTGGGTGTAGCCACCCCCTCCCTTGACCCTCCCATAGGTGGGGTCATAGAGTTAGTCCCTCCCTGTTTTACTGGTTAAAATGGGGAACCCTTGCCACAGCAAGATTAGATTATACCTGGACGAAACTCTGAAACTGAATCCTGGACCTTCGACGCTCTACGACAAGATTAGAGGACTGAAGAATCTCCCTTGGGGTCAAGGAGTGACTCCCTGCTTGGCAGGCACCAAAGAAGCATCTGTCCGGTTTGCATTACTGAAGCTCCCGTCGGACGCCAAAGTCATCGCATCACCAGAGGTAGATTCTCAGACTTCCCCGAGGCTACCCTGAGTCCCCAGCAAAGCTGAGGCCCGTGGCTATCGTGGGTGACTTGAGACCGTGACCCCTGGACACCGAGCACATTTGCAAGTGCACCATCTTCTCGGTCTCCCAAGAAGTCGTGCTTTGGGCTCCGAGTAGCCCTAGCCTCCAGCACCACCTGCACCGAAGATCACTGGCCCCCACTCCACGAGTGTCCTGCAAGCCAGCTCCACGTGCGGCGTCATGAGGCTCCTTCGCGGTCACTAGCCCGTTGGCTAGTAGCCCTTAACGAAGGCCAATCTTTTCCTTACTTGGCATCCTGGTTGCTCCAGGCATGCCCTCACTTATCCTCGCTGGGTGAGTTCCACAGATCTTGCTGGTCTGCACCATCGACGATCTACATCTTACTCGAGACTTGCCGTTGCCAAGGCTTGTTGGGTCCAATCCGGTCGCCGACACCTCAGCACTCGACAGACATCGAGCACCAGCCCGAATCCTGCTCCTGGTCACCGACAACGCCTCCCGGACCTCGTGGCTGAAGAGTCAAGACGACCGTCAACGCACCTGAAGCACTCAACATCGGTGGGCATCTGTCAATCGCCTTCCTGGTCACTGGCTAGTGACCCAGACTCTGTCCCCTCTGCTTTCAGGTTCACCAGAACTCCGATCCACTCTTGGATCCACCCGGACACTTTTCTCTTGGCCGCCAGCAGCACTTTGCAGCAGATCGCCATTCGAAGCGACGACGAAAACCGACTCCGAAAGGCACCTATGCACCCGGCTTCCCTGGGTGAGGTAACACGAGTACTCCGGTGCTCCCGTGGGTAGAGACTCTTCAAAGTCCTAGATCTCAAAGGGTTTTGTCCTAGTCCTCTTCTAAGTGTCCCTTTCCTCTATTTTCCCGATCCCGACTTTCTCCATAGAAGTTAACGGCATATCGCGGTTGTGTATTTACACTGCACGCGTCTCCCGTGGGTCCCCTGTGTCACTACCTTGGGTGGTTCCTTGTGGTCCAAGCACTTCTAGAGGCTCTAGGCCTAGTGTCTAGTTCAGTCGTGGTTCGCATACCACTTTATTGGTATATGGTTTGGTCCGCCCCTAGGGCCCAAACGTGTAATGGTGCTATTATTGTGATTTAAGATCTTATAACTTATGTACTTCGAACTCTAGCCTCATAAAGAGACTAGAGGGGTGTGTTTAGTAATAAATACATATATTTTGAATATATACCTGGTGTGGTGCTCTTTCATTTGGTCACTCAAGAGATTATAGACTGGTAAAACAAGCTGCTTTACATTCCTTCAAGACTTAGCCTGAAGGCTGCTCTCCATAGCTACCACTAGGATAGCTTTCAATAAGGTTGTCTTTAACCTATCTACCATAAGAGTCGATTTGGACTGGTGCAAGGTGCCCACTATAATTAGTGGACAGCATATGCCAGGCCAACTTCTCACATTGGTGTGCAGCGTGTGGGATTCCAGCTTGCTATTGTTTTACCAGATAATCTCAATTGAATTGATCAACTGAAAACCACTAAAGGTACCTAAGGTACATATAATTTAAGCTTAGAATAACAGTAAGTTCTACTGAACTTAGAGTTGTGTGTTAAGGGATAGCACAACCCTTTCTACAACTCAAGAGAGTTTAGTAGGCCACACTAGAGTAGGTAGTGCATACACCACACCACACTAGTAATGTCTTTAAGGGCAGGATCCAAAGAATCCTTGCAGGAAGCCATTGAGCTTCCACCCTCCAAGTATGATACACTCCCATTCTTGGAATTGAGAGCTTTATGCAACTTGAAAAAATAAGGACAGGCCAAAGCCCCACCACCCAACACCTCAAGGAGTTGTTGGTGGCTTATGACCTTAGTAAGCCTGTAGGGACTGAAGGGGTAGGAGCTGAGGGTGGGGCAGAAGAAGAGGAGGAGGCCAGGGGTACCAATACCCCCAGCCCCCACTCTGAAACTGGCCAGGAGGGTGACAATGACCCTGACCTGGAAAACCCAATCCCTCCTGTGGATGATGATGAGGATGATCAAAATGATGCCCTCTTTGTCCCCCCAGGAAGGATCAAGAGTGTGCCCAGAAGGTCTAGGTCTCCTTCTCAGGAGTCTAACCACTCTGGCACCTCTATAGGGAGCTCTGTCTCATCTCATAGGAGAGAATCCTCTCATGAGAGAAGAAAGAGGCTAGTCCAGTATGAGGAAACTCAGCTGGAACTCAGAAAAAAGCAATTAGCTTTAGATAGAGAATCCCTAGATCTCCTTAGAGAGAGAAGAAAGTTGGGACTAGAGTCCCATGGTGGCAGCAATATCCCTAGAGATAGGGACAGGTCTTATGACCATAGAAACCTAAACAAGATTGTCCCTCCCTACCAGAGTGGGGATGACATCCACAAATGGATAACTGCACTGGAGAGGGCCTGTAAAGTTCAGAAGGTCCCCCAGAGGCAGTGGGCAGCAATCTTGTGGCTCTCCTTTGCAGACAAAGGTAGAGACAAGCTCCTCACTGTAAGAGAAGAGGATGCTGACAATTACACAGTCTTGAAGAGTGCTCTGATAGATGGGTTTGGCCTAACCACTGAACAGTATAGGTTGAAGTTCAGAGACACCCAAAAAGCTCAGACTCAAGACTGGGTTGATTTTGTAGATTGTGCTACAAAGGCTCTGGAAGGTTGGATACATGGCAACAAAGTGCATGACTTTTTAGGATTGTACAATTTGATTATGAGGGAGCAGATCCTTAATAATTGTCAAAACCAGCTTTTGCACCAGTATCTGGTGGACTCTGATCTGACCTCTCCCCAAGAATTGGGAAAGAAGGCAGACAAATGGGTCAGAACCAGAGTAAAAACTAAAAATCAGGGTGGTGACCAGAAGAAAGATTCTACTAAGTCCCAAGAGAAAGGTGGGGATAAATCTAAGGATAAGTCCCCTACAGGGCCCCAAAATTCCTCTTCTGGGGGTGGGTCCCAAACTCCTTCCTCTCCTGAAAAGAAACCCTATTGCCATGTCTGTAAAAAGCCTGGGCACTGGAAAACTGATCCCAGTTGCCCCAGGATTGGCAATAAAGAAAATGTTCCTCCCACAACTACTACCACCCCTCCTGGTACTACCAGTAGTAATCCTCCAGTTGGGAGTAGTGCACCCAAAAAGTTAGGTGCTTTTGCAAGAGGAACAGAGGTGGGCCCTAGTTTAGACAGGGACTCCTCTGACTCTGATGGTGGTATAGGATTTGCCACCTTTACCATGGGTCCCATAGCATTGGGCAGGTACAGATTGGAGCCAATAATTAATGGTCAGAAAGCTGTGGCATTTAGGGACACAGGGGCTAGTGTCACCATGGTGGCAGGGAAACTAGTCCCCCTCACCAGCTTTTACCTGAGTTTAAATACCAGGTGACCAACATTGATGGTGTCAGAACAGATCACCCCATGGCCATAGTCAATCTCAGCTGGGAGGGGGTCACAGGCCCAAAGAGAGTGGCAGTGTCCCCCACCTTACCTGTAGATTGCCTGATGGGCAATGATCTGGAGATTTCAGCTTGGGCTGAAGTTGAACACCAAACCCATCTCAGGATGCTGGGCGTCCCTGTAAAGGCTAGTGGGGCTGTGATGGCCACAGCCCCAGCCCCAGATTTTGGAGAGATGGAGCCTGGAAGAATGTCCCACTCTCCCCCAAAAGAGAGTACAAGGGTTGAAGAAAAGTCTTCTTCCCTCCAGACAGTAGGTAAGGGTCAGCCTCCTCAGGGAACTGACCCTACCCCTAGTGAAGGAACTGCCCCAGAGGTAGTCAGGCCTGGCCTGGCCACACCCCTGATGGCAGAGGACCCTTCCAAGGTGGTACCCAGTCTGGAGCAGGTAACCTGCCCCTCTCTACCCTGCCTCAGCCAGCCCAGGGCTGCAGAGGTCAGGGAGGTCAGTGGACCCCCAGGGCCCCCTGTCCAGAGGAACCCCCCATCAGCAGATTAGGGGCACCCAGTCTAGTAGCCCTAGCCAGGTGAAAACTCCTCTACACACTGAGGGATCCCCCATGCCTTTATGTAGGGACCTCCCCCAGAAGGACTCTGGTAGGCAAGGGCAAACCTGGGACCTGAAGGTTCCAAACCTGCCCTGTCCCTCCAGTAGTCCATCCAAAGGGACCCAACCCCCAGCTGTAGGCAGCCAAAGGTTGACCCTTAGAGCAAAGTGCAACTCAGTCATGGAAAGACAGGCATACATGGTGACCAGTGATCTAAGGAAGCTGAGGCCAACATTCCTAGGGCCTCACTTCCCTACTCAGACACCTCACCAGCCTTGTACTTTACCTAAGCACACCAGAGGTAGTGATTCCCCATGGTGGAGACCCTCTCATACCCTTAGGGTGAGGGATTGCTTAGTGGACCATAACATAGGGGGCAACCATGCTAGTGCAGGTGCTTCCTTATATGGCCACTTAGTCAATATAGGCTCAACTGGCCAAGGTTAGCCTTATCTCCTTTCGTTTGGGGGGTTATGTAGGAAGGTGGAATCTGACTATATGGTTGCCCCCACTTTTTTTATGGTGTTTTGCTGGTTTATGACTTAGTTGGACTGGGATCCTGCTATTCAGGGCCCCAATCTATCTGCTTTCTCTGTAAAAGGTTTCCATGTGCCTTAGGCACATCTCTGATTGGAATCTGGAGTGCCCTTATAAGTCCCTAGTATATGGTATACTATGTACCAAGGGCATAGGTACCTCAGAGGCCTGCCAGGGGCTGCAGCATGTATTATGCCACCCCTGGAAGGCCATCCAAACTGACACCACAGGTCTGCTACTGCAGCCTGGGTAAGGTGGTGCATGCACTCCTTACTGTGATATAGGTTACCTATATCACTAAATACATACACACATATAAACCTATAAGTCACTCCTAAGGCAGGCCTTATCAATCCTAAAGGCAGAGTGCATGGTTCCTATGTGAGAGGGTGCCCCTGCATGAGCAGGGCCCCTCTGCAGCGTTCGGAGACCATCTCTGATGCTGTTTGTAGTGCAGCCTGACCATATACTCTTAAGCGCATTATATCCTCGCGGTAAAATGCTAACTTTGGAATGGCTGCACCTAAACATGTCGTGTTTGGTGTCAAACATCTTGGAATACTACCCCCACCAATACTGGCGGCGGGGGTAGCATTCCACCCTTCTAGAGGGAAAGACATGTTAACTCTGGCTTACCCGGTAACTTCTTTCTGAAGCCCTGGCATCACAAAATGGATGCTGCTGCCACAGACACAAGTCTGGCCTCCTGCTGCTGGACGAAACTCCGGCAGGGGAGGCCTGGACAATAGGTTTCCTGTTGCAGGGAGGTGTGACCACCTCCCCAGACAGGATAATGTGTATTGGGGCTGGGTGGGTGCACTCTTAGAGTGCTTTGAAGTCCTGCACTGGGGGAGCAAAAGGCTCCTCTGTGCATATGCCAGTTCAAACCAGCTCAGGGGCTACCTGCCCCTGCTCTGGCGCGAAACTGGACAAAGGGAAGTGGGTGTAGCCACCCCTCCCTTGACCCTCCCATAGGTGGGGTCATAGAGTTAGTCCCTCCCTGTTTTACTGGTTAAAATGGGGAACCCTTGCCACAGCAAGATTAGATTATACCTGGACGAAACTCTGAAACTGAATCCTGGACCTTCGACGCTCTACGACAAGATTAGAGGACTGAAGAATCTCCCTTGGGGTCAAGGAGTGACTCCCCTGCTTGGCAGGCACCAAAGAAGCATCTGTCCGGTTCGCATTACTGAAGCTCCCGTCGGACGCCAAAGTCATCGCATCACCAGAGGTGGATTCTCAGACTTCCCCGAGGCTACCCTGAGTCCCCAGCAAAGCTGAGGCCTGTGGCTATCGTGGGTGACTTGAGACCGTGACCCCTGGACACCGAGCACATTTGCAAGTGCACCATCTTCTGGGTCTTCCAAGAAGTCGTGCTTTGGGCTTCGAGTAGCCCTAGCCTCTAGCACCACCTGCACCGAAGATCACTGGCCCCCACTCCACGAGTGTCCTGCAAGCCAGCTCCACGTGCGGCGTCACGAGGCTCCTTCGCGGTCACTAGCCCGTTGGCTAGTAGCCCTTAACGAAGGCCAATCTTTTCCTTACTTGGCATCCTGGTTGCTCCAGGCATGCCCTCACTTATCCTCGCTGGGTGAGTTCCACAGACCTTGCTGGTCTGCACCATCGACGATCTACATCTTACTCGAGACTTGCCGTTGCCAAGGCTTGTTGGGTCCAATCCGGTCGCCGACACCTCAGCACTCGACAAACATCGAGCACCAGCCCGAATCCTGCTCCTGGTCACCGACAACACCTCCCGGACCTCGTGGCTGAAGAGTCAAGACGACCGTCAACGCACCTGAAGCACTCGACATCGGTGGGCATCTGTCAATCGCCTTCCTGGTCACTGGCTAGTGACCCAGACTCTGTCCCCTCTGCTTTCAGGTTCACCAGAACTCCGATCCACTCTTGGATCCACCCGGACACTTTTCTCTTGGCCGCCAGCAGCACTTTGCAGCAGATCGCCATTCGAAGCGACGACGAAAACCGACTCCGAAAGGCACCTATGCACCCGGCTTCCCTGGGTGAGGTAACACGAGTACTCCGGTGCTCCCGTGGGTAGAGACTCTTCAAAGTCCTAGATCTCAAAGGGTTTTGTCCTAGTCCTCTTCTAAGTGTCCCTTTCCTCTATTTTCCCGATCCCGACTTTCTCCATAGAAGTTAACGGCATATCGCGGTTGTGTATTTACACTGCACGCGTCTCCCGTGGGTCCCCTGTGTCACTACCTTGGGTGGTTCCTTGTGGTCCAAGCACTTCTAGAGGCTCTAGGCCTAGTGTCTAGTTCAGTCGTGGTTCGCATACCACTTTATTGGTATATGGTTTGGTCCGCCCCTAGGGCCCAAACGTGTAATGGTGCTATTATTGTGATTTAAGATCTTATAACTTATGTACTTTCGAACTCTAGCCTCATAAAGAGACTAGAGGGGTGTGTTTAGTAATAAATACATATATTTTGAATATATACCTGGTGTGGTGCTCTTTCATTTGGTCACTCAAGAGATTATAGACTGGTAAAACAAGCTGCTTTACATTCCTTCAAGACTTAGCCTGAAGGCTGCTCTCCATAGCTACCACTAGGATAGCTTTCAATAAGGTTGTCTTTAACCTATCTACCATAAGAGTCGATTTGGACTGGTGCAAGGTGCCCACTATAATTAGTGGACAGCATATGCCAGGCCAACTTCTCACAAATACATTATACATGAAATCACAATTGTAATCAACAATTTTATAATTACAATAAAGAATTTCTTTTATAAAAACTTTTTTTTAGAAGGACAATATATCTTTTCACCAATTACCTAATGTGTCACTATACCCCTACACAAACCATGTTAATCATTTCAGGATAGGTTATGTTCTAATCATTGGCTTTCTTCTTTTTCTTTGATAAAGCATATGCTGGCTAAAATAGAATACCCCATGTAGGAGAATATCTGACTTCAAAGCAGCCTACACTCATAGTTTTGTTGACCGTAAGATGTTAAACTTTGTTTTGCTCTTGCACTGCTTCTGGGCTAACAAGGCTTTCTGTGAATGTCTAGCATGGAACTGACTTTTGCCACATTGTTTCGAATTCTGGAGCACTTGCGTCTGGAGCGTGCGAAGTCCTCCCGGGAGATCTGTTTCCACTTTGGACGGCCCCTTCCACGTTTGCGAGGGGGTGCCTGCTTGCGACATGCTGGTGGTTGAGGTGTGCTCACTGGCTGTGGACGCAGGGGAACTGGACACTGCTGCTCGACCCTGCGCCCCGGCAGGTGGTGGCAGAGGGGGAGCTGCTGTCCCTGGCTGTGACCTCACCGCCACCACCAGCTGGCCCATGAGGTCCACGAGTTGGCCCATACGGGCGTCCATGGACCTCAGCACCCCCAGCACCTCACGCGTGTCTGTAGCTGACCTGGCCCATTGTCCTTGGGCCTCTTCATAGGCCCCAAGGACTCTGGCCATTTGAGGCAGGGCATGGCTCCCAGGGGAGGCTGGCGTTTCCCTGACCCTGCTCCTACTACCAGTCCTGCTGCCAACGGCCTGCCCACTAGCCACATTGCTCACCACGGTCCTCGCCCTGGCTCCCAGGGTGGATCCAGTCGTCCGGGCCACCACCTGCGCTGGGGCTGGGGCCAGCAAAGACGTGGTGGCGGTTGCAGCAGTGGTAGTGGCCGCAATGACCGTGGGTGTGGCCGCAATGACCGTGGGTGTGGCCGCAATGCCCGTGGGTGTGGCCGCAATGACCGTGGGTGTGGCCGCAACGACAGTGGCAGCAGGGGGCTGGGAATGTTCAGCAGCCCTGGATGATGGGTTGGTGGGTAGGAGGGGTCCTGGGGAGCGGCTGGGCCCTGCCACACTAGATGGGCCTGCTTGGTGGTCCGTGTCCGAAGAGGAGGACAGATCCTCCACATCCGTGTGTCCTCGTTGGGGGCTTGTAGGCTGGCTGTGCTGGCTGCTGTCTCCATCCCCAGCATCCAGCAGTTCGTCACCTGTGGAGAGAATGAGATTTGTTATTGTGTTGCACCTGGCGAAGTCTGTATTGGTTGTCTGACATTCTCCGTTCGTGCACTCTCGTGCACGTGTGTCCCGGAGGCGGGTGTGTGGCTGTACAATCTGTTGTTGTGTGTGGTTGGCAATGGGACTGTGTGCTGTGCACATGTGGCATGGGACGGATTGGCTATGCCGATGGGTGTGTTGCTGTGCTCCTACTTATTGTGACTCTGGTGTATGCGGGCTCCAGGCCCATCCTGGGTCTGGTTTGTACTTTGCTTTTGGAGGTGCATATGGAACGCTTAGGAACGCATTTGGCAACATGGGGGTCATGCCCCAGGAACGCATTTGGGATGGAATATGCTTTTGGGGTGCAAATGGAACGCTTAGGAACGCATATGGCAACATGGGGGTCATGCCCCAGAAACGCATTTGGGATGGAATATGCTTTTGGGGTGCAAATGGAACGCTTAGGAACGCATATGGCAACATGGGGGTCATGCCCCAGAAACGCATTTGGGATGGAATATGCTTTTGGGGTGCAAATGGAATGCTTAGGAACGCATATGGCAACATGGGGGTCATGCCCCAGGAACGCATTTGGGATGGAATATGCTTTTGGGGTGCAAATGGAACGCTTAGGAACGCATATGGCAACATGGGGGTCATGCCCCAGAAACGCATTTGGGATGGAATATGCTTTTGGGCTACATGCTGTGAGCCATGGGTGCCGAACGTGACATGTGTTGTGGCAGCATGACAGTGCATGGTCTGAGGTGTGTGCATGCCTGACATACCCTGCATATTTGCTGTCCGTTGTGATTACTGGACATGGCATTGGACGCATCGTTATGAGTGTGTGATGGTTGTGTGCCACCCGACGTATTGCAGTTGTCCCATCTCCTTGGTGTGCGTGCTGCCCTGTGCCATGTGCATCACTGCAGTGCTCGGGGGTGTGGCCCATGTTGTGTGTTGTTGCTCACAGTGTGGCGTGCGCTTCATTGACTTCTGGCACATGGTTGGTCATGGGCATGTATCTTAGCGTGACTGCTGTATGTGTGGCAGCTGTGCGGATGACATGCCTTTCATGAGACTGGGGCTGACGGATGGGATGTATGGTATGTTGTATGTGCATGGTGTGTCTGTGTGTTTGATGGATTCAGTGGTGTTCGTGTGCATTTATGTTGTTCCGCTCTGTTGCGTCTAGTGTTGTTTGTCTTACATAGGCGTAGTTGTGGGGTGTGTGGTTGACAGGCAGTAGGGGCTACATGGACAGGACTTCAATGGTGTTTCGGTTGTGTGTGATGGGTTGCACAGTGGCTGCCGTGTGGTACTATATTCAGTGTGGCTTGTGCATGCAGACGTGGCTCCTTGGGTGTTGCTGTGTCTGTGATGGGTCATGTGGGGTGTGAGTCTGTGGTTCATGTCCGTGTGCACATTGTTCACTTGTTCGTGACAGTGGGCGGTGCTGCGTGTTCGTCTGCTACGTAACATGTCCCATGTGTTGGTCGTGTTACGGTCCTCATGCCTCCAGTAATCCAGCCCTGTCCAGTTTCCCACCTGCAGGTTGTTCGTGCGTGCACTGTACTGGATGCCACATGGTTCTAAGCGGGGGTGCTCCATGTTGCAGGTCTGTGGGGGTGGGGGCGGTGTTGTGGGTCGTGGTGATGGCTGGACACCCACTGACACCGATTGTTGTGGACCGTGATGTCTACCTTTCGGCTGTCGGTGTGCACTGCGGTGGCTGACACGTGGGTGTGGGGTGTGGGGGATGCTCCTCCTTGCTGTGCTGTGGGACTAGGGGCCTGGTGTGTGTTGTACTTGAGCTGTCCACCCTCCCACCCACTGCACTTTGTGTTCCTGCCACTTACCTGTTACTTGTCGGTTAGTGCAGCTATGGCGGACACATGGGTGTGGTGGGTGCTCGTTGTGGCGCTTCTGGCATACTTGGGGACCTGTTGGTGGTTACGTGGCTGGCTGAGTGTACACATGCCCCCACGTATCTTACAGTTGTTAGGTTTGGGCTGTGTGTGGTGGTGTCTGTTGCATGTGTGTGTGATGTGTTGTGTATTGTGTGCTGGACATGGGGGTGTTTGTCCCTGGGAGCTGTGGCATGGTGGTAGTGCATGTGAGTACATAGCGGTGTGCTGGTATACATTAGTTTGTACTTACCAGCCTCCACTCCCCTGCTAATCCGGCGAGGATCTCCGGATGTATAATGACTCGCACCTTCTCCTCCCACGCTTTGAAGGTCTTGAAGAGCGCGGGATTCCCTCTGCCAGTGACGGCAGCCAGCTCTCTGTTCTTGCTCTCCTTCTTCTTGACCAGGCTCTTGACGTCATTCCACCGTTTGTTGATTTCAACTCTGTTCCTGGGCAGGGTCCCGACTGCATTGACCTGGTCTACGATCCGGTTCCACATTCTGTTTCTGGTGGCTAGTGGTGTGTGCTGGACCAGGTTCCCATAGATTTGTGGGTGCACCTTGATAATCTCGTCAACCATGACCGTCAGCTCAATGGGCGTGAACTTGGGCATTCTTTGTGGTGCCATGGTGTTTGTGGTGCTGGTGCGGTGTGTGTTGTGTAATGTGCAGGGGGTTTGTGGTGCCGGTGTTTGGTGGTGGTGGTGGTTGTGATGTGTGCGTTTCTGTGGTGTGCTGCTGTCCTTGCTGTGTCACTGTGTCCTCTCCTCTCCTCTCTAGTTTGCAATGTTGCAAGGGGTTGTGGTCTGTGGGAGTGCTGCTTTTGTACTTACCTATGTGGGTGTGTCCTCATGGTCTGTTGTTTTCAGGTGTGTTGTGTCTGGTGTTCTGGTCTTTGTATTTTTTGTTTGTCCAGGGGGGGGTGTTTTCCGGATGTGTACTGTGCTTGTGTATTTGTGCGTGCCTTGCTGTGTGGACTTGTTGGCCATGTTGTGTGCGATTGTTTTTGTCAGCGGATGGTTTCTGTGCAGGGACGTGGGCGCCATGGCTTCTGCCGTGTCAATTCTCATCGGCGTTGTTTGCGCTGGCGGGCGGTATATTTGTGGTTTACCCGCGCTCATGGCGGTGCGATCGTAATTTCACGTGCGGTGTGTCGGCCGTGAGGGCGGGCGGTTTTGTGTTGTCGTGCGTGTTTCCGTCCGTGGCGGGCGGTTTGACTCCGACTCGGACGAGGGCGGGCGGTATCTTGTGTGGTTTTTCGCCGATGGCGGTTTTCGGTTTGTGTATTCGTAATGGCGTGGTCGGTGTTCAGACGGTGTGTGCGGGCGGATTTTTGCCGCTTTCATGCCTGGCGGATTTTTTCACGCCCGGTATCGTAATGGGCCTTCAAGAGTCCTTTATTTTTTTTAAAATCTATAGTAAATAACAGACAATCCATTCGAAAAATCCATAGACCGATGAAAAATATATTAATATGCTTACTAAAAACTGTGCATATCTGAAAAACGCACCCAAGAAAAAAAAATTCGAAAAATAAAGATATTGTTAAAAAAACGCAACAAATTCCAACGTTGCAATCCAATTCTGATCAAAATACAATACCACTTCGATATCTGTAGAAATCCAAAATGAAGCGACCCAATAAAAAAATCCCGAAAATATTTTTTTCGTTTATCGAAAAAACGCAACAAATTCCAAGAATTCAATCCAGCTGGACCCAACATCCTGTTAAAAAATAATGATGAACATATCCAAATGTATTACTTTAAATCACATTGTAAATACATGTAACCGCAACGATGATAAAAATATATTTTTTATTAAAAAGCGTGTCGTTAAACTAAAAAAGCACACCTTTCAAAACACTTTTGTTTCATGAAGTGTTCAATATATATCCCATTAACCACTTTATGAAACAAAAATAGTTTGTAAAAAGAAAGAGACCCGACGTGGGCCTACTACTGCAACATGTAATGGCAGAAATTAGTTGGTAAACACACATCAAAAATACGTAAAACACATTTGCTACATCTAACTACCTCCCTCATCTCTCCTTACAATAAACATTACCACTACACTAAGGGCCCGATTCTGATGCGGTTAGGAAATCTTCCCGATCAAATCGGTTTGGAAATGGTTTCCGACCGACTCGGATCGGAAGATTCCTACCGACCAAGTATGATGCATCCGGATGCTTCCAGATACGATTTGGTTGGACTCCCATTGACTTCTATGGGAAGCCTATGTTCCTAACCGCATCGTAATCTGGCCCTCGGTTGGGAAGACACGTTCCCGATCCGATTGGGAAGGAGCAAATGCCATTAAGAGGCCTTCCTAACCGCATCGGAATTGGGCCCTAGGTGGGAATGCTTTCCTAACCGCATCGGAATCAGGCCCTATGTATTTTAATAATGTAAATTTGTCTTACCTTAACGCAGCTCTCCCTTGCTTCTGTTCTCTCCAGCGACGATCTCCGTAATGATGAAAGTTACGTAACGCTTCGACGTCATTGCTTTCTGTAAAGATAAAAAAAGGACATTTTCTGTCATTGTAAAACAATGGAAAAGCGTGAGAACATTTTACAAAAATGTATTATAAAATGTTACTGTACATAATAAAATCCAAAAATATTTTTATAAAATATGTATATGTCTACTCTAATTTTTTATAACTTTTTCTTAATTTATTTCACTAATTATAAATATGTAAATTTATGATTAAAAAATAGTTATAAATACATTACATATGTTGTATTTATTTATACATGTTTATTTATATCCCCAAAAATTAAAAATGCTAAATATTTTTTTTTATTTACCCATTTAAAAATATATATATTATATTTTTTAATCATTAATAAATATGAATTTACATCTACTTTACATTAAATTATATTTTAAATTTTCCCATTAAAAATGTACCCATCATAATATTTAAACATCACAATACCTATTTTTTCATTACTAATTTTTTCATGTTTAGAATATTAAAATATGTTTTTATAACTCAAAAGAATATTTTCTATTCATTTTTACATAACAAATAACTACTTACAATTAATATTAATACCTGAATATTAATTTTCCAAAAATTATACCTAATCCATGAAATAATTAGTATCATTATTATCATGAATGTAAACTATTTAATAACAGAATTAATACCTGAGTATTAATTTTCTTTCTAAAAATCAAACTAATATTTTCTATAAATGTTTGCCTAATTAATAACAAGTTAGTATTAATAGTCATACCCGAGTATTAATTCACCCAAAAATATACATATTCCATAAAATAATTAATATGATTATTATCAGAAATATTAACTATTTAAAAACAATATTAATACCTAAATATTAATAACTTCCATAAAATAATTTATTCATAAATTAATATTTGTTATATTATTAAAAATACATTCTCAAAAAGTTAAACAAACACTTACCATACAATACTTACCAATGCGTTGTAAAATCATGTGTTGTACTTGTACATGCGTTGTAATAGCATGCGTTGTAAAATCATGCGATGTAAGTGTATCTGCGTTGTAATGGTTGCGTTGTTAAGGCATTGCGTTGTAATGCCTGCGTTGTAATTGATGTCTCCCGTAGATACACACCAGGGTGTGTCATTGGTTGTCAGGAAACTCACAGGACCTTATTTGCACCTTTATGTGTGTTTCTCACAGGTGTTGAGTGTTGAAGGTGTGAGATGGGTAGATGATGGGTATGTGTGACGGTCCTACTTGGGTTTGACAGTCAGGGAGTGTGACAATGAGCCATGTGTGTTGTGCTGGTGGCATACACATGTCAAGGTAGTTGACACAGATGTGGGGCTGGTCACTGTATGGCTTCTGACACTTCCTATCATTCCTGTGCCTATACATAGCTTGCATTGCAGTATCCCAGAGATATTGCACAGATGTCACTTTATTTAAATTCCAATCACTGTGCCACCCATGTCTGATTTGATGGCCTAAGGGTAGTGTGATATGTTCCTCCTCTTGCATGTCATGTACAAATGCTATGTGGCTTGCTCCATGGCTTTCCAGCACTGTGCACTCCACTTTGGGCTAGTCCATTTATTGTCATACATTGCTGCTGACCTATGGTATGTGTATGTGGCAGAGTTTCCGTGTGGGATCTGTGTGAGGGACTTGACATGCACTGTGTACAGTTCAGTGGTTGTTCATATGGAGAGTGACTCTTCATTTCTTAATTTACTCAGTTTGATTCACATGAGTGGAAGGCAGGTGTGAGGAGGAGGGTTGTCCAGCCCCTGACCTTCTGTGCAGGGTGTTCATCTTCACCCCCACCTTCCCAGTCAATCTACCTTGCCCTTTAAAGTGTGAGGTGCGAGGTCGAGCCACACCTGGCTGCTAAATAGTGCATTGAGGGGGGGCACAAGAGGGGCACACAGCATGGTCAGACATGGATGTGGGAAGCGTGCTGTGGGCTGTGACCAACTGATGCGGGCCAACATGTGGGTAGGGTGAAGGTGGGGCCCTGGGCAGCTGCCCACAATGCCCATGCCTGGCACCGGCCCTGCCTACTACATTGTGCGCAGGTTTACCTGCTTCTTCACCGCTGGGGTGATATAGCCGGGACATTGCAGTGATTTCTATGGTGATGGGTGACCCCGATGCGGAGGTGTCAATCTGTAGCAAGCAGGACATCTGTGGGTACACTGGGGGATATGTTCCTGTCTCCACCAGAGTGTCTGATGGAGACAGGAACCGTATTTCAGCACATGAGTTGTGTGTTGTGGTTGTTTGCAGAGATGTGTTATTTACTGACCTGTGGTGTTGACCGCGGCAACGTTTTATATGCTGGTAGTGGATCAGGTACAGCAGCGGAAGGGCTTGAAGAGCTGGATCCATAGCAGTCAGGCACACGTGGAGGTGGCCGGGATTCGAGATTCGCTCTCCGCAGTAGTGCTTCCGTTGTCTCCGAGTGGCTGGTTTCTCCGCTGCGTTCTGATGGGCTGTTTGGGGCATGGTGATTTGTCCGACGCTCGTAACATCATTCCGCACTGCGGTCTTTCTCTATTGGCTCCCTCCGTCACTGTTGCGGAAGGAAATTTCTGGCCGGTCCCAAAACTCCGCAGCGGACGGGAAATGGGCTATCTTTGCCCATTGTAATATGGCGGACGCGAGGACCACCGCAGGAGTGCGGAAAAGGACGTTTTCCGCCAGCACCGCGGATGTGCCAAACACCGCCATCCTAATGAGCCCCTTAGTGTTGATAAAACTACATATATATCACCTGAATTAAATGAAGTATATTATCAACCACCAATAAGAATGAGACAGAATCCCAAAGGGGAAAGTGGAAAATGGGTGATATTGAAGTCATCCGTTGGCTCAGATAAAAACCTATTATTAAACTATGAAATAAAGAGCTGACTGAGTCAGGCATTATCATATTGAAATTAGGATTTCCATTGTGCAGTACAGAGGGTGTGAATGTTTGACTTGTAAATTAACTTGTTCATTCAATCGAGTCATCAGGCTACATAAAATTCATAAGAACACGAATACCCACCTTTCTACAAATTTCTGTTGTAATCCCAATATTCCCAGCACAAATACAATCAGAATGTGTCATTTTGGTCACGTTAAGACAGCTAGAAAATGTTTAACACGATAAATATTTTTATATATATCCATAAATCACTTTTATCACAGGTGTTGTTTCCCGTCTTATTGCAAAGAGTAGCATTAAAATATACTCTGCTTTTTGTCCAGCAACTTTGTTTGACAAATCCATTACGGAATGTTAGGACTTAAGGCCTGATTTAGTGTAGAGGTTTTAGCTGCCAAAATGCTGATGTGATTTGGCCATGTTTAGACCGACCCACTGTGCTCGTGCGATTTTTTCCCTAAATAGCTTGTCCTCTTGACATACCTGGTGCTGTAATAGCCGAAATAAACAATGCTGGTTGGTCCTCGATGCATGGTGACTTGGTCGAATGGTTAACAAGAGGTTGTTTGTTATTGAATTTAAGGGCTCTCTATAAATAGGGTAGTTTGTCCACTGTAAGTTGTGGCTTAACGGTGTGTTCTCATGGGAAAAAAAACATTTCCCTCACCTCTAAACGAGGTAAAGCAGCCAAGAGTTTGGTGGACATGCTATGAATCTCTTTTAACAGATTTCCTGCTAACACTCAACTCTACATGAAGCTCTTAAGTTAGAAAGCGATAGTAGACATGTTCCTTAAGAATGATAATGATAGGGTCAGGAAACTGCTTGCCCTGAAAAGATACAACTGGTATACCCCTTTGTGGCGGTCCCCACTTTTCCAGACAATATTCCATGATTTGATTGGCAAGCAATGGGAACATTCTGGTCTTAATAAGATGGGTGATCTTTATTCAGATGGCCAGCTGTGCTCATTTATTGAGCTACAGCAGGATTTCGGGTTAGGGGCCAGGACGTTCTTTATATACCTGCAGGTAAGGGATTTCCTGCGAAAGATCGAGCAGGGTATATTCTCAACTGGAAGAATCCCCCTCTTAGATACAATCCAGCAGTCGGCAGTAAGATTGGCCAAATATATAATAATCCATGGATAAAGTTCTGGATCATATAGAGAAGTATGAGACAAGTTTGTTAGAGAAGCTAGGAGAGGGGTACGTAGATTTACAGACCTTAATAGAGTTCGGGATGAAAGTTCTCCTCTCGTTCAATCTGAGAACTCAATACTATAAAACTTTGTTTAGGCTCTATTTCACTCCCGCTAAGCTGTTCAGTTGGGGTAGGAGGGGGGATAATAGATGTCCTAGATGTGGAGAAGGTCTGGCCGATATGGCTCATATGTTCTGCAGCTTTTAGAGGCTGCGGCCATTTAAAGAGGGCATTGAGAAATTCTGGAAGAAGCTGTTTAACAAAGAGAGCCATATTAGTTGTGGTATGATGCTCTTTGGATATGATCAGCGTTGAGAAAGAGATTTGGGTCAGATGTATTTTATTTTTTTCTCTGTGGCATTGGCTCAGCTCTTAATCGCAGAGGTATGAAAGACTGCTGAACCATTCACTGCGCAATCATGGTTTGGGTGCTTATCGGGTATCTACAATCCAGAGAGAGTGTTGTATAAGTGCAAGGGAAGGGGGCCTATGATGGATTGGGTGGCTAATCATGTGGTCTTTGACTACTGGTTAGCTCCAGAATGGGCACAACAGAGAGATTAGTTGTGGGCTAAATGATTTGACAATTGTGGCCTATTTGATATTAGGTTGGGCTGTTATTCCCTTTGCATTGGAAGCTATTGAAATGAAATGAAATGAAACACAGTATTTGATAGAGCGCACAGCTACTCAAACTAGAGTGTCCTGGCGCATAGACAGCGGGGGGAGAAAGAGTGAAAGAAACTAGTTATTGATTAAAGAGCCACGTTTTTAGATTCTTTCTAAAGGAAAGTAAGTCTGTGTCTTGCCTTAGAGTCTCCGGAAGGCTATTCCACAGTTTTGCGCCCAGAAAGCCAAAGGATCTACCTCCAGTACGGGCCAGGCGTATTTTGGGCACGATGGCCAGGTTGGCGTTGGAAGAACATAGGGGTCTGGATGTAGAGTAATGGTTAACTCGTTTGATTAAGTACCCGGCTCCACCCTTGTGAAACGCTTTGAAAAAGATGGTCAAAGCTTTAAAGTCTATCAGCTCTTTAATGCGGAGCCAATGTAAGGATTTAAGAATCAGCGTCATGCTAGATCTAGGTATAGATCTTTGGATGGCTCTGGCCACCGCGTTTTGAACCACTTGCAAACGCTGGGTCGAGGATTTGGGAAGACCAAGGTACAGGCAGTTGACGTAATCAAGCTTTGATGTCACTAGAGCCTGCACCACAATCCTTCTGCTCTCAAGCGGTAGTAGCGGCAGTTTTTTTTTTTGCATTCGAAGTATACCGAAGCATGCGCCAGTGAGATTTTGGATCTGAGAGTGCATTGACAATGTTTTGTCTATGACTATTCCTAAATTTTTAGCTTTCTCTTTTTCTGCGGGCGGGCGGGACAGATCCTTGGGCCACCAGGAACTCCAATCGGGTGTTTCTGATTTTCCAAAGACAACTACTTCCGTTTTATCCGGATTTCACTTGAGCTGATTGATCTTAAGCCAATTAAAGACCTTTGTGAGGCAGGACTTGATCTTTGCCCCGTCAAAGTCGGAGCCTTTATCACAAGAGAAGATAAGCTGAGTGTCGTCAGCGTAAGAAACAATTTTGGCACCCTCTTCCTCTACCATGGATGCCAAGGGGGAAAGATAAATATTAAAGAGGGTAGGGCTGAGAATGGAGCCCTGAGGGACACCAACATTAATGGCCGGGACCGGAGAAGAGAACGTTGGGAGCCAGATGTCCTGGGATCTGTTATCCAAATAGGAGGACAACCATGCAAGGGCCGTCCCACCCAGGCCAATGTTTTTAAGTATGTTTAAGAGCCTCTTGTGTGGGACCGTGTCAAAGGCCGCTGACAGATCAAGCAATATCAGAACGGCCTTGCATCCCTCATCTAATTTGCCCCTAATGAACTCTGTCACTTCTAGCAGAGCGGACTCCATGCTAAAATTAGCCCTAAAGCCCGACTGAGACTCATGAAGAAGCTTCCCATCTTCAATGTGATTTTGCAGGGCTTTGTTTACATGTGTCTCCAATGCTTTAGAGAGGCCGGAAGCAGGGAAATAGGCCTATAATTGGCAGGATCCGTCGAATCAGCGTTCGTCTTTTTTATCAAGGAAGAATCTTTGCGTGCTTCCACAGTTTAGGCATAGTGCCAGTGGAGAGAGAAGTGTTAAAGAGCTGGTGTAATGTAGGGTTAATTGTGGAGGCTACTAAGGACAGGATGTTAGCTGGACAGGGGTCGTTAGGGGAACCCAACTTAATGCTTTGAAGGAGGGACAATGATTCTTCCAACTGAAGCTCCGGAAAAGCATGACGCGGAGGGGGCTCCAAGATGTGAAATTTGCTATTAACACTATGGTAGAAGTTCAGCTCGGCCTCTGAGATGTTAGAAAAAGCTTGTTGGATCAGAGAGATTTTTCCATGAAAGAATTGAGCAATCTGCTTTGACCATTCTTCTGTGCGAGGCCCTTCATTAGAGCTAGCTTTCGGCGAAATATAGGATTTAGCTATCTTAAAGATTCCCTTACTCTTATTTTGGGCATTTTCGATCTTACTTTGGAAGAAGTTCATTTTGGCTCTTTTCACAAGAGTGTGGTAAATTTTTAAGTTGTCTTTGTTAACCTTCCTGTCTACAGGAAGGTAGGATTTGTGCCATTTCCGTTCCTTTTTCCTACAATTCCTTTTACTATCTCTAAGGAGATCGCTAAACCAGGGAGCCGGAAGCGTTGACCTCTTAGAAGAGCGGATAACAACCGGGGCTGCTGCCTCGATGTTGGTACGAAGCCAAGAATCTATTCGAAGGGCGTCCAAATCAGCAGTACTAGACAGCTCAGGTATAGAGCGAACTAGGGCATCTGCTAACTTTGGGATGGATATTTTGTGAAATGCCCTATAGTTAGCGGCCGTTTGTCCTATAATCGCCGGAGGGGCTGTGGCAGAATAGGGAATATCAAATTTTAGCAGGAAGTGGTCGGAGCAGGTAATGGGGAAAGGCGAACCGACTGATAGGTCAAAATTATGAAAGATTTGGTCAAGGGTATGACCCTTCTCATGGGTAGCCAAGGAGATGGATGTAAGCATCTTAAAGGTCTGCATCGTCTCCAACAAGAGTGTAGAATGGGGATCTTTATCATTATCCATATGTATGTTAAAATCACCCAGAATAAGGCAATTATTGTATTTTAGGGCCAAAGAGGAGATAGCAGAATTTAACAAAGTGATAAAATTACGAATAGCGCCCGGGGGTCTATAGATTAGAAACCCAGCGATGCTTTGATGAGGGGATAAAATGCACCGAAAACCTAAAGACTCTGTGCACTCTATGGTTTCCGTCAAGACCAGGGAGCAGTCCAAATTGTGCTTATAAATTATTGCGACACGTCCCCCTTCCCCCTAGATCTGTCCTTCCTAAGAATTTTGTAGCCCTTAGGGACGGCCAAGGTGATGGTGGGATTGGAGGCGTCAGATAGCCATGTCTCAGTGAGAAATAAAAGATCAGGCTGTTCATCTGAAAGTAAATCATAAATGTGTGAGGCATGCTTTTGCATGGAATGACAGTTTACCAAGACGGCCTTAATGTCCTGAATTTTCTGAATATTTTTGCCCTTATTATCACCAGGGAGGGTCTTTTGGGCGGGTGCCCTGGCCTGAGGAAGAAACCAGCTGCACTTGTTGCTGCGGAAGTCTGCCGCTAAGCTCAGGTCAGCTACACTGCACTGACATGGTGGTGGTCGTATAAGATTAAGTAGTACGTCTCTATTGTAGCACAGTGGGGAGAACTCACCGGCGGGAAACTGGGCAGCATGGCCAGCGCCGGCCGCCTCCGGGATGCTGACGGGCGCAGTCTGGCTTGCCTCAGGCGCGCCCGCAGGGCGCGCGCTGCCTGCGTCGGTTTGCATCTGATTTTATAGACAGAGCAAACTAGACCGCTGACAACGCAAGGAAGCGAAAACTGCAGGGCAGAAGTGAGGCGCCGAAAAAGAGAGGTCAGCCCTCTGCACAATCGTCGTTTGCCACGGCAGACCAGGACTGGTAGAAAAGTGAAGGGGCAGCAAATTACAGTGCAAGTGCAAGTAAGTAAAAAATAGCAGCAGATTAATAGTACACAGAAATAGTTACAGGCTAAAACAAATGACTGGTGATATTAAAAATTGAAAGTATCAGGGTAAAATACTCAGGTCCCACCGCTATCGTCTGCGCGCGTCGGCTTTGTGTATGTGTTTTATTCTTTTAACTTCTTGATGTACAGCATTAACTTAATAATGTGTTGCTTAGTATGTCTTATGATTAAGATGTAACGAATTCAATACTGTATCACTTTTTGATAATGTTAATAACTTTATAATGAAATGTATTGATGGTCCTTTGATAATGATGGAATAAATTCAGCCTGCTTGCTCATTATTTTTTTTTTAAAGAAAAGAATGCTATCCATAAGCCACACAACATTTCTAAAAATCAGTGTCATCCATTTTAATCACTTTCATGGGACTAAAACCAATGAATAAACTCTCAGGTGCGGGTGAATGTATTGATTTTTAGCAGAGTCCAAAGGTTAGCAAACCTACTTTTACAACAGAATTGAATGAGCTACTGGCCAGATGGCTTGATCTAGCTTTTATAGAAAATGATGATTTAACTTATCTGCAGAAAGAAGTTCAGGCTGTCCTAATTCTTCATTTAGTACTGAAAATACATAATCCCATGACAAATCACAGGAGGACCAATTGTGTCTATAATAGGCAGTTTGACAGAGAGAGAGAGGGCCTGATTTAGATCTTGGCAGATGGGTTACGCTGTCACAACAGTGACGGATATCCCGTCATCCGAAATATAAATCCCATTATATCCTATGAGATTTATATTTCAGCAGATGTGATATCTGTCACCTTTGAGATGGAGTAACCCGCCCGCCAAGATCTAAATCAGCCCAGAGTACTGATACATGTAAACAAATCTGGTGTTTCTCTCTATAACCTTGTATGTTAAGGGAATCAAATAAGTGTTGAATGTGCTTTGGTGGTTACCTTGGCAATCAAATTAGATATTGCATTATACAAGAGTTTTAAACATACAGATGGAAAATAGGCAGTGTGCTATTTCTTGCAAGATCTGTTGGCATTTTGCCAACATAGCAAGATGCTTGTTGAAATGAATATCCTGAATCCTGACTAATTTATGCTTAGTATTGGTTATTCTTTTTACAAAACCAGGAAAAGTCATCAATATTGCTCTATTCACCACATATGTCAAATTATTAATGGACTTTTAAGAGAAGATGGTAGCCTTGTGTGGTAAAAACAAATAATGCCACATATTTGCTGTAAAAATAGAGCGTTCTGATTTGTAAATGCCTCCATCACCATTTTCTATTGTGGAACTCATGTTTTTTTTAATCTCTGCTGCTGATAGGCCATCTAATGAAGTATCCCCCACAGTAAGCTTCTGGTACACTGGAATAGAGCGGTAACAGTTGGTGTCCAACTTTTGAAATAATTTCCATTTCTGCACAGCTGGACATCTATGCAAACCCGGGTACACACATGTGCAGGTAGAGCAAGGAAGACTGCTATCTGACTGATAGCTTCATATAAATGGCTCTGTTGCAGATGGAGCACAGAATAAATTGCAAATTACAGTTCTTTTCAGGAAGGAAAAACGACCCAAGGTATACTCAGATCACTGCAATATGTATCACAAAATAGCGTTTCTTTTCTACATAGATAGGGAAAACAGTAAAAAATGTGCATCAAAAATCCACTGTACAGTGAGCAAACGTTCTCCTAAGTACAATGGGGATGTCTATTCAGATGTCTTTACTTCAACCACCTTTCTGGGGGTTGAATTACTGAATGTACTTCGGGCATATTAGCAAGACCCACGTTAAAATTATCGCCGTTTTAGCGGCAGTTTCCTGCCGCTAAAACGGCGATAATTTTAACGTGGGTCTTGCTAATATGCCCCTTCGTCTTTAGCACAACCTTCTTCTACTTCAAGAGGAATAACCTTTTGATTCAGTCCTCGGTGATGTGAACTATGGTTTAATTCAGTAATAAATGGTTGTCGATTCCCAGAGACTACGGTCTCACTAGAACAGCTTTTAACAATTTCATGGCAGTGAAAAGGGGATGATACATAGAGCATGTGGGTTTGGACAATAAGAAGGAAGCCTATGAAAATTGTTCAAAAATCTAAATGCATAAACGGTGTTGGCCGGAGAGTACAGTATTGTTTTTCAGTCAATTTCCTGAACAAGCGACCAATCATCACAAGTAATCTTTCCTCTGTTTAAAATCTTTAATAAAAATGTCTTCAAATTCAGCTCGTATTGGGCCATATCAGACGCTGGCTTTAAAAATAATGCACGGCATTCTGAATGTACTGTCATACTGCTTGAAAATTGTGAGTTTGTAACCTTCTGGGTTCACCTTTGGACCACGGCACATAGACCGATATATTTGAGATCAAAAGAAGAGGACCCTTTTAAATTTTAAATTATTTGGTTAAAAGCCAAACATTTGCTCCTATCCTATAACTCAGACTAGACGCTTTTAAAATCAGAAAATCGTTCAAAAGATATTTTAGCTTTTAGCAGGTTAGTTTTACCTTCCTTAATATTTTCAGGCATCTGATGAATCTCTTCCTGAGTACCTTTATACCATATTAACGTTTGCTGTGCAAAGTAACAGCAGATAGTGTGAATGATGACTATAATTTACATAAAATTGCTTGAAGTGAGTGACCTCAAATTGTTATAGGCAAACTCCGTAAGCCAAAGCTTTTCCACCCAAGATCTGCGAATATCACATAAGTAAGATCTGAGATGTTGCGTTAAGGACTGATTAACTCTGTGTATCTGACCTTCAGACTGTGGAAGGAAACTGCTACAGATTGCTAGTTTCAAGTGAAAAGAGTGCACCAAACGTTCCAGACCTTCGAAGTAAATTGGGCTCCCCTATCTGAAACTGTAGTGGTGTGGCCCATATGTTGTAGAAGGGTGAGGGATAATTCTCGGCTCTGAACATAGTCTTTCTTCATGGAATGTAATGAGCCATTATGGAAAAACAATAAAATTGCTGAGTAACCTTAACTTCAAGGCAGACCTTCAATGACATGTACTGAAATCACTTTCCAGGGTTGGTTTGGAGTGGGTAAAGGCATTAAATACCCTTTGGGTTTTGAGCAGTCCACCTTGGTTTGTGCATAAACATCACACCCTGCCTCGCTGGCAATGTGGCCCACATAAGGGTGGCTTATTAACAATTAAAAGCGGAATTTCCCTTATCAAAAAGGGTTTATATTGACAGGTTGGGCTGCAGTATTAAACTGCCGCTGCAAGGCTGCCCTGGCAGGTCTGTAATTATGTTTGCCTTGTCACACTAGAGGATGGCACAGTAGTGCTGTAGTCCAGGCATGTAACTTTCCATTCCAGAGGTGTATTTTGGACACCATATGCTATGAATATTATAGGACACTTAAATATGCCAATTCGGAGTTAGCGAATTCAAAGTGTTTTAGGGGTTCACAGCTCATGCACTGGAGCCTGATTAACAGTGTCCAAGTGTATAGAGTCAAATGTCCCTCACAACATGAAATAGGAACCGTAATTAACACAAAAATACAATGATGTCGATGTTTATTTAAATTCAAATGGATATTGTAAATTATTTTTGAAAAGTATGCCAAACCATAAAAGTGGGACAGTTTTCAATGAAGAATTGAGTTACCAAACTCAAGCATTGCACACAGTAGCCGAAATACAATCATTGGTTAGGCCACAGACATGAAAAATAGCAGCATTGCACATATTGATAATATAGGGATAAATATATCGGTATCAAGGTGCTGAGGTTGATGACGTTTCAATCCCTAACATAATAATGGGATCATCATCATGACACAACAAATGATGTCTGAGCAGAATGCCTACATTACGTGGAGAGTAAAGCAGTGTCTCACGATGTCTATGTGGGGTATCCAATCAATCTAAATTTATTATCATACACCACGCCAAGAGGAACAAGGAAGAAGATTACGTTATCAATGGCTATAATCAGGGAGGCTGAAATAGTGGTGAATGTCCATTTAGAAAGTTCAATGGGGGAGGTCGCGCGCACCGAGACCCAAGATGGCCACCTGACGACGGAGCTCCGCATCGCGCCGGACTTCGCGGTTGCTTCTAGAGCGGTTCCAGCGCCTTTCTTCTTACTATGCTGACATATTCCTGAATCGGAATGGTTGCTCCTCAGGATGAAACCTTTTTCAGCCTTCATTCTCTTGGAGAAACAATGTAATTTTCAGGTGACTCTTTTAGCTGCCTAGCGGCCGCCATTTTGTTTCTCTTCCTGTCGTTTTTCTTCAAGTCTCCTCACATGGCGCCCTGCAACTCAATTTTCTCGACGTTTCCTGTGTGTGGCACATATTTTCTTTGAATGAGCTCTTTTCAACATTGGAAGTCAACACTATCTGTCGAAATTACTGTTTTTGTGAGGTAATTTTGCCCTTTCGCGTATATGATGGCAGCCTTTTCCTGTGCTTTTCATACCATACTTCATGGGTAGGAGCAAATACTTACTTCATCACACCAAAAGATTGAAGTCAAATGCTCCTGCAGCTTGTGGTATCAATGTCACTACCCCTAACAAATCCTCTTACTCACCTGAGGTATCGACGCACAGGGTTTTTTCTACTAACGCAAAGAATCTCACGGCCATGGCATCTAAAGCGCAACTACCTGCAAATACCGGCAAGAGACTTAAACAAGATCCTCCCTCTCCTCCTAAATCTGTCTCTCCGGTTTCCCTGGACATTGTTTTGGAGGAAATCCGCGCTCTGCGACCCTTTATTGAGGAAACTAACTCTCGCCTACAAACCTTGGACAATAAATGGTCATCTATGGAATCTCGTCTCACTGTGGTGGAACAACACCTTAACGAGGTACAGGATTCATCTTCTAAAATGTCCTCTTTGGAGAAGGAAGTCTTACAATTGAGAAGAGCGGCTGAAGACTTGGAAAATAGAAATCATCGCAATAATTTACGCATTTATGGTCTTCCTGAGGGCCTTGAAGGTGATGGCCCTGTTGCGTACTTTACTTCCTTCTTGCCACAGTTTTTGGGTCTCCCTCCTGCAACCAAACTGAATATACAACGAGCACATAGACTGGGCCCACGTCTGTCTTCTTCAGCTGCTCCATCCAAACCTCATGGAGTAATTATTTTATTCCTACAATTCACTGACCTTTTGCTGATACTGAATACTGCTAAATCCAAAAAGCAGCTACTCTGGCATGGTACAAAAGTGTTTATCTCCCAGGATGTTTCTTCGATAACTGCCAAACGACAAAAAGAATTTCTGGATCTTCGTCCAGCTCTTCGTTCCTTAGGTGCAAGATACGGTTTGTTCCATCCATGCCTGTTTAAGGTCACCTTCCTCAATAAGACTTCCACTTTTGAAGATCCGGCTGACCTCAGAAGATTTATTCAATCTCACTCTACTGCCTCAGTGGAGACGGCTCCTCCTACTTCTGGAACTTGACTGTAGTAATCCTCTTGTCCTACTACTGCATTGAATTCGCTGTTATGGTTTATACTGTTTGGACTCCATCGTTCTACTTGTCTTTATATGCATAACTCTTTATTTCCTTTTACAGGCTCATTCAGAGTTCACTGTGTTCCTCTCCATGTTCCCGCTCCTGCTCATGTTTATTTGATGTCCTGGTGTGGTGTGTTGCCCTTTTGTTGGGTGTGCTGATTCCGTTGTCAGTTGCCGCCTCTCATCCTTCCCCTTTGTTCCCCGTAAGGTACGTATTACAGTCGTCACTTTGACATGTACTGTCTCCTCTTGTTCTTATTCTCTCTTCCCTTCCTTTCTTTCCTCTTTTTCGTATTTTTATTCTCTTTTTTCTTGACTGACTTGTATTCTTCTTCCTTTATGTTTCTTTTCTCATGTGACTTCTTATTATCTCTCCCTTTTCTCTCGCTTTATCTCTTACCGCATAATTTTGTTGTTGCATATATTGTTCTTTATGTATTCTTGATGGTTTTGCATTCAGAGTTATTTCCTGGAATGTGAAAGGTTTTCTTAGCCCAATTAAGAGACAGAGAATACTATCCCATCTTGCCTCTTATAATCCTGATTTGGTTCTCTTACACGAGACCCACCTTACAGAACCCGAAGCATTACAATTGAAAAAAGGGTGGGTGGGTTCAGTTTTAGTTTCCCCTACTTCTAATAAGAAAAAATGGTGTTAATATTTTATGTCACAAGAAACTGAATTGTAAAGTTGTGTCGCAAGAGACTGATACAGAAGGAAGATGGTTGTTGGCGAAGTTGTTAATTAATAACATTTCTCTGACTGTGTTCAATGTTTATGGACCTACCCAACCTAACTGTTCCTTTTGGCCTCTGGTTACACAGAAATGTATTCAGTTTAGAGATGATTTCTTTATACTAGGAGGTGACTGCAATCAAGTTGTTGACCCCTTTCTTGACCGCCAATCTCAGGTACGCTTTATTTCTAATAAATCACACAAACAATTTCTCGACACTATTTCCCAACCACACCTAGTGGATGCTTGGAGAGTTTCCCACCCCGAGGCTCTTGACTTCTCTATCTTCTCTCCTCCTCATAACGCTCTCTCCCGTTTAGACTATATTTTTCTCTCTCAATCTTTATCTCAAAATCTATTATCTTCCTCTATTGAACCTATTGTTATCTCTGACCATGCCCCAATTGTAGCTGATCTTGATCTGCTCCCTCCACATCCCAGGTCCTCCCGTTGGCGTTTTAATAACTCTCTTCTTCTTGACCCGCTTTTTTCTTCCTCTTTCATCACTTTTGCTAATTAATTTTTTGACCTAAACAGTGATCCCAACTCCCTCCCCATATATTATGGGATTCCTTTAAGGCTAAAGCGAGGGGTTTTATTATAGACTTTGTCTAGAAAAAAAGAAACGTTTCCTTCAACAACAAAAAGATACCCTAGCACAGATTAAAGCCTTAGAACACAAATTCTATACCTCGTCGGCGGACTCGGTCCTACCAGCTCTGGTCCGTGCTAAATTAGCCTTTAACAAGACCACGACTGATAATGCATCTTCTATACTTCTCCGTAGCACCGCTCGATATTACGGAGGACGTAATAAAATGGGCAAACTTTTAGCGAACTATCTCAAGTCCCGTAAAGACCATACTCTAATCGATTCTATCTATTCCTCAGAGGGTACTGTCATTCACAAAGATCAGGACATTCTTAATTAATTTATGCTATTTTATAAAGATCTCTATACCCCGGATTCTCCCCTTCCACCTCCCTCATTCAATATTATCTCAATAAACTCCCAACCCCATCTACTGACCACCTTAATCTTTCTGATCTTGAAACAGATTTATCCCTTAATGAATTATCTACTGCTTTAAACGTTTTAAAGAAAGGGAAAACCCACGGTCCAGATGGTTTTTCAGTTGAATTTTATTTACATTTCTCTAACTTATTACTTCCTAAACTCTTAAATCTTTTTCATTCATTTTTTCTCTCCGGTAAGACAGAAGGCACTTTTCAGAAGGCCACGATTTGCCCCATACATAAAGACGGCCGGGATCCTATGTTTTGTAAAAATTATCGCCCGATCTCCCTGGTTAATGTAGACTACAAACTGTTCGCCAAAGTACTTGCTTTGCGACTAGACCCTCTTATGCCTTATCTGGTGGGTAAGGAGCAGTGTGGTTTCGTCAAGGGCAGATTGACTTCGGATAATTCTCGTCTCTTTCTTAATGTTTTGAACAAAATCCCTTCCCTTTCCACATCCTTGGCGGCAATTTCTGTTGATGCTGAAAAAGCATTTGATAGGGTTGATTGGTCTTTTTTATTTGCATCCTTGAAGTGGCATGGTTTTGGTCCCAAGTTGATTTCACTTACTTCCTTATTATATTCTGCCCCTAGAGCCTCGGTTCTAGTCAATGGTTGTCTTTCTTCTTATTTTCCCCTTCAACGTGGTGTCCGCCAGGGCTGTCCTCTCTCCCCCCTTCTTTTTATCTCAGTTCTCGAACCCTTCTTATCCTCAATTCGCAATAATGATTCTATACCCGGTTTTTCCTATGGTGAGCAACATTTAAAACTCTCCGCTTATGCGGATGACATCCTTCTTTTCATTTCCAATCCCAAAACCGCTATCCCTCCTTTATTACATGAATTCACTTCCTTTTCCCTTGTTTCGGGCTATAAAATCAATTCAGATAAAACAGAAATTCTCCCTCTTACAAATGTTTGTCTTCCACATTCCTTGTCTTCCACCGGTTTTGCATGAAATCGTTCTAAAATTAAATATTTAGGTATGTGGTTCTCCAATTCCATCGCCTCTTCTGTTAAATTAAATATGATTGAGGTCCTATCTCGGATTGACGAACTACTCTCCTCTTGGAATCCTCTCTTCCTTTCGTGGTGGGGCCGGGTAGATTCAATTAAGATGATGATCACTCCTATATTGATTTATGCTCTTTCCATGCTTCCTGTCCATATTCCTGCCTGTTATTTCAAAAAGATTGATTCTCGCCTTTCTAAGTTTCTTTGGAAAAACAAAAAAGCCAGGATTTCCATATCTTTTCTTCGCAAGACAAAATCTAATGGGGGTGTGAATTTCCCTGATTTTTGCATTTATCATAAATCCTTTTGCCTCCGCCAGGCCTCGAAATGGCTTCTTTCCGAACCTTCTCCTTTTACCCCCTTCTGGCTTTCCATTGAGCGTGCTCTGCTATTGCCCTTCTCTTTTAAAGAAGCTCTAGCCTTTTCTGCCAAAACCCCTCATACCTATCTCCACTTGTTTAAACATACTTGTTCCCTGCTGAAACCTTTGACCCAACCAAAATCTGTCTCTAGAGAATCCTTTTTAGAGTCCCCAATTTGGCACAACTCCCTTATTACTATTAATAATAGACCCATCTTTTGGAAATCCTAGAGATCAAAGGGGATAATTTGGGTTAAGAACCTATTTGATGGCTTGTCTCCATGCTCATTCCTCCATTTTCAAACTACTTTTCACTGTCCCCGCTCCTTCATCCAGAAATTCTCAATCCTAATGGCAGTTATTCTTGATACCTTCTACTCTCTCCCCTCTCTCCCTCCTCTCTCTGACCAACACCCTCTTCTTGAGGTTCTTCTCTTTCTACCCAAAGCTTCTCTCATCTATAAACTCTCCTTAGCTCCTAATTCTGATCGTACCAAAACTAAATTGGAGCGTACATGGGAATCTGACCTGGGATGTGAATGGACTACCATCTTTTGGGACAAACTCTGGTCCCGCTCTCTTAAAATCTCTTGTTCTGCCTCTCTTACTCAATCTATGTTTCTCCTTTACCATAGAATTTACTTCACTTCTATCTCTATAGCTAGGTTTACCCACTCTACTGATACAAATTGCTGGACTTGTGGCTCTTCTAATGCTGATTTAATACACCTTCTCTTTCTTTGCCCTTCAGTATCTCTCTTCTGGGGGAAAATATGGTCCTATATTTCTCGCGTGTTTAACATTCTCATTCCTTATTCTATTCCTCTTCTTTTCTCTGGGAGTTTGTTTGATTCCTTAGATCTTTCCACTCATAAACATGGTCTTTTTGACCTTATGTTAGCTTTAGCTTTTCAGCACATAACTCTTAATTGGAAAACTCTTACAAAGCTCTCTGTCCAACACTAGTGGAATAGTCTCTGCCATTTTCACCGACTTGATATTGCTTTTGCCTCCTCTTGCAAACCGATGGTTAATAGGGAGCTCTTCTGGTTACCACTCACTACTTATTTAGATAAACTAGCGTTAACAAATGATTCTCGTTTAAATGCAGAAAATTTTAAGCCGCCTTAAACATTTATTCTCTCTGTTCTTTTCTTCTAACCCTTGTTGGCTTATTGTTTTTTCTTAATTATATTATAATCATTGTTCACATTCCTTTGTAGATATGCAATATTATATTTGACCAATTTGCAAGAGTTGCCCCTTCCCCTCTTCCCCCTCCCCCTTTCTCTCCCCCTTCCCTCCCCTCCCCCTATTTCCTTATAAAACTTAAACAGCTTTCTTTTCTCTCCTCCCGCTAGCCATTTTACCGTTTTGTACTCATTTCAATATGTTATTCTCTGTATTGCTGGCCTTTTTGTATTTTCTGTTATTATTCAAATAAAGCTTTTTAAACATTAAGAAAGTTCAATTGGGGAAACGATATGCGTGGTGAACCAAGAGAGTGCAATATCTCACTTTTCTACATGTACCAATAGCTTACCTGTTTATCAGCCTACATTCTGAAACCACAAACTAATGCTTTGCTATGCCAAATAGCAGAGTGCATAGAAACAAACGTATTCTGGTTAAATTATGTGCATTCAATAAGTTGAATACATAAATCAATGTGGTTGCTTATGACTAATTGTGGCTGCTATAAACATATGCTATAGCTGTTACATATGATGCAACTGAATTTTGGCATGTTTGGCCCGCATGGAATTAGGAAATATATAATAATTACAAAATTTGCACTACCATACTTACTAAAATGTGTGTTTTTGACACCTGATAGTTTTTTTTTTACTTTCTATTTATTCCATTGTGGCTTCTGTGGGATGGCATGGATATAATGATAGAATGGCAAAAACCTTTACCGAGTGTTGCGGAAATACAACAGTGTTGAAAATTTTGTTTTGCAATACTCATGCACTTAAGGCCTGATTACGATGGCGGAAGGCCTGCCACCGACAGCCTGTCCATGGTGGGCCCTCCGCCATCGGACTGCGCTTTTCCGCCCGCCATATTATGATGGCAGGGGGAAGCGTTGGGGAAGCATGGCGGTCCTTTTCCAACCACCTGTCGGAGCACTCAAATTGCCCAGCATTGCGGCAGTGCCTGCCAGGCACTGCCGTTGGGATTATGATATCCCTTTCCGCCGGTCGTTTCGCGGTGGTCAACCCGACACAAAAAGGCAGGCGGCAACGGATGTGGGGGCCCTTAGTGGGCCCCCCTTTATCCCTGGGCCTGGGGCAAGGGCACTGGGGGGCACTTATGGTGCTCCCCTACATATCCCTGCACCATGTGGCAGGCACCGCATGGTGCCTGCCACATAGTGCAGGGATATGCAAGTGCCTTTTATCTTGCATTGCGGCGGGGGCTGCTGACAGCATCCTCACCACCACAATGCAAAGTATAGATGATGCGACCGTCGTGGTGGCTGTCGCATCATAATTCGGATTGTGGGGAGGCCACCACATAGGCGGATGGTCCCAAAACCGAAACGATGGCGGACAGACTGAAGTCCCTCCGCCATCGTAATGAGCCCCTTAATGTTTTACATTCTTTCTGTTTATACACATTATGAAATGCAGAACAACATAATGTGTTTATTTTTATATTTGCAGAGCGGTTTGTGTAAACTAAGGAGCAGCAACAATTAAGTAATAATTTCTAATAGCTAGAAATGAAACGTATGTCACAGAAATGCAGCGGATCCAAAATGTTAAAGCCCTTGCTGGGCAACAAAGAGAGCATCTGATCCTGATGTACCAGGGGAGTGCCCCTGAATATTGAGGTAGGAGTTTCTATGGTACCAAATATTGTGCACACAATATCGAAGGACACAATGTCAGAAGGTAAGTATAGACTTTCTATACATAACTCAACATATATGTACCATAAAAAAATATTTATCTTTAAGTAGCATAGATGTGAAGTTAAGAGTAGTTACTTCATCTATATGTACTTCCCTTTTCATATTTTGTTCTTTGATGTTCCATTCATGCTATAAGTGTATTACGATATTCCTAGCCTCGGTGTTCCATAGTACCTCCTGTACCAAGGTATAAGTCAGGAAGCTCTGGTGATCCCAGACATTTCTTTAAGATAAACAATTGTAAGTATTTCTTTTATATATGACTTATAGACTTTTGGAGTCAATTTATATTTCAAAAATGAGGAGGTGGTAGTAAAGGATATAAGGCCTTAGCCCTTTATCAGCACTCATTTTGAGTTGTACATTGTGAGAAAATGGATTACTAGTTGGGGTGGATAATAGTCCACCTCAAGTAATAAAGTCACTATTTTTGCTGGGTCCAGTAAAGGTTTCAGTCATTTAAACGTGATCTTAACCTCTGTGAGCTATGGCACAGAGCTGACAGGCTCAACTTAAGAAAATGTGTAAAGCATTTAGAAGTACCAAAACAGTTACTAAGTCGACAACACAGTAAAAAGCTGACTCCAGTTTATAACTATAGAGATAATTTCATCAATGCCATCAAAATGAGAAAAACTCAAGAAGGGAAACACAAGATATGATTTATTAAAGTTTAAAATAAAAATAGCACCAAAAGCGTTAAGCACTAACTGTGGTCATCTAGTTGACCTTGACCAGTACCTGGACACGACTTAAGAACACCCGTGATGGTGGGTTAGTCAGATTCAGAAAGCAGGTTCATCCCGGTCGGGAGTTCTACCTTCTGACAGCCTCTGAAATGGAAGTCAAAACTCTTCAACTAGGCATGACAGCAGGCTGTGGTCTATGGCGCTCTAGGTCAGATACCTATCAGATGATGTACAGGTGAATCCGGTGACTTTTGGTGGGAAATCTCAGAGCAAAAAGAATTCAGAATTAATCTCAGGAAAGTCCCTCACCAGAAGGATACTTTTGGCTCCTTCGCCAGGTGAAGATTACTACATTCAAACTTGGTCACTTTTATGGAGTTTTGATTCCTTTAGAAGACCAGGGCTTCAGGCTCCAGAAGGCCAGATACACTCTCTGTGATGTCTGGCTGAAATGGATTTGCTGCAGCAAAAAACTCCTAATGGGAGCAACCTGAAACTTTTTTTTTCAGGCAGCGCACCTTCATTGGATCAACTAGGCAGCTTTCTGCCAGCCCTCTGGATGTCTTTGGAGCCAAAATGTTTCTAAGTCATATATTTCTCAGGATGCTAGAAAGAGTGCACTTCAGGAACCTCGGGAACAGCACTTGGGGGTCAGGACTCACTTCAGTAGAAGCCACCAGCAGGGTCCATGGCAGATCCAGTTGGAATTGGTGAGCTGGCCTTTTCAGGAAAAGGGTTTTTATCAGCTTGTTCTATCCCTGTAGCTTAACAGGAGGTCATCCAACTGACACTCGAAGTCCATGTCTTTGTCCTGGGTACAAGTGCAAGCAGGTCTAACCTTTCAGGTGTCCTCACAGACCTCAACAGCAGGTGAAGTCCTTCTTCTGTTTTCCACAGGTACAGTGGTGCTCTAAAAGGGTGCCCAGGGGTGCCTTATTTAGTGTCTCATTTATGCCTGGCACTAGCCTATAGGGGGGGTGACTCCAGGCCCCTCCCTAACCAAAAGGCAAAAGGTTCAGAGGGGTAAATCTACCCACTTCTGCAGCAGTTTCTGTGAGCCCTACTGGAAACTCTCCCACAGTGCCCCTCTAGGCCCAAATCCAAGATGGTGAAACCCTTCTCCCCTTGTGCAGAGCCTGTGTCCCCACCGTAGGTGTGGTCAGGGAAATGAGCTATCCTTGCTCTATGGTCGCTTCAAACTAGTTCTTGGGGGGCTCCTCTCCCACTGGGATTGGTGCCTGACTGATAAGTAAACAAAGAAGGGCACTGCCAAGCTTTCAGCTAATATTTACCAGAGACTGTTTAGGGCTTTTTGAAATTAATCAGGTTTCTGGGCACAGCCTAGATGGTCACCCTGCCAGAGAAAAAGAACACCTGCCCCTGCACAAGGACTTTGTTCTGCTATTGGAGCAGTTTTCACACCTTGTGAAGGAAGCTATTCAGCTGCCTAGTGGCAGTAGAAGCTCATGTGAATTAGGGGTGTACAAAATTCACATAATTTTCTGTAGTGTGAATTCACAAAATTATGCAAAATTACACAAAATTATGCAAAATGCATCTTTCACTCAATAAAATACCCAAATGGTCAGCTCAAGCAAAAATTCAACTCGAAAATGCAATTTTATGTAAATTTCTGGTTGCTCATGTTCAAAGCACTGCCACATTCTGATTTTTAGTTTTGTGCTAAAAAATAGCCAAACAGTCTGCTTGGGTCAGAAATTATTCCTGAAATGATTGTCGACCAACCACGTTAAAGAAATTACTGATCATATCCAAAACATTGCCATTCACATTCGGTTTTGGAGTTTTGTGCTCAACAATTGCCTGAAAGGGCTCACTCTGGTGCAAAATCTACCTGAAATGTCGTTCAGTACATCTCCAAAACCATCTTCTTGAACTGTACATCTTGCGCTGCAATTTCTCCCCAAAATTACCCACTGCGGCATAATGGCATAATCTTGATAATTTTGCATACATTTTGTTATGCAATGTTGAGAATGGCCCTTTCTGCACAGTCACCCCAAATGTTTTGCCTTCCTCCTCACCTTTTTACTGATCCATTTTTGTTGTCCCTAAAACTCTGGGCACTTTACCACTGCTAACCAGTGCTAAAGTGCATGTGTTCTCTCCCTAAAATGTGGCAACATTGGCTTATCCACAACTGGCATATTTAATTTACTAATAAGTCCCTAGTAAAGTGCACTGTGTGTGCCCAGAGGCTGCAAATTAAATGCAACTCATGGGCCTACAGCACTGATTGTGCCACCCACTTAAGTAGCCCTTCAAACGTGTCTCAGGCCTGCCACTGCAGAGCCTGTATGAGCAGTTTTAAACTGTCATGTCAACCTGGTAAGATAACCTTCTTTCCAGGCCCAAACCTTCCTTTTTAATACATATGTGTCACCCCTAAGGTAGGGCCTGGACAGCCACAAGGGCTGGGTGCAGTGCATTTAAAAAGTTGGACATGTATTTTTTAGGTTTTACATGTCCTGGTAGTGAAAAACCCTTACATTTGTTTTCACTACTGCAAGGCCTATCTCTCACATAGGTTAAGATTGGTATTACCTTACTACACTTTATAGGCATGATTTCCAATGTGAAAAGATGGATTGGTCAAGTTTGGTGTCTCTGGACTCACAATTTAAAATCACAACTTATGGTGAAATTGGCTTCTAAGTTGCAAGTCTGAAAATGCCCCTTTTAGGAAGTTGGTATTTTCTTACTTTAACCATTCTGTGCCTTCTGCCTGTCTCTGAAAACACATCATGGGCAGGTGGCAGGTGGGCTTTGTGCATTTCTTCCAGACAGCCACACACACAGGGTGCTTAGGGTGTGACTGATGGGCCATCAACATCCTGATGGGCCATCCAGGGCAGGCTCCTAAGAAGGAGTGAAGTACTGGGTTTTATTGGACCCAGCGGTGCCAGGGAACACACCCAATGACCTCGAGTTCTTCCTGTCTCAGACTACAGAAACACAGAGTCTTCTTGGTGGCTTCAAAGATCAATTTATTGGCTGCAGCCAGCAACAGGTATCCTAGAAGTACAACACGGTGTATGTTCTCAGGAGACTGCCCTTCTCATGGAAACCAGCTATCTCTTTTATACAGAATATTATGCTTTAGGCAAACATTCCTTATTTTTACAGTGGGTCATTCACATATTTCTTACAACAAAAAAAAGACAGATTCATGATGACAAGCCCATTTTCAGTTTGTCCAGCCCACAACCAAATACCCAGTGAGGCCCAACACCTGCAACAGATATAATCTGGACCCCTAATAAAACCGGGCACCTCCTCCTCGTAAAGCAGGTCATAAAGAAAGAGCAGTGACAGGTGTGAATAATATTTAGATATAGATGTGTGCAATGAAGGGTTTATGGCATGCTGCACCTGGGCCCCTAATCTCGATCGGCCACTGGGAACTAAAACTGGCCGAACAGGTTCTGGCTCTGGACAGTGGAGTCAGCTTGCCCAGGTCACTGAAAGTGTACGTGTCCCCTAAGGCGCGTTTTGGCTTTAGTCATTGCCTTATGTGAGGGCAACCACAAAATGGCTGCCGTACACAAAATGGAACCCGAGGGTTCACAAGGGAATCGTTAATATTAGAGTGATCCCGTCACTCGAATATGACGCAAATACTCAGATATAGCATACCTGTCATTACCGGTCTGCTGATACCAAAATCGTCATGTTACAATGATGTTAATGACACAGGTCCAGAATTTTCAGTACCACAGACCCTCCTTTTGCCCTTACATAGGCAATTTACTTACACTCATGCTAATCTGAGTCTAGGTCTATGTTCATGAATTCATTGAGATGTTGCTGTAGCATCATCCTATTACTTAGCTCGTCCCTTGATACAGGTTTCCTTACACATGATGTAACACATAGGCCGCATATGGCAGGAACACACTGTATGCACAGACAAAACAGGAAAAGGATGGCTAGAAGTATCCCAATGACCATCAGAACTTTCCATCCCCAGGTGGATAACAGCTCCCAGAACCATCCCATCAACGACCAGTCTCCTTCATCTATATGGATGGATTCAGAGATCCTATGTAGTTTGGAGATGGCCTGGTACACTGTTGGAGCGTTATCTGGAATGAAAATGCAACAACTGGATTGGATCACTCTACATACCCCACCACGGTCTGCAAGTATGATGTCTAACGCGACCCTGTTCTGCAGGGTCATAAGGCGGTCCGACTGGAGCTCAGCAGTCAAATTATTAAGGGCACCGACAGTTTCGACTATGGTGGATTCAACCACTCGCGTCAATTGCCTCACATTCCTGTTGTTAGCCATAGGTCCCCAGAACGGCAGAAAACCCCTAAAGAAGTCTCCCGCTTCTTGTCCTGCAGTGTCTTCCTTGCTGAAGACACCCCTAATTCTTCTTATCTTATGGTAATCTGCCGCAGCTGTGTAGGTGGGAGGCAACAGGAATGAAACGAAGCATGTGCCCGAGAAGTCAGGGGGCAACCACGTGTAGGCCCTATCATGGCAGATAAAGTAGGTACCCCTAGCTGCTAAGAACAAAGGGGAAGTCTGAGACGCAAAAATATACGTTTCAGTGCAGATACTCTTCCCTAACTGAGCTCTTGGATTCTTGCCATTACCTTGCAGACATCGATGACCCTGATGGGGTACAATCCAAATTGGAGCGGATCTTTTTGCTTGCTGGTTCTCGCTCAGACTCGCTCCATATCCAGTCACGTTCCATCCAATATACGCTAGTGTCTCATCTTCCGGGATAGTTTCGTAGGAACTAGTTCCCCTTATCATGTCGACTATCCCCTTAACTAGAGCACTATTCTTTGGGTTGTCTTTGACGGAACGTAGGGGGTGGATTTCGCGAGCATAGATGAACATCGTTCGGTATGCCCACACAGAACCATTGTAGCTGAATGGCAGCACTAGGTAGGGAATACCTTTCTCAGTAGTATGAGGCATAAGGCCACACACCCAACAGTTGGTTCTGTTCACTACTAGCTGGTGTTGGTGTAAGAGCTGAACAAAGGAGTTGTTCATAAACTCTAATCTTCTAACGGACTCGTGTTCAGGTAGAGGGTGAAAAGAATGTGAGGAGATAGTAGAGGAAGGCATGGGCTGTACAGTGGGTGCAGATGTCACTTGAAAAGAGAATATGATATACCCCACTAAAGACATCATTAGACTAAGTAAAATACAAAGACACATAATTAGAAAACATTTTCTGCTCATGGTTGCACATATTTTCCTCTTGAAACTTATTCTTTCAACAGGTCTCTCCATCTGAAAAGGCTCCATCCTCTAACGTGCTGTTCGCGGCGGTTGGTTTTCTTCACTTGAGAGTGTTTCTGAATGTCCCAGGGAACGCCCTAGAACAAACCAGACCCGTAGACCTTGTGTCCGCAGGCTACACACTCAAGTCTTTTCACCACGACCCTACAGCTGAACCCGGATGGTGGTTCAAAAACAGGTTTTCGGATGAGAGGACCAAAATTTCATTTTATTTGTCCATGACTCTCGGTCGCAAGTTATAACGGCTTTTTCCAGGCAATGTCTGGTCGCAAAACAAAAGTTCAGGCTCAGTAGTGTCCAATCGAAGTGGTGATGGTATTGCTCTTTGGAGAAGATCGTCACTTTCTCGCTCAGAATTTGTCCCTGTGACGCGTGCGTCACTAAAAGGCAGAAAACGAGGCACTGTTTCAGTTTCCGAGTCAGCAATTCCCTCCTGGACCCACCGGTCATATGGTAGAGGCAAAGGGACCCTCTTACAGTGTACGCCGTGGATCCAGTTTTTCTTCCCTTGTACTCGCACTGCAGATCTTGTGGACAAAATCACCAAATAGGGGCCAATCCAGCGGGGCTGATCGTTCTTTGTCCGCTGAAAGTTCTTGATTAACACCCATGATCCGGGATTGATTGCATGCCCTGGATCTTTAGAAGCCTGAGGCAGTGTATTATGAACCTGTTGGTGTAAAACATGCAAGTAATCAAGCAGTACAGGGTGTTCAATCTCGCTGAATTTCGTTGGCCTCGGCACTCCCCATATGTTAGCCGGGCGACCAAACACTATCTCATGAGGACTAAGTCCTACTCGGGAATGTACGGTCATCCTAGTTGACAACAGTGCTAATGGCAACGCATCAGGCCATTTAAGGCCAGAGCTTGCTTGTATCTTGGCCAGTTTTAGTTTAAGAGTGCCATTATAGCACTCAACTAATCCAGCTGATTGGGGATGATTTGCAGCGTGAAATTTCTGCCGGATTCCTAAACCTTCACACACTCGTTTCATCACTTGACCCACAAATTCACCCCCATTATCACTCCACACCATTCTCGGCAAACCAAACCTAGGGAAGAACTCTTTGAGAAGGGCTTTCGCTGTGGACAAGGCAGTATTATCTTTCAGAGGATATGCCTCTACCCATCTTGAAAAGGCACAAACAACAATGAGTACGTATTTCAAATTGTTGCACCTCTCCATGTGGATGAAATCTAGCTGCAAAACCTCGAACGGATACGTTGGAGGCGCAAAATGACCAGCTGGAGTTGGGGTTCCCTTACCAGGATTGTATTTCAAACAAACCATACAATTTTTGACCACATTCTCTGCACATTTGGGAATTCCAGCATTTTGCCACACTGGAGCCAATAACTTACAGATTCCTTTCACACTGATGTGGGCCATCCCATGTGCCATTGTAACCACTGCAAGCACATATGTATCGGGTAACAACCATCGCTGATGCTCCGACAATTCAACCCAACAACCATTTGCATCCAATTTACCCATACTCTCTCTCCACGTACTTAATTCCTTCTCCGTAGCTTCAGCTTGGATGGACTTCACACTCTCTATCGTATCTTCACACATTCCAACGTCACCAATCCATCTTGCAGGGCCCGCAACATACATTCGACTCATCACATCTCTTGCTGTTTCTTTCGCAACTTCATCAGCAAACATATTACCGCGACCAACGTCGTCAGTGATCTTCTTATGTGCACTGCATTTCACAATCGCGACTTGCAATGGCAAAGTAAGTGACTCCAGGAGCTCATTCACCAATTGACCATGCTGTATTTTCGTACCGTGAGACGTGAGGAACCCACGTTCCTTCCACAAGCGTCCAAAACTATGGGCCACACCAAACGCATACTGGCTATCGGTATATATGGTCACTTTCATTCCTTTTGATAATACACACGCTCTAATAAGTGCAGTCAACTCTGCTGCTTGAGCTGAATTATGTGGGATACGTGCAGTTTCAACAATCGTATGTAAAGTCGTGACAGCATATGCCGCAGTCGTATCACCATTCGGAAGCTTGAAGCATGACCCATCCACCCATAAGGTACCATCACACTTTACAAGAGGAGTGTCCCTAAGATCTACTCTCCCTTTCGTTTCTTCTTCTGTCCTAAGAAAGCAATCATGCTGTTCCGGAACATCTGTCTTTGTTATAATTGGCAACAATGTAGCTGGGTTCAGCGTGTTGCATTTTCTTATGTGCACATGGCTCGCTAAAAGTGTCAACTCGTAACCTGACAATCGAGCACTAGTTAAGTGCTGTGTCTTGGTCCTGTTTAACAAAATATCCACTGCATGTGGGACCATCACGACCAGCGTATTATTCATCACCAAACCAGCAGACTGTCGAATAGAAACAGCTGCTGCCGCTGTGGCTCTCAAACAACTCGGCAACGCTCTAGCTACCGGGTCCAAAATCGACGAGAAATATGCACATGGACGTTGCTTGTCCCCAAAAGACTGTGTTAACACTGATAATGCACATCCTTCTCTCTCATGGACATACAGCGTAAAGGGCTTGCTGTAGTCGGGGGTACCCAACACAGGAGCCGAACACAATGCATCACGCAATTCGGAAAAACTTTTCTGACAATCTTCGGACCAAGGAAGGGGATTCGGCGTGTCTTTATAGGTCAATGCTACCAAAGGTTTAGCCATCAATGAAAAATTCGGTATCCATTGTCTGCAATAGGATGTAATACCTAAGAAAGCACGCACTTCTCTCTGTGTCATTGGCACACTTAATTTTGCAATTGCCTGAATTCTTTCTGGGGTCAATCTTCTTCCCTCTTTCGATAAGAGGTGACCTAAATAGGTCACTTCTTGTCGACAATACTGTAACTTGGAAAGAGACACTTTGTGGTGTAAATCAGACAAATGACGCAACAATGACAAAGTGGCTTCTTTACAAATCTCCTTAGTATCTGCAGCAACTAACAAATCATCGACGTACTGTAGAAGGGTAGCGCCATCAGGTAACACAAGAGTGTCAAGCTGAGACTTCAGAGCCTGACTATAGATAGAAGGACTTTCACAAAAACCTTGAGGAGCTCTCTGAAATCGGAAGCTTCGGCCTCCTAAACAGAATCCAAAAATATCCCTGCTCTCTACGGCAATAGGGATGCTGAAGAAAGCATTCTTCAAGTCAATCACCGAGAACCAAGTGGCTGAGGCTGGAATCATTGTCAGTAAAGCAGTGATATCGGGAACGACTGGAAACTGTGGCACAACTATCTTGTTTACCTCTCTAAGATCAATCACAAACCTGTAAACAGGTGGCTGAGAAGAGTCAGTACGCTTCAAGACAGGTAAAACAGGACTATTGCAAACATTACCTCTTGTCTCTTCAATTACATTTTTCTCAATCAAATCATAAATGATCGCTAGCAACGCTTTTTCACCTTCATTAGAGATCTTGTATTGGGGAATGCGCGGCATTTTAACATTGGCTTTCAACGTTACAACATATGGCGGTATTTCCAAAAGACCTACATCATTGGGACCAGTAGCCCAAAGAATATCAGGGAGAAACGACAATTCTGTTGGAAGTTTGTCCTTTGACAAATATATTGGTGAAACCACTGTCTTACCCAATGTGAATTGTACTCCCGAAGGAGAACAATACAATGTCGCATACAATCTTTTCAGCAGATCCAATCCTAACAAGTTCTCACCACAACCTGTCGTTAGAATAAGTGGTGCTTCGATTTCACAAGGTCCAACAGAAAGAGACATAGGGCTAGAAATCGGGTTCCTAACCGGGGCGCCAGAAAAACCTACTGAAACATTAGTTTCGCCAGACAAAGGTGCGCCAGGGAATTTAGAGTGCATAATAGAACTCTTTGTAGCACCAGTATCCAACAGAAAAGGCTCTGACACACCTGATGTAATCACCTCAATATAAGGTCCACTCTGATCTACTGGAACTGAAACAACTCCCTCTCTTTGTCTATGGCTGTCCTAGCAATCATCACCTTCCATACTCTCACCTTCTGCATAGTAGTCATCAGCATAGTACTGAGTCGTCCTACCAGACGCGTTATTCTGCTGATCAAAACTATTCATTGAATTTTGAGGAGGAAATGGGCGCGCGTTCTGGGTGAAATTTCCGCGTCCTCTAGCTCTAGGTGCTTGTGGAACACCTCGACCTCTTGCGCCAGAAATACCATTCATACGCTGCAACAAAATAGGGCAATTATATTTAAAATGACCTTCTTCCTTACAATATGAACATTGGTTAGGGCCTATCAGAGCACGTTGTTGAGGATACTCAAACCTTTGCGAATTCCTCTGATACTGTTGAGGTTGCTGATAGTCACGCTGATTACTACGAGGCGGATACGCTTGTTGTAAAAGAACCTTTGTTTTTAACTCTTTAGTTTTCTTGTCTGCTCTATCTTTCTCATCTTTATCTCTATTTTCGTAGTATTGTGCAGTAGCCAATATCTTTGCTGCAGAGGAAACGGCCCAAGAACTCTCTGAATCTTTCAATTTTTTACACAATTCGGGAAGCAAATTATGCTCAAACTTGTCAACAAACAACATTTGACCACCTTCTGTACTCATATCCTGACCACTGTGGTCGATAAATGTCTCTTCAAACCTAGTGAAGAAGTCAGATACACTTTCCTCCTTCTTCTGCTTGCATGCAGACAATTTATCCCAATTTACACGCATTGCAGGCATCAAAGTCTTCATGTAAGTAACGATCGTACCAGGGAGGTCTGCTACTAAAGGCTCTGGTTTAGCACCGCCTACTTGTCTGTCATTTGCCGCATTGATATTAATCCATGTGTCCCCTAACTCCGGCGCATGATCCGTGTGACGGATCACTCTCCATAAAGGCTGTGGGACCACATTTCCAAACAACATGTCTATATCAGCTAAATTCATAACACAGGAGTCTGCAGTCTGTGATAATTCCTTATAATAACCTGCAGGGTTTTTACGGGGTCGGGTAGAGTCTGCTTAAGAGCCAGGACTTCAGTTCGCTTCCATGGAACATGTACCCACACACGTTGAAAATGAGGCTGAATAGGTGGAACAGCATTTAGGTCTCCTTCTTTCCAAACTGGGGGAACTTCTCTCATGGGATACTGTCTGACCTTCCTTTTAACAGAGGGTTCTGGCTCAAACAACATTCGAGAAATACCCTCACTCATGAATGATAATAATGTCGCAACTGCTTTCTCAATATCGGAACCCACAATCGTGCCTTTGGAAAACTCAAACCGTACATGACACAACTCAGGCGGATTGGCCTCCATATCACAATCTTTTAATCTTTCAAGAAGAACTTCGCACATTTTGTCAAAAACATATCTCTGTTTCGGTGCTTGCCATTGGTGGAAGACATCCATAACAGACTCTAACTCATATCTTGTAGGGTCAGTGACCCATTTATGCGCCAAATGATCCAATACTCCCTTCTCTCTAGAATCGGGCAATTGGCTACGCAATTGTTTACGCTCTAAAACGGGGGTCGTAGTCGGTGACCCAAAGAAAGGAGACAAAATACTAGTAACAGTGTTTGTCATTCTCTGTCGGACAGAAGGAGAAGTTGACAAATGAACAGGAGGAAAAACAGGAGGAGACAAAGCAAATGCAGAGGCAGTGTCAGAAGGGATAGTGTGGAGGGAAATAGATGCAGGGGGCAAAGTCATAGGAAGTAAAGATGGAACAGGTAGTAAAGGTGGCAGCCCTTGAGGGGCTGCGCCATAGTAGTAGGAGCCAACTGAAAAACAGCTGGTGGTTGTGGAAGAACCGGAGGTACAACAACTGGGGGTTGTACAACTAAAGGTTGCGGAGGTGCTGTAGCACTCTGCGCATAAGGAGGTGGTGAATTCAACAAATGAGACATTAAAGGATCCTTCTCAAGTTCCTTCACTGTATCTTGCTGAAGAGGTGGCAAAACTGGATAACATTTATCAATTGCCAATTTATGTTGCCTGTGCAGCTGTTCACTCGCTTGTTCCTCTTCATCATCCTTATACTGCATAGCAGCTTGCATTATTGAAATACCCTTTTCTCTTTTATTCTTCTTTACTAATTTAATTTCTTTCTGTTTGGCTTCTTTTCGCCATAGGCGGAAAGAGTCAAACATCGCCGGCCGGGCTTTCTTCTTAAAAAGTCTAACCTCTAAATTATCCAGAATTTCGGTGTCAAAACTACCATATTGGGGCCACTTTAGGACACCATCTTTCCTTGTGTACCTAACCCATACGTTATTATACGTGATAGGGCCCACTCCATGCTTCACGTAGAGCTCATAGGTTGGAGTTCCAATTGGAGGAACCGGACACGAGTCCTCCAATCGGGAATCCCTATTACAACCAAGACAAAACAAATTTCCAAGTCTGCTAAGACCAGGCATCTTCGCTCACTAGTCTAGCTTCAAACTTCAAAGGATTATCGAATACGACAGTCTCGTGAATACACGAGTCCTTCGGCTTTGGTACTTGCAAGTTCCAAATCAAAAGATCCTAACAAATCAAAGATCCCATGGGATACCCAAAACTAAGAACCAAGACTAAGGACTGGGAGACGCTCCACTTATACTTAACTGAGGTATCGATGACGTCACCAGAAGACTCGTCTATTGTCTCGCTCTACAAATCATAAAAGGGTCCAAGACAGGGCGATAGTCAGGGCAGCAGTCCTTCGTAGCCGTCGGGACGCGGGGAACCTCGCAGCAAAGACTTTCGGACCACGAACAACATACAGGGGTCGATGAAGTGGTTGGCCTTCCTCCAGAATTTTACACGAAGCTCCTCACGACCTCTGGCTTGGACCGGTACCGCTGAAATCGCCCCACGTTGGGCGCCAATTGAAGTACTGGGTTTTATTGGACCCAGCGGTGCCAGGGAACACACCCAATGACCTCGAGTTCTTCCTGTCTCAGACTACAGAAACACAGAGTCTTCTTGGTGGCTTCAAAGATCAATTTATTGGCTGCAGCCAGCAACAGGTATCCTAGAAGTACAACACGGTGTATGTTCTCAGGAGACTGCCCTTCTCATGGAAACCAGCTATCTCTTTTATACAGAATATTATGCTTTAGGCAAACATTCCTTATTTTTACAGTGGGTCATTCACATATTTCTTACAACAAAAAAAGACAGATTCATGATGACAAGCCCATTTTCAGTTTGTCCAGCCCACAACCAAATACCCAGTGAGGCCCAACACCTGCAACAGATATAATCTGGACCCCTAATAAAACCGGACACCTCCTCCTCGTAAAGCAGGTCATAAAGAAAGAGCAGTGACAGGTTTGAATAAGATTTAGATATAGATGTGTGCAATGAAGGGTTTATGGCATGCTGCACCTGGGCCCCTAATCTCGATCGGCCACTGGGAACTAAAACTGGCCGAACAGGTTCTGGCTCTGGACAGTGGAGTCAGCTTGCCCAGGTCACTGAAAGTGTACGTGTCCCCTAATGCGCGTTTTGGCTTTAGTCATTGCCTTATGTGAGGGCAACCACAAAATGGCTGCCGTACACAAAATGGAACCCGAGGGTTCACAAGGGAATCGTTAATATTAGAGTGATCCCGTCACTCGAATATGACGCAAATACTCAGATATAGCATACCTGTCATTACCGGTCTGCTGATACCAAAATCGTCATGTTACAATGATGTTAATGACACAGGTCCAGAATTTTCAGTACCACAGGAGCTGCCACTTATGCCTGATTAGGTTGTGCTTGTCATCACACAAATGGCCCACTTCAAAGGCATTACGGGGTATAAGTATTGGACCTCAGACACCACCACTTCAGTATAGTTCCGGACCTGTGAGTACTTTGCCAGGAAGAATGACTGCTGTGCTGCTGAAGGACTGCCACTCTGCTGGACTGCTGCTCTGGAAGAACTGCTTTTCTGCTGTGCTGGCATGCCTGCTGCCCTCCTTCCTGGGTGAGAAGGACTGCGCCTACATCAATTGAGCCCAGAGGGACTCCGAAGCTCACCTCCATGCCTCCTGTTCTTACAGAAACCCTGCAACAGCATCTGGACTCTGCCATCTGTGAGTCCTGCCCTGCCAAGTGGTGCAAATTCATTCCTGGGCCCTTGGAAGTGGGTTTTCTGTGCTGAACCAGCAAAACCCATGCATCCCCCACCATTGCATCTCCTTCGACGCTGACACATTGCTGTTCCAGGACAGCGCATCTCTGGTTGTGCGGCTCATGACAACGCATCGACTTCATCATAAAGGGTTCGCCAACGATGCACCTCAGACTGCGCGGATTGGAACTGATGCCTAGTATACATCCGAAGGTATCAACGCGGATGTATCAACATCCTCTGCTCCCCTCATCGGGCCTTCGACGACGACCCGTCCTGCATCCAAGGTACTTGTTCAGCAGGATAAGGTTGGTCCCTGTATTCGGCCTACGCTCCATTGCGGTTGACCTGAACTTGAGATTTGACCCAACACAGTGCAACCAGAAAGGCCCTGTTAGCGCTTTAAGGGGCAGATTTACAAGCCCCTTGCAAGACTTTTGCGCCATAGTTGCGTCACTTTTTGTGACGCAGCATAAACAATGTGCCACGTTGTGGCCCATTTACAACGTGACACATCAAGGTAGATGCTTCACCTTGTAAAGCCCTGTGCTACATTATACCTGCATCAGGTATAATGTATGCAGGGTGGGCATTCCCATGCAGGAAAGTCTCGTAGAAGTGACGCAATGAAATCTACAAGATTTCACTGCGCCACTTCTAGGGTGCCACTGTGCAAAAACCCTATGCCTGCTTGGAGCAGGCGTTAGGAGTGACGCAGTGTATTAAGAATAGACCTCCACATGCATTGCTGGAGTTGTGTCGTGCTTGCGACACAATTTCAGCAATGCAAGACTTTTGCACCGACAGATGCGTCAAACTTTGTGACGGGTCTGTCAATCCTCTGCGCCATGGTGCGCCATATTGTAAATACGGCGCATCCATGGTGGTGCATCGGTTTCGCACGAAGGTGCAGGGAAACTGACACATCTATACAGATGCATCAGTTTCTTGTAAATAAGCCCCTAAGTTTGTAAGTACTATTTTTACAAATATTTTTTAAGCATTCATAACTCTGGTTCTACTTATTGGATTTAGGTCGTTTTGGTCTTGTTTTGTTCAATAAATAAAACACTATGGGCCAGATGCAGCAAGCATTTTTCTCCACGCAAACGGGCTAATTAGTAGAATCGGCCCGTTTGCGATCGCAGAAAATGCTTTTGCGATGCATCAAACCCAATTTTGCGATTCAGTAACCTGTTACCGAATCGCAAAATGGGTTTGCGATTCGCTATTAGGAAGGGGCGTGTTTAGGGCGTCCCTTCCTAATACCGAATCGCATCTTTATGCATGAAAGTTTTGCAAACCGAAATGCGGGTGCAAAACATTCGCATTTTACCACCTACTTCAAGTAGGTGGTAACCAATTCGCAAATGGGAAGGGGTCCCCAAGGGACCCCTTCCCCTTTGTGAATGTCTGTAAATGCATTTTCTAAGAGCAGGCAGTGGTCCCACGGACCACTGCCTGCTCTTAGAAAATGAAAGGAAAAGTTTTCATTTTCTCTTTTGTAAAGCATCCCATTTTCCTTTAAGGGAAACGGGCTGCTTTACAAAAAAAAAGATTGCTTTATTTAAAAGCAATCATGGACATGGTGGTCTGCTGACCCCAGCAGGCCACCATCCTCGTGATTTTTGCGATTCCTAGGGGTCGCAATTGCGACCTACCTCATTAATATTCATGAGGTAGGTCATTTGCGATCCCCTAGGAATCGCAGAAAGTGTTGAACACACTTTCATGCATTCCATTTTGCGATTTTCTAATTGCGAATCAGCGCCTTGAAACCCTCACGGGTGAGTAGCGCGCTCTATAAATCCCTGATTGATTGATTGATTGATTTAAGAATTCACAATTAGGAAATCGCAAAATGGATTGTTGATGCATCTGGCCCCATGTTTCTAGCCAGGTGTGGATTATTTTTGTGTGGTGTATTCACTGTTTTACTGTTTTAAGTGTTGCACAAATATTTTATACATTGCCTCCAAAGTTAAGCATTCCTGCTTTGTGCCAAGCTACCAGAAGGTGAGCACAGGTTAATTTATGATGTGTAACTGACTTATCCTGACTAGGATTGAGGTTCCCACTTGGACAGGTTGTATACCTCTGCGAACCAGAGACCCAATATTAACACACAAATTGACTAAAATTCTACCAATTATGCCAGGGTAATTAAAATTTGGTATTTAGTTGGGTAAATGAAGGCGCCACTCGGGAGAGATAACACAAATATTTGATATTTACTTGCTGTATTGATCACGGTGCTGCAAGGTGAAGAGAACCACTGACCTCCTCAAAACACAAAATGGCCTTGGCCAATTGACAGATATACAAAGGAATTCTCAGCACACGTCTGTTATGTCACAATATACATAAACATGCTTGATGTGAGCATAGGTAAAATACAAGTAGGTAAGTTCTTATTCTTTTTCCTTTTATTTTCCGATGTCTCAGACAGCCGACACGCAGTTTAGCCGTCTACATGGGAATTAATCCGCGACTTTATCAAGGCTATTGTCTTCCTGTGTATAACCTTTATTAGTGGTGTTAATTCCAACCCACACTGGGATTCTATCGACGTCTCACTTCTCAATGTTAAATCCAAGGGATCCCTGTATGTCCAGAAGTCCAGAATCTTATTTCTTAGTAGTTTGATCTCACACACGGACGTCGCTCTCGTGTTGCCGAGTACGGTACTCGGCAACACGAGGAGCGACGTCCGTGTGTGGGATCAAACTACTAAGAAATAAGATTCTGGACTTCTGGGACATACAGGGATCCCTTGGATTTAACATTGAGAAGTGAGACGTCGCGAGATATTGAATCCCAGTGTGGGTTGGAATTAACACCACTAATAAAGGTTATACACAGGAAGACAATAGCCTTGATAAAGTCGCGGGATTAATTCCCATGTAAGCGACAAAACACGTGTCGGCTGTCTGAACATCGGAAAATAAAAGGAAAAAAGAAATAAGAACTTACCTACTTGTATTTTACTTATGCTCACATCAAGCATGTTTATGTATATTGTGACATAACAGACGTGTGCTGAGGAATTCCTTTGTATAATTAAAATTTGCCCCAGGCCTAATGTAAATGAATCGCTAGAGGATGCAGGCAAGGAAAAGGTAACTTTCTAAAAGTACATTTCGCAAAGTCCAAAATATTTACCATAAATCTGACTTCACCCATGAATTAGGCTTGAAATATATATTTTAAAAAACCAAGATTGAGATTTATAATGGTTTCCTTGCCAAATATAACATTATTAAATGTAACACTATATCCCAATTGACCTTTGTAGTGGGTTCCTAGCCAGACATAACATTATTAAATGTAATATTATATCTCAATGCTTTCCTATGGAACAGTCAACCCTGCTACGGTGAAAGCAGCTTTGGAGCATTTTCACTGTAGGACATGTTTAACATTAAACCTTTCCATGTTTTTCTTTTAAATACCATGCACCTGTAAAATGGGCAGTAAGGCCTACATAGGAGTGACAATATTACTTAAAAGGAAGTTTTAGGTCTGTCAAAAGGGGTTATTTTGACAAGTTGAATTTGCAGTTTTAAAAGTGAACGGCAGGCTACAATAGTAGGCCTGCTGTCATGTTTCCACTGGCACTGTAGTAGGTGGCACAATGGATGCTGCAGTCCATTAGTGACAGTAGACTGACAGGCCGTGGCACATTTTGTACCAGATACTAGGAACTAAAAGGTAAGTGATCCATGCCAATTTGGAGTGTAGCCAATTTCAACATGTTTTAGGGGATCTGTGCACATGTTCTGGGACCTGGTCAGCAGAGTCCCTGTGGACAGAGTCAATAAAACAATAGCATCAGTCTAAAAGAAGGGGTTGATCATGAAAAAGGAAACATTTTCAAGATACTGCATTTTCAGATTCAAGTAAAGAGCAATGAGAACATATTTATTGTATAAAAGTGCTCACACATGCTTTGAGTCTGAAAGGAAATGCTGCTAATGAATTGATATCCAGGTCAAAGTTGTGTACTGCTCATAAGTATAGGAGGCCAGAGGTGTGACTTCTTTCCATGAGACTGCTTCAATTTTCTGATAGGGGTGGGCAAAGTTTTTAATACCATGAACGCCGTCATGGGAATTTGTCAATAATTGACATGCCCCTAATTCAAATGATTGCTTCTTTTTACATTCTTACACAGCCACATGTTTTTCTTCCAGTATTAAGTTATAGAGACAATGAAAGTTTCCGAATACCATCGATAATCTCATTGCATATAGAGTCCTTTTTAGATGCTATCTGTCGTTCACCAGTGGCATCCAAAAGAAAAGGGTTGTGAAAAATAGAGGGGGTTCTCCCACCCTTGAACTGTGTCCTTGGCATTAGAGCGTACAATATGACAATTTTTCATGTTATTTATTACTGCTTTCTTCACTCTACTTAGAGTCGTCTTTGAAGGAAATGATCGACTAGCGGTGGCACTACGTTTTCTTTTTAGGGCTCGCCTAGCGTTGCAGCGCGAATGCGCTGCCATCGCTTTGCGAGGCATGCAGTATACACTATAGTGTGGAAGCTTCGTTGAAGCTCCGCCCACTCTCCGGCCCATCTTCCTCATTTGCTTTGGTTTTAAATGCTGCCTTCCTTTTGGTTTTAAGCTTGTTAGTCCCTCCCCATAACAGCCATGTCAGTCATTTGTATCCTTCCATGGCTACTGGCCGCTTTACAGCACAGACTACTTTCTTCCCGTACCCCCCCCTTCCGCAGTCCGATGCCTTCTCGCCGCCGCACCCCCCTCGAGCCTCGTCGCCCGCACGCATTGCTATTTGCAATGCAATAGGTCTCGCGTAAATGCGAGTCCTATTGCATTGCCAATGCTTGTTTAAAGCGGTATGAACAATCCAGGGTCAGACCCTCCCTGCTGTTAGCTTTGCAGTCTGCTTTAGAATGACGGAGCATTCTTGGGGGCGTATTGTTTATTTTGGGGTTTTTCGGTTCAAGCGGCAGGGGTTTCTGGTAGTTTCCTCGATACAGAGAAAGCTAGCAGTGCTCGGCTGAAGAGAAGTGCTCTCTGTTCGCTCTGAAGTTTTCAGAAGCGGTTTTAGACTCGCCAAGAAGCTAGCAGTGCTCGGCTGAAGAGAAGTGCTCTCTATTCGCTCTGAAGTTTTCAGAAGCGGTTTTAGACTCGCCAAGAGCTGAGAGGTGAAAGAAGCCCCCACGGGTGCACCTCGGAAGGCAGTCTCGGATTGCACTCGCCGGTTTGCCCCGCCCCCTTGGGCATCTGCGCCTATTTAACACACGGCTCCACTTTTATTGTCTGACTTTGCCTCTGAAGCCCTCCTGGTGATCAGAGGCTGCAAACCACGCGGTACCTTCAAAATGAATCGCGTAATTTTGCTCAGCTGTGGTCGCCCTTCTGGGGGCCTTTGTGTCCTCTGCAAGGTCTCCCTACCAGCAGGTCCTGCAGCACAGTAGAATTTGAGGCAGACAACACGGGTAAGCTTCTGTGTGAAAAATGTTTTTATTGGGCATTTACCACGATAGTCATTAAAAGAGTGCATAATGTTGTCCAGCTGTGCTTTTTGGGTATACATTCACCCTTGGCAAGGTTAAATTAACTACTGAATAGTACATATTGAGAACTTTATATGCTGAAGTGCGAGCTTTTGGGTGCCAGTGCACTGACATGCAAGAATGAAATACCTAATGAAATGTCACGTGATTATTGCATAGTGCGAAATGTATATGCTGTGGTGTGAGCATTTGTAATCAAGTGCCCTAACCTTCATGAATGAAGTAGCTAATGTGTGGCACTAACATTTTTAAAGTATAAATAAACAAACATTTATGTATCTTAACACCAATCTGTTCAGCATCATCATATAATATTACCCCATTATGTAATAACGCAATGCTACGACATATCCATGTAAGACAGTGGTGGTGCCCATAAGTAGCCTGAGTTTTGTCGGTTGGTTTGAGAGGGCCTATGCGCGAGACGGGTCTACATCACACGAGCACTTCGTCGCAGAAAGCATGTCTAATTTTAGGCACTTGCTTCCACTTCCGTGAGTTCCGAGGTGAATGTCAAGGAGAGTTGGGTCAGAGGACGGAGCTGGGAGAGTTCGAACCATCTGTGATAGTTTATAGAGAGTTGAACAGCTGGCATTATTCAGTATCCGCAGAGGTAGAAAGACAACTTTCACCACCGCTCATTCAGAAACGAGGATGTGTGAGGAAAAAAATCAGAGAACAAAATGCTGTCACTTTATTCAGTTTACTCTTGAAAACTGCAGCAAGTTTATTTGTTTGACTCTTGATTGGTGGAGGTGTGACATCGGAAAAAATTAGGCATTTTCATTTGCTGTTAGAAAAGATTAAAGGATCCATTGACTTTAGTTTGCAGTAAGAAAATCACTTGCACATTACTAGGTGGAGAACCTCAGCAGCAGTGACTAGCACACAGTCGTAAAGGATGACCACACTCAATGGGCAGATTAACTCCATGGTCAAGACACATGAGAACTCGAGGAATTATGTTTTACAATTGCCTTTCATTTTGGTGCAGCTTTACTTTGGCAGGCACATTTAATATTGTTTTTTCTAAATGAGACAGTTCAAACTGTACTCTGTAGGATGATTGATTAGAAAAAGTCACCCCAGCCAATACCTTTAAAAATTAACTGTCCGTCCTTTTGTCTTTTCCCTGTTCATCATATCACATGTCTTGCAGTAGCAATGCCAAAGATGGACGTTTGTGTGGCGATGAATGGGCACTTTGTCTTTATCACAACCTTTTCTTTTAAAATGCTTGGCATGTTTTATGCGTCCAATTATTTCTTTTTATATCTATGAACACTCGCCTTTGGGACCTTATATGTATTTAGCAATGCAGCACATTAGCCGGGGTGCTGAAACTTCTACTGTTCTTTAACATGGAGGGAAAGTAAGCACCAAACTGCGTGACACGCCAGGTATGGGAACACATGGAGACAAATATTGCCTTTTTGAGTGGGAAATGGTATAGTCCAAAGCTCTGTTTTCAATATAAAATCAGGGCCTTCGGTGGTCATTGTGAGAAGTTGGCCTGGTATATGCTGTCCACTAATTATAGTGGGCACCTTGCACCAGTCCAAACAACCCCTTATTGGAGATAGGTTAAAGACAACCTTTATTGAAAGCTATCCTAGTGGTAGCTATGGAGAGCAGCCTTCAGGCTAAGTCTTGAAGGAATGTAAAGCAGCTTGTTTTACCAGTCTATAATCTCTTGAGTGTCCAAATGAAAGAGGACCACACCAGGTATATATTCAAAATATATGTATTTATTGCTAAACACACCCCTCTAGTCTCTTTATGAGGCTAGAGTTCGAAAGTACATAAGTTATAAGTTAGTTATCAACAGTAATAGCACAAATACACGTTTGAGCCCTAGGGGCGTACCAAACCATATACCAATAAAGTGGTATAAGAACCACAACTGAGCTAGACACAAGGCCTAGAGCCTGTAGAAGTGCTTGGACCACAAGGAACCACCCAAGGTAGTGACACAGGGGACCCACGGGGGACGCGTGCAGTGTGAGGACACAGCCGCGAATCACCGTTGACTTCTATGGGGAAAGTCGCGGTTGGAATTTTAAAGAAAAGGGACACTTAGAGGAGGACTTGGAGCAAACCCTTTTAGAACTGGGTCGTTCTAGAGTCTATACCCATGGGAGCACCGGAGTACTCGTGTTACCTCACCCAGGGAAGCCGGGTGCATAGGTGTCTTTCGGGGTCGGGTTTCGTCGTCGTTTTCAATGGCGATCTGCTGCAAAGTGCTGCTGGCGGCCAAGTCGAAAGTGTTCGGGTGGATCCAAAGGTGGATAGAAGATCTGAAGAACCTGAAAGCAGAGGGGACAGAGTCTGGGTCACTAGCCAGTGACCAGGAAGGCGATGAGCGGATGCCCACCGATGTCGAGTGCTTCAGGTAGGTTGACAGTCATCTTGACTCTTCAGCCATGAGGTCCAGGAGGTGTCGACGACAACCAGGAGCTGGATTATAGCTGTCCCACGACGTCTGTCGATTGCTGCGGTGTCGGCGACCGGATTGGACCCAACAAGCCTTGGCAACGGCAAGTCTCGTGGAAATAGAAGAAGGACGGTGGTGCAGACCAGCAAGGTCTGAGGGACTCACCCAGTGAGGGTAAGTCAGAGCACGCCTGGAGCAACCAGGGAAGTACAAGTAGAAGAAGATTGGCCTTCGGGAGGGCCTGCTAGCCAACGGACCAACAACCGCGAAGGAGCCTCGAGTGGACGCACTTGGAGCTGGCTCACGGGACACTCGTGGAGTGGAGGCCAGGGATCTTTGGTGCAGTCGGTGCTGGAGGAAGGGGCTACTGGGAGCCCAAAGCACAACTTCGTGGGAGCCCAGGAAGAGGATGCACTTGCAAATGTGCTCGGTGTCCAGGGGTCACGGTTCCACGTTACCCACGACAGCTATGAGCCTCAGCTTTGCTGGAGACTCAGGGCAGCCTCGGGGAAGTCTGGAAATCCACCTCTGGTGATGCAAAGACTTCGGCGTCCGGCGGGAGCTTCAGCGATGCAGACCGGACAATTGCTTCATTGGTGCCTGCCAAGCAGGGGAGTCACTCCTTGACCCCAAGGGAGATTCTTCAGTCCTCTAATCTTAAAGTAGAGCTTCGAAGGTCCAGGATTCTGTGTCAGAGTTTCATCCAGGTAAATCTAAAGTCCTAAGGACTGGGGTCCCATACTTATACCAAGTTAGGTGGTTGGACATACTCTGGGGACCCACCTATGGGAGGGTCAGGGCAGAGGGGTGGTTACACCCCTTTCCCTTTGTCCAGTTTCATGCCAGAGCAGGGGCTGGAAGCCCCTGAGCCGGTTTGAACTGGGGTATGCACAGGGACACCAAATGTGCCCCCAGTGCAGGACTTCAAAGCATCAGAGAGTGCTCCCGCCCAGCCCCAATACACACTATCCTGTCTGGGGAGGTGGTTACACCTCCCTGCAACAGGAAACCTATTGTCCAGGCCTCCCCTGCCGGAGTTTCAGTCAGCAGCAGGAGGCCAGACTTGTGTCTGTGGCAGCAGCATCCATTTTGTGATGCCAGGGCTTTGCAAAGTCAGTACCGGGTATACCGGTGTGTACATGTCTCTCCCTCTAGAAGGGTGGAATGCTACCCCCGCCACCAGAACTGGCGGGGGGGTAGTATTCGAAGATGTTTGACACCAAACACGACATGTTTCCGTGCAGCCATCCCAAAGTTAGCATTTAACGCGAGGTTATAATGCGCTTAAGAGTATATGGTCAGGCTGCACTACAAACAGCATCAGAAAATGGTCTCCGAACGCTGCAGAGGGGCTCGGCTCATGCAGGGGCACCCTCTCACATAGGAACCAAGCACTCTGCCTTCAGGATTGATAAGGCCTGCCATAGGAGTGACTTATAGGTTTATATGTGTGTATCTATGTAGTGATATAGGTAGCCTATATCACAGTAAGGGGTGCATGCACCACCTTACCCAGGCTGCAGTAGCAGACCTGTGGTGTCATTTTGGATGGCCTTCCAGGGATGGCACAATACATGCTGCAGCCCCTGGTAGGCCTCTGAGGTACCTATGCCCTGGGTACATAGTATACCATATACTAGGGACTTACAAGGGCACTCCAGATTCCAATCAGAGATGTGCCTAGGGCACATGGAAACCATTTTAGAGAGGAAGCAGCTAGGCTGGGGTTCTGATTAGCAGGGCCCCAGCCAGACTAAAGTCGAAAAACAGTGAAGCATCAGCAAAAAGTGGGGGTACCCATGTGAAGCAGATGCTACTCTCCTACACAACCCCCCCAAAACGTAGGGACATTAAACTAACCTTGCCCAGTTAAGTCTTCATGTTCTAAGTGGAAGTACCTAGAGAGTCCATCTGCGTTGGCATGGTTACTCCCAGGTCTATGTTCCACTGTGAAGTCCATCCCCTGTAGGGAAATGGACCACCTAAGCAGTTTGGGGTTTTCACCCTTCATTTGTTTTAGCAATAAGAGGGGCTTATGGTCTGTTTGAACAAGGAAGTGAGTACCAAACAAGTATGGCCTCAGCTTCTTCAGAGCCCAGACCACAGCAAAGGCCTCCCTCTCAATGGCTGGCCAACGTTTCTCTCTAGGGGTCAGACTTCTGCTAATAAAAGCTACTGGCTGATCCTGACCTTCATCATTCAATTGTGACAGTACAGCCCCTACCCCCAATTCAGATGCATCTGTTTGGACAATGAACTTCTTGGAGTAATCAGGACTCTGTAGAATGGGAGCAGTGCACATGGCCTGCTTTAGGTCATCAAATGCCTTTTGACAGCTAACTGTCCACTGAACCTTTTTGGGCATTTTCTTGGAAGTTAAGTCATTCAGGGGTGTCACTATTGATCCATACCCCTTGACAAATCTCCTATAGTACTCAGTCAGGCCTAAAAAGGCTCTCACCTGAGTCTGGGTAGTTGGAGCAGTCCAGTCCATGATGGTCTGGATCTTGCTCTGCAGTGGTTGAACCTGGCCTCCACCCACAAGGTGGCCCAGGTACACAACCTGACTCTGCCCTATCTGGCACTTGGTGGCCTTGATAGTCAGGCCTGCTTTCTGCAGGGCCTGTAAAACATCTCTGAGGTGGACCAGGTGATCCTCCCAGGTGGAGCTAAAGACAGCAATATCATCTAGATATGCTGCACTATAGGCTTCCAGACCTGTAAGGACTGTATTAACCAACCTCTGAAAAGTGGCAGGTGCATTCTTCAGACCAAAGGGCATCACCACAAATTGATAATGCCCACTAGGGGTTGAGAATGCTGTTTTTGGCTTTGCATCATCAGCTAGTCTGATCTGCCAGTAGCCAGCTGTCAGGTCAAATGTGCTTAGATACTTGGCTGAGGCCAAAGTGTCTATTAGCTCATCTGCCCTAGGTATTGGATGGGCATCAGTCCTAGTGACTGCATTGAGACCCCTGTAGTCCACACAAAACCTCATCTCTCTTTTCCCACCATTGGTGTGAGGTTTTGGCACAAGGACCACTGGACTAGCCCAAGGGCTATCTGAGGGTTCAATAACTCCCAAATCCAACATCTTCTGGACTTCTGTCCTGATACATTCCCTGACATGGTCAGGTTGCCTATAAATCTTATTTCTAATAGGCAGACTGTCCCCAGTGTCCACTTCATGAGTGCACCAGGTGGTCTGACTGGGTGTCAGTGAGAATATGTGCCTGAACTGATTGAGCACCTGTCTGCAATCAGTTTGCTGCTGGGCAGTGAGGCTGCCTGCCAAGGCTACACCATCCACTGACCCATCATCAGGGTTCTGTGAGAGCAGGTCAGGGAGTGGGTCACTCTCTTCCTCCTGTCCCTCATCAGTAGCCATGAGCAAGCCCATGTCTGCCCTGTCCACATATGGTTTTAATCTGTTGACATGGAGAACCCTGTGGGGACTCCTGGGTGTTCCTAGGTCTACTAAGTAGGTAACCTCACCCTTCTGTTCAACAATGGTATGGGGTCCACTCCATTTGTCTTGGAGAGCTGCTGGGGCCACTGGCTCCAACACCCACACCTTCTGTCCTGGCTGGTAAACAGTCAGTACAGCCTTTTGGTCATGCCAGGCTTTCTGAAGTTCCTGGCTAGCCTCAAGGTTTTTAGTTGCCTTTTTCATGTACTCAGCCGTCCGGGAGCGGAGACCAAGTACATAGTCCACTATGTCTTGCTTTGGGGGCTTGAGAGGTAACTCCCATCCTTCCTTCACCAAGCACAATGGACCCCTGACAGGGTGACCAAACAAAAGTTCAAAAGGGCTGTAGCCAACCCCCTTTTGAGGCACCTCCCTGTATGCAAATAAAAGGCAGGGCAAGAGTATGTCCCATCTTCGCCTAAGCTTTTCTGGGAGCCCTTTAATCATGCCCTTCAAGGTTTTGTTGAATCTCTCAACTAAACCATTGCATTGTGGGTGATAGGGTGTGGTGAACTTGTAAGTCACTCCACACTCCTTCCACATTGCTTTCAAGTATCCAGACATAAAGTTAGCACCCCTGTCTGATACAACCTCCTTAAGGAAGCCCACTCTTGAGAAAATTCCCAAGAGGGCCCTTGCCACCACAGGTGCTGTAGTGGTCCTAAGGGGAATAGCCTCTGGGTACCTGGTGGCATGATCCACTACCACCAGGATAAACCTGTGTCCAGATGCTGTTTGGGGATCCATGCGACCAACAATGTCAATCCCCACCCTTTGAAAGGGAACCCCCACCACAGGTAGTGGTATCAGGGGGGCCTTTGTAGTGCCACCTGCCTTGCCACTGGCCTGGCAGGTTACACAGGAGCGACAAAACTCCTTGGTGTCTTCAGACATGTGGGGCCAGTGAAAGTGAGGGACAATTCTGTCCCAAGTCTTGTTCTGGCCCAGGTGACCTGCTAAGGGAATGTCATGGGCTAGGGTCAATAGGAAGCCCCTGAACTTCAGAGGTATAACCAACCTCCTGGTGGCACCAGGCTTGGGGTCTCTACACTCTGAGTACAAGAGTCCATCATCCCAATACACAGTATGGGGACCACTAGCTTTCCCAGCAGCCTCAGCAGCAGCTTGCTGTCTGAGGGGTTCAAGAGAGGGGCAGCTCTGCTGCTCCTGGCTCAGATCTGCCCTGGAAGGGCCCCTGTCCCCAAGAACTCAACCTGGTCAGGTTCAAGCTCCTCTGGGACAGTTCCTTCCTCAGGACTGAGATCATCCCCCTCAAGAGACTGATCTTCCTTCTGAGCCAAGGGGAAGGCACTGCCTTTACCCTACTTACTCCTCTTCTTGGAGGGCACTTGGTCCATTATTCCAGAATCCAAGGCCTGTTCAGTGTTAGACATTTTGGCTTGTGACCTGGTCACAGCAAACACATCTGCAGGGATGCCCAGCATTTCTGCATGGGTCCTGAGCTCCACTTCTGCCCAAGCTGAAGTTTCTAAATCATTGCCAAGCAAGCATTCAACTGGTAGGTCTGCACTTACCACAACCTTCTTAAGGCCAGTTACCCCTCCCCAGGAGAAGTTAACAACTGCCAGAGTATGGTCTGTTCTGACATTGCTAGCATTGGTCACTTGGTACATTTCACCAAGTATAATCTGCCCAGGATTCACAAGGTCATGTGTCACCATGGTGACACTTGCCCCTGTGTCCCTAAATGCCAAAGCCTCTTTTCCATTGATTAAGGGCTGTTGCCTGTACTTGCCCAGATTACTGGGACTCACAGAGGAGGTCACATCCATGCCTCCATCACAGACTAGGACAGCCTGAGTGAGTTCTCTGACTAGGTCAGAGCTCATCTCCTTACCCAGGGTCAACCCTACTAAACCCTTGGCTTGTGTAGTCCCACCACCAACTGTAACTGCACTAGGGGGAGCAGGTGCCTTAGGGGCATTGGTGGGGGCTGGAGTAGAGTCTTTGGACTTGGTGCAATCACTGGTCCAGTGGGTCTTTTGCTTACAGACCTTGCACCATGGTTTCTTTTGGCCTTTCCCTTTGTTAGACTGTGAATCCCCACCTGAAGAAGATTTTTGGGGGCCTTGTGAAGACTTCTGGTCTTTACCCTTCTCCCCACCCTTATCAGAGTTCTTAGAATCTTGCTTCTTTGGGTCACCACCTTGGTTCTGTACCTTCTGCCTCACCCTGGTTCTGACCCATTTGTCTGCCTTCTTTCCCAATTCTTGGGGAGAGGTCAGATCAGAGTCCACCAGGTACTGATGCAACAGCTGATTTTGACAGTTATTAAGAATCTGCTCCCTCATGATAAGATTGTACAATCCTGTGAAGTCACACACCTTACTGCCCATCAACCAACCTTCCAGAGCCTTAGCAGAACAATCCACATAGTCTACCCAGTCTTGAGTCTGTGCTTTTTGGGTATCTCTGAACTTTAACCTGTATTGTTCAGTTGTTAGGCCAAACCCATCAATCAGAGCACTCTTCAAGACTTTGTAATTGTCAGCATCCTCTTCTCTTACAGTGAGGAGCTTGTCTCTACCTTTGTCTGCAAAGGAGAGCCACAAGATTGCTGCCCACTGCTCCTGAGGGACCCTCTGTACTTTACAGGCCCTCTCAAGTGCAGTTATCCATTTGTGGATGTCATCCCCACTCTGGTAGGGAGGGACAATCTTGCTCAGGTTTCTATGGTCATAAGACCTTTCCCTATCTCTGGGGAAATTGCTGCCACCATGGGACTCTAGTCCCAACTTTTTTCTCTCTCTATAGAGATCTAGGGACTCCCTGTCTATAGCCAATTGCTGTTTTCTGAGTTCAAGCTGGGCTTGCTCATACTGAATCAGTCTCTTCCTCCTCTCATGAGAGGATTCCCTTCCATGAGAGGAGACAGAGGTCCCTACTGAGGTGTCAGAGTGGTTAGACTCCTGAGAAGGAGATCTAGACCTTCTGGGCACACTCACAATTCTTCCTGGGGGGACAAAGGGGAGGTCATTCTGATCCTCCTCCTCCTCCACAGGAGGAATTGGGTTTTCCAGGTCAAGGTCATTTTCACCTTCCTGGCCAGTTTCAGAGGGGGGGCCCTGGGTTTCTTCACCCCTGACCCCTTCCTCATTTTCTGCCCCACCCTCTCTGCCTACCCCTTCAGACCCTAGGGGTCTGCTGAGATCATCAGCCAGTAACACCTCCCTGAGGTGTTGGGTGCTGGCACTTTTGCCTGCCTTCAGCTTCCTAGTATTGCATAATGCTCTCAATTCCAAGAATGGGAGTTTATCATACTTGGAGGGAAGAAGCCCACTGGCTTCTGGCAAGGACTCACTGGGTCCTGGCTTTGAAGACATTACTAGTGAGGTGTGGTGTATGCACTACCTACTCTAGTGTGGCCTACTAAACTCTCTTGAGTTGTAGAAAGGGTGTGCTATCCCTTAACACACAACTCTAAGTTCAGTAGAACTTACTGTATACTAAGCTTGATTTATATGTACCTAAGGTACCCTTAGTGGTTTTCAGTTGATCAATTCAATTGAGATTATCTGGTAAAACAATAGCAAGCTGGAATCCCACACGCTGCACACCAATGTGAGAAGTTGGCCTGGTATATGCTGTCCACTAATTATAGTGGGCACCTTGCACCAGTCCAAACAACCCCTTATTGGAGATAGGTTAAAGACAACCTTTATTGAAAGCTATCCTAGTGGTAGCTATGGAGAGCAGCCTTCAGGCTAAGTCTTGAAGGAATGTAAAGCAGCTTGTTTTACCAGTCTATAATCTCTTGAGTGACCAAATGAAAGAGGACCACACCAGGTATATATTCAAAATATATGTATTTATTGCTAAACACACCCCTCTAGTCTCTTTATGAGGCTAGAGTTCGAAGTACATAAGTTATAAGTTAGTTATCAACAGTAATAGCACAAATACACGTTTGAGCCCTAGGTGCGTACCAAACCATATACCAATAAAGTGGTATAAGAACCATGACTGAGCTAGACACAAGGCCTAGAGCCTGTAGAAGTGCTTGGACCACAAGGAACCACCCAAGGTAGTGACACAGGGGACCCACGGGGGACGCGTGCAGTGTGAGGACACAGCCGCGAATCGCCGTTGACTTCTATGGGGAAAGTCGCGGTTGGAATTTTAAAGAAAAGGGACACTTAGAGGAGGACTTGGAGCAAACCCTTTTAGAACTGGGTCGTTCTAGAGTCTATACCCATGGGAGCACCGGAGTAATCGTGTTACCTCACCCAGGCAAGCCGGGTGCATAGGTGTCTTTCGGGGTCGGGTTTCGTCGACGTTTTCAATGGCGATCTGCTGCAAAGTGCTGCTGGCGGCCAAGTCGAAAGTGTTCGGGTGGATCCAAAGGTGGATCGAAGATCTGAAGAACCTGAAAGCAGAGGGGACAGAGTCTGGGTCACTAGCCAGTGACCAGGAAGGCGATGAGCGGATGCCCACCGATGTCGAGTGCTTCAGGTAGGTTGACGGCCGTCTTGACTCTTCAGCCATGAGGTCCAGGAGGCGTCGAAGGCAACCAGGAGCTGGATTCGAGCTGTCCCATGACGTCTGTCGATGGCTGAGGTATCGGCGACCAGATTGGACCCAACAATCCTTGGCAACGGCAAGTCTCGTGGAAATAGAAGAAGGACGGTGGTGCAGACCAGCAAGGTCTGAGGGACTCACCCAGCGAGGGTAAGTCAGGGCACGTCTGGAGAAACCAGGGAAGCCCAAGTAGAAGAAAATTGGCCTTCGGGAGGGCCTGCTAGCCAATGGACTAGCGACCGTGAAGGAGCCTTGAGTGGACGCACTTGGAGCTGGCTCACGGGACACTCGTGGAGTGGAGGCCAATTATCTTCAGTACAGTCAATGCTGGAGGCAGGGGCTACTCGGAGCCCAAAGCACAACTTCGTGGGATCCCAGGAAGAGGATGCACTTGCAAATGTGCTCGGTGTCCAGGGGTCACGGTTCCACATTACCCACGACAGCTACGGGCCTCAGCTTCGCTGGGGACTCAGGACAGCCTCGGGAAAGTCTGGAAATCCACCTCTGGTGATGCAAAGACTTCGGCGTCCGGCGGGAGCTTCAGCGATGCAGACCGGACAATTGCTTTGTTGGTGCCTGCCAAGCAGGGGAGTCACTCCTTGACCCCAAGGGAGATTCTTCAGTCCTCTAATCTTAAAGTAGAGCGTCGAAGGTCCAGGATTCTGTGTCAGAGTTTCGTCCAGGTAAATCTAAAGTCCTAAGGACTGGGGTCCCATACTTATACCAAGTTAGGGGTTGGACATACTCTGGGGACCCACCTATGGGAGGGTCAGGGCAGAGGGGTGGTTACACCCCTTTCCCTTTGTCCAGTTTCGCGCCAGAGCAGGGGCTGGAAGCCCCTGAGCCGGTTTGAACTGGGGTATGCACAGGGACACCAAATGTGCCCCCAGTGCAGGACTTCAAAGCACCAGAGAGTGCTCCTGCCCAGCCCCAATACACACTATCCTGTCTGGGGAGGTGGTTACACCTCCCTGCAACAGGAAACCTATTGTCCAGGCCTCCCCTGCCGGAGTTTCAGTCAGCAGCAGGAGGCCAGACTCGTGTCTGTGGCAGCGGCATCCATTTTGTGATGCCAGGGCTTTGCAAAGTCAGTTACCGGGCAGGCCGGTGTGTACATGTCTCTCCCTCTAGAAGGGTGGAATGCTACCCTCGCCGGCGGAACTGGTGGGGGGGTAGTATTCCAAGATGTTTGACACCAAACACGACATGTTTCCGTGCAGCCATCCCAAAGTTAGCATTTAACGCGAGGTTATAATGCGCTTAAGAGTATATGGTCAGGCTGCACTACAAACAGCATCAGAGAAGGGTCTCCGAATGCTGCAGAGGGGCTCTGCTCATGCAGGGGCACCCTCTCACATAGGAACCAAGCACTCTGCCTTCAGGATTGATAAGGCCTGCCATAGGAGTGACTTATAGGTTTATATGTGTGTATGTATGTAGTGATATAGGTAGCCTATATCACAGTAAGGGGTGCATGCACCACCTTACCCAGGCTGCAGTAGCAGACCTGTGGTGTCATTTTGGATGGCCTTCCAGGGGTGGCACAATACATGCTGCAGCCCCTGGTAGGCCTCTGAGGTACCTATGCCCTGGGTACATAGTATACCATATACTAGGGACTTACAAGGGCACTCCAGATTCCAATCAGAGATGTGCCTAGGGCACATGGAAACCATTTTAGAGAGGAAGCAGCTAGGCTGGGGTTCTGATTAGCAGGGCCCCAGCCAGACTAAAGTCGAAAAACAGTGAAGCATCAGCAAAAAGTGGGGGTACCCATGTGAAGCAGATCCTACTCTCCTACACAACCCCCCCAAAACGTAGGGACATTAAACTAACCTTGCCCAGTTAAGTCTTCATGTTCTAAGTGGAAGTACCTAGAGAGTCCATCTGCGTTGGCATGGTTACTCCCAGGTCTTTGTTCCACTGTGAAGTCCATCCCCTGTAGGGAAATGGACCACCTAAGCAGTTTGGGGTTTTCACCCTTCATTTGTTTTAGCACTAAGAGGGGCTTATGGTCTGTTTGAACAAGGAAGTGAGTACCAAACAAGTATGGCCTCAGCTTCTTCAGAGCCCAGACCACAGCAAAGGCCTCCCTCTCAATGGCTGACCAACGTTTCTCTCTAGGGGTCAGCCTTCTGCTAATAAAAGCTACTGGCTGATCCTGACCTTCATCATTCAATTGTGACAGTACAGCCCCTACCCCCAATTCAGATGCATCTGTTTGGACAATGAACTTCTTGGAGTAATCAGGACTCTGTAGAATGGGAGCAGTGCACATGGCCTGCTTTAGGTCATCAAATGCCTTTTGACAGCTAACTGTCCACTGAACCTTTTTGGGCATTTTCTTGGAAGTTAAGTCATTCAGGGGTGTCACTATTGATCCATACCCCTTGACAAATCTCCTATAGTACCCAGTCAGGCCTAAAAAGGCTCTCACCTGAGTCTGGGTAGTTGGAGCAGTCCAGTCCATGATGGTCTGGATCTTGCTCTGCAGTGGTTGAACCTGGCCTCCACCCACAAGGTGGCCCAGGTACACAACCTGACTCTGCCCTATCTGGCACTTGGTGGCCTTGATAGTCAGGCCTGCTTTCTGCAGGGCCTGTAAAACATCACTGAGGTGGACCAGGTGATCCTCCCAGGTGGAGCTAAAGACAGCAATATCATCTAGATATGCTGCACTATAGGCTTCCAGACCTGTAAGGACTGTATTCACCAACCTCTGAAAAGTGGCAGGTGCATTCTTCAGACCAAAGGGCATCACCACGAATTGATAATGCCCACTAGGGGTTGAGAATGCTGTTTTTGGCTTTGCATCATCAGCTAGTCTGATCTGCCAGTAGCCAGCTGTCAGGTCAAATGTGCTTAGATACTTGGCTGAGGCCAAAGTGTCTATTAGCTCATCTGCCCTAGGTATTGGATGGGCATCAGTCCTAGTGACTACATTGAGACCCCTGTAGTCCACACAAAACCTCATTTCTCTTTTCCCACCATTGGTGTGAGGTTTTGGCACAAGGACCACTGGACTAGCCCAAGGGCTATCTGAGGGTTCAATAACTCCCAAATCCAACATCTTCTGGACTTCTGTCCTGATACAGTCCCTGACATGGTCAGGTTGCCTATAAATCTTATTTTTAATAGGCAGACTGTCCCCAGTGTCCACTTCATGAGTGCACCAGGTGGTCTGACTGGGTGTCAGTGAGAATATGTGCCTGAACTGATTGAGCACCTGTCTGCAATCAGTTTGCTGCTGGGCAGTGAGGCTGCCTGCCAAGGCTACACCATCCACTGACCCATCATCAGGGTTCTGTGAGAGCAGGTCAGGGAGTGGGTCACTCTCTTCCTCCTGTCCCTCATCAGTAGCCATGAGCAAGCCCATGTCTGCCCTGTCCACATATGGTTTTAATCTGTTGACATGGAGAACCCTGTGGGGACTCCTGGGTGTTCCTAGGTCTACTAAGTAGGTAACCTCACCCTTCTGTTCAACAATGGTATGGGGTCCACTCCATTTGTCTTGGAGAGCTGCTGGGGCCACTGGCTCCAACACCCACACCTTCTGTCCTGGTTGGTAAACAGTCAGTACAGCCTTTTAGTCATGCCAGGCTTTCTGAAGTTCCTGGCTAGCCTCAAGGTTTTTAGTTGCCTTTTTCATGTACTCAGCCATCCTGGAGCGGAGACCAAGTACATAGTCCACTATGTCTTGCTTTGGGGGCTTGAGAGGTAACTCCCATCCTTCCTTCACCAAGCACAATGGACCCCTGACAGGGTGACCAAACAAAAGTTCAAAAGGGCTGTAGCCAACCCCCTTTTGAGGCACCTCCCTGTATGCAAATAAAAGGCAGGGCAAGAGTATGTCCCATCTTCGCCTAAGCTTTTCTGGGAGCCCTTTAATCATGCCCTTCAAGGTTTTGTTGAATCTCTCAACTAAACCATTGCATTGTGGGTGATAGGGTGTGGTGAACTTGTAAGTCACTCCACACTCCTTCCACATTGCTTTCAAGTATCCAGACATAAAGTTAGCACCCCTGTCTGATACAACCTCCTTAGGGAAGCCCACTCTTGAGAAAATTCCCAGGAGGGCCCTTGCCACCACAGGTGGTGTAGTGGTCCTAAGGGGAATAGCCTCTGGGTACCTGGTGGCATGATCCACTACCACCAGGATAAACCTGTGCCCAGATGCTGTTTGGGGATCCATGGGACCAACAATGTCAATCCCCACCCTTTGAAAGGGAACCCCCACCACAGGTAGTGGTATCAGGGGGCCTTTGTAGTGCCACCTGCCTTGCCACTGGCCTGGCAGGTTACACAGGAGCGACAAAACTCCTTGGTGTCTTCAGACATGTGGGGCCAGTGAAAGTGAGGGACAATTCTGTCCCAAGTCTTGTTCTGGCCCAGGTGACCTGCTAAGGGAATGTCATGGGCTAGGGTCAATAGGAAGCCCCTGAACTTCAGAGGTATAACCAACCTCCTGGTGGCACCAGGCTTGGGGTCTCTACACTCTGAGTACAAGAGTCCATCATCCCAATACACAGTATGGGGACCACTAGCTTTCCCAGCAGCCTCAGCAGGAGCTTGCTGTCTGAGGGGTTCAAGAGAGGGGCAGCTCTGCTGCTCCTGGCTCAGATCTGCCCTGGAAGGGCCCCCTGTCCCCAAGAACTCAACCTGGTCAGGTTCAAGCTCCTCTGGGACAGTTCCTTCCTCAGGACTGAGATCATCCCCCTCAAGAGACTGATCTTCCTTCTGAGCCAAGGGTGAAGGCACTGCCTTTACCCTACTTACTCCTCTTCTTGGAGGGCACTTGGTCCATTATTCCAGAATCCAAGGCCTGTTCAGTGTTAGACATTTTGGCTTGTGACCTGGTCACAGCAAACACATCTGCAGGGATGCCCAGCATTTCTGCATGGGTCCTGAGCTCCACTTCTGCCCAAGCTGAAGTTTCTAAATCATTGCCAAGCAAGCATTCAACTGGTAGGTCTGCACTTACCACAACCTTCTTAAGGCCAGTTACCCCTCCCCAGGAGAAGTTAACAACTGCCAGAGTATGGTCTGTTCTGACATTGCTAGCATTGGTCACTTGGTACATTTCACCAAGTATAATCTGCCCAGGATTCACAAGGTCTTGTGTCACCATGGTGACACTTGCCCCTGTGTCCCTAAATGCCAAAGCCTCTTTTCCATTGATTAAGGGCTGTTGCCTGTACTTGCCCAGATTACTGGGACTCACAGAGGAGGTCACATCCATGCCTCCATCACAGACTAGGACAGCCTGAGTGAGTTCTCTGACTAGGTCAGAGCTCATCTCCTTACCCAGGGTCAACCCTACTAAACCCTTGGCTTGTGTAGTCCCACCACCAACTGTAACTGCACTAGGGGGGAGCAGGTGCCTTAGGGGCATTGGTGGGGGCTGGAGTAGAGTCTTTGGACTTGGTGCAATCACTGGTCCAGTGGGTCTTTTGCTTACAGACCTTGCACCATGGTTTCTTTTGGCCTTTCCCTTTGTTAGACTGTGAATCCCCACCTGAAGAAGATTTTTGGGGGCCTTGTGAAGACTTCTGGTCTTTACCCTTCTCCCCACCCTTATCAGAGTTCTTAGAATTTTGCTTCTTTGGGTCACCACCTTGGTTCTGTACCTTCTGCCTCACCCTGGTTCTGACCCATTTGTCTGCCTTCTTTCCCAATTCTTGGGGAGAGGTCAGATCAGAGTCCACCAGGTACTGATGCAACAGCTGATTTTGACAGTTATTAAGAATCTGCTCCCTCATGATAAGATTGTACAATCCTGTGAAGTCACACACCTTACTGCCCATCAACCAACCTTCCAGAGCCTTAGCAGAACAATCCACATAGTCTACCCAGTCTTGAGTCTGTGCTTTTGGGTATCTCTGAACTTTAACCTGTATTGTTCAGTTGTTAGGCCAAACCCATCAATCAGAGCACTCTTCAAGACTTTGTAATTGTCAGCATCCTCTTCTCTTACAGTGAGGAGCTTGTCTCTACCTTTGTCTGCAAAGGAGAGCCACAAGATTGCTGCCCACTGCTCCTGAGGGACCCTCTGTACTTTACAGGCCCTCTCAAGTGCAGTTATCCATTTGTGGATGTCATCCCCACTCTGGTAGGGAGGGACAATCTTGCTCAGGTTTCTATGGTCATAAGACCTTTCCCTATCTCTGGGGAAATTGCTGCCACCATGGGACTCTAGTCCCAACTTTTTCTCTCTCTATAGAGATCTAGGGACTCCCTGTCTATAGCCAATTGCTGTTTTCTGAGTTCAAGCTGGGCTTGCTCATACTGAATCAGTCTCTTCCTCCTCTCATGAGAGGATTCCCTTCCATGAGAGGAGACAGAGGTCCCTACTGAGGTGTCAGAGTGGTTAGACTCCTGAGAAGGAGATCTAGACCTTCTGGGCACACTCACAATTCTTCCTGGGGGGACAAAGGGGAGGTCATTCTGATCCTCCTCCTCCTCCACAGGAGGAATTGGGTTTTCCAGGTCAAGGTCATTTTCACCTTCCTGGCCAGTTTCAGAGGGGGGGCCCTGGGTTTCTTCACCCCTGACCCCTTCCTCATGTTCTGCCCCACCCTCTCTGCCTACCCCTTCAGACCCTAGGGGTCTGCTGAGATCATCAGCCAGTAACACCTCCCTGAGGTGTTGGGTGCTGGCACTTTTGCCTGCCTTCAGCTTCCTAGTATTGCATAATGCTCTCAATTCCAAGAATGGGAGTTTATCATACTTGGAGGGAAGAAGCCCACTGGCTTCTGGCAAGGACTCACTGGGTCCTGGCTTTGAAGACATTACTAGTGAGGTGTGGTGTATGCACTACCTACTCTAGTGTGGCCTACTAAACTCTCTTGAGTTGTAGAAAGGGTGTGCTATCCCTTAACACACAACTCTAAGTTCAGTAGAACTTACTGTATACTAAGCTTGATTTATATGTACCTAAGGTACCCTTAGTGGTTTTCAGTTGATCAATTCAATTGAGATTATCTGGTAAAACAATAGCAAGCTGGAATCCCACACGCTGCACACCAATGTGAGAAGTTGGCCTGGTATATGCTGTCCACTAATTATAGTGGGCACCTTGCACCAGTCCAAACAACCCCTTATTGGAGATAGGTTAAAGACAACCTTTATTGGAAGCTATCCTAGTGGTAGCTATGGAGAGCAGCCTTCAGGCTAAGTCTTGAAGGAATGTAAAGCAGCTTGTTTTACCAGTCTATAATCTCTTGAGTGACCAAATGAAAGAGGACCACACCAGGTATATATTCAAAATATATGTATTTATTGCTAAACACACCCCTCTAGTCTCTTTATGAGGCTAGAGTTCGAAATACATAAGTTATAAGTTAGTTATCAACAGTAATAGCACAAATACACGTTTGAGCCCTAGGGGCGTACCAAACCATATACCAATAAAGTGGTATAAGAACTATGACTGAGCTAGACACAAGGCCTAGAGCCTGTAGAAGTGCTTGGACCACAAGGAACCACCCAAGGTAGTGACACAGGGGACCCACGGGGACGCGTGCAGTGTGAGGACACAGCCGCGAATCGCCGTTGACTTCAATGGGGAAAGTCGCGGTTGGAATTTTAAAGAAAAGGGACACTTAGAGGAGGACTTGGAGCAAACCCTTTTAGAACTGGGTCGTTCTAGAGTCTATACCCACGGGAGCACCGGAGTACTCGTGTTACCTCACCCAGGGAAGGCGGGTGCATAGGTGTCTTTCGGGGTCGGGTTTCGTCGTCGTTTTCAATGGCGATCTGCTGCAAAGTGCTGCTGGCGGCCAAGTCGAAAGTGTTCGGGTGGATCCAAAGGTGGATCGAAGATCTGAAGAACCTGAAAGCAGAGGGGACAGAGTCTGGGTCACTAGCCAGTGACCAGGAAGGCGATGAGCGGATGCCCACCGATGTCGAGTGCTTCAGGTAGGTTGACGGTCATCTTGACTCTTCAGCCATGAGGTCCAGGAGGCGTCGAAGACAACCAGGAGCTGGATTAGAGCTGCTCCATGACGTCTGTCGATTGCTGAGGTGTCGGCGTCCAGATTGGACCCAATAATCCTTGGCAATGGCAAGTCTCGTGGAAATAGAAGAACGACGGTGGTGCAGACCAGCAAGGTCTGAGGGACTCACCCAGCGAGGGTAAATCAGGGCACGCCTGGAGAAACCAGGGAAGCCCAAGTAGAAGAAAATTGGCCTTCGGGAGGGCCTGCTAGCCAACGGACTAGCGACCGCGAAGGAGCCTCGAGTGGACGCACTTGGAGCTGGCTCACGGGACACTCGTGGAGTGGAGGCCAGGGATCTTCAGTACAGTTGATGCTGGAGGCGGGGGCTACTCGGAGCCCAAAGCAGAACTTCATGGGAGCCCAGGAAGAGGATGCACTTGCAAATGTGCTCGGTGTCCAGGGGTCACGGTTCCACATTACCCACAACAGCTACGGGCCTCAGCTTTGCTGGGGACTCAGGACAGCCTCGGGGAAGTCTGGAAATCCACCTCTGGTGATGCAAAGACTTCGGCGTCCGGCGGGAGCTTCAGCGATGCAGACCGGACAATTGCTTTGTTGGTGCCTGCCAAGCAGGGGAGTCACTCCTTGACCCCAAGGGAGATTCTTCAGTCCTCTAGTCTTAAAGTAGAGCGTCGAAGGTCCAGGATTCTGTGTCAGAGTTTCGTCCAGGTAAATCTAAAGTCCTAAGGACTGGGGTCCCATACTTATACCAAGTTAGGGGGTTGGACATACTCTGGGACCCACCTATGGGAGGGTCAGGGCAGAGGGGTGGTTACACCCCTTTCCCTTTGTCCAGTTTCGTGCCAGAGCAGGGGCTGGAAGCCCCTGAGCCGGTTTGAACTGGGGTATGCACAGGGACACCAAATGTGCCCCCAGTGCAGGACTTCAAAGCACCAGAGAGTGCTCCCGCCCAGCCCCAATACACACTATCCTGTCTGGGGAGGTGGTTACACCCCTGCAACAGGAAACCTATTGTCCAGGCCTCCCCTGCCGGAGTTTCAGTCAGCAGCAGGAGGCCAGACTTGTGTCTGTGGCAGCAGCATCCATTTTGTGATGCCAGGGCTTTGCAAAGTCAGTACCGGGTATACCGGTGTGTACATGTCTCTCCCTCTAGAAGGGTGGAATGCTACCCCCGCCGGCGGAACTGGTGGGGGGTAGTATTCCAAGATGTTTGACACCAAACACGACATGTTTCCGTGCAGCCATCCCAAAGTTAGCATTTAACGCGAGGTTATAATGCGCTTAAGAGTATATGGTCAGGCTGCACTACAAACAGCATCAGAGAAGGGTCTCCGAATGCTGCAGAGGGGCTCTGCTCATGCAGGGGCAACCTCTCACATAGGAACCAAGCACTCTGCCTTCAGGATTGATAAGGCCTGCCATAGGAGTGACTTATAGGTTTATATGTGTGTATGCTATGTAGTGATATAGGTAGCCTATATCACAGTAAGGAGTGCATGCACCACCTTACCCAGGCTGCAGTAGCAGACCTGTGGTGTCATTTTGGATGGCCTTCCAGGGGTGGCACAATACATGCTGCAGCCCCTGGTAGGCCTCTGAGGTACCTATGCCCTGGGTACATAGTATACCATATACTAGGGACTTACAAGGGCACTCCAGATTCCAATCAGAGATGTGCCTAGGGCACATGGAAACCATTTTAGAGAGGAAGCAGCTAGGCTGGGGTTCTGATTAGCAGGGCCCCAGCCAGACTAAAGTCGAAAAACAGTGAAGCATCAGCAAAAAGTGGGGGTACCCATGTGAAGCAGATCCTACTCTCCTACACAACCCCCCCAAAACGTAGGGACATTAAACTAACCTTGCCCAGTTAAGTCTTCATGTTCTAAGTGGAAGTACCTAGAGAGTCCATCTGCGTTGGCATGGTTACTCCCAGGTCTATGTTCCACTGTGAAGTCCATCCCCTGTAGGGAAATGGACCACCTAAGCAGTTTGGGGTTTTCACCCTTGATTTGTTTTAGCAATAAGAGGGGCTTATGGTCTGTTTGAACAAGGAAGTGAGTACCAAACAAGTATGGCCTCAGCTTCTTCAGAGCCCAGACCACAGCAAAGGCCTCCCTCTCAATGGCTGGCCAACGTTTCTCTCTAGGGGTCAGCCTTCTGCTAATAAAAGCTACTGGCTGATCCTGACCTTCATCATTCAATTGTGACAGTACAGCCCCTACCCCCAATTCAGATGCATCTGTTTGGACAATGAACTTCTTGGAGTAATCAGGACTCTGTAGAATGGGAGCAGTGCACATGGCCTGCTTTAGGTCATCAAATGCCTTTTGACAGCTAACTGTCCACTGAACCTTTTTGGGCATTTTCTTGGAAGTTAAGTCATTCAGGGGTGTCACTATTGATCCATACCCCTTGACAAATCTCCTATAGTACCCAGTCAGGCCTAAAAGGCTCTCACCTGAGTCTGGGTAGTTGGAGCAGTCCAGTCCATGATGGTCTGGATCTTGCTCTGCAGTGGTTGAACCTGGCCTCCACCCACAAGGTGGCCCAGGTACACAACCTGACTCTGCCCTATCTGGCACTTGGTGGCCTTGATAGTCAGGCCTGCTTTCTGCAGGGCCTGTAAAACATCACTGAGGTGGACCAGGTGATCCTCCCAGGTGGAGCTAAAGACAGCAATATCATCTAGATATGCTGCACTATAAGCTTCAGACCTGTAAGGACTGTATTCACCAACCTCTGAAAAGTGGCAGGTGCATTCTTCAGACCAAAGGGCATCACCACGAATTGATAATGCCCACTAGGGGTTGAGAATGCTGTTTTTGGCTTTGCATCATCAGCTAGTCTGATCTGCCAGTAGCCAGCTGTCAGGTCAAATGTGCTTAGATACTTGGCTGAGGCCAAAGTGTCTATTAGCTCATCTGCCCTAGGTATTGGATGGGCATCAGTCCTAGTGACTACATTGAGACCCCTGTAGTCCACACAAAACCTCATTTCTCTTTTCCCACCATTGGTGTGAGGTTTTGGCACAAGGACCACTGGACTACCCCAAGGGCTATCTGAGGGTTCAATAACTCCCAAATCCAACATCTTCTGGACTTCTGTCCTGATACAGTCCCTGACATGGTCAGGTTGCCTATAAATCTTATTTTTAATAGGCAGACTGTCCCCAGTGTCCACTTCTTGAGTGCACCAGGTGGTCTGACTGGGTGTCAGTGAGAATATGTGCCTGAACTGATTGAGCACCTGTCTGCAATCAGTTTGCTGCTGGGCAGTGAGGCTGCCTGCCAAGGCTACACCATCCACTGACCCATCATCAGGGTTCTGTGAGAGCAGGTCAGGGAGTGGGTCACTCTCTTCCTCCTGTCCCTCATCAGTAGCCATGAGCAAGCCCATATCTGCCCTGTCCACATATGGTTTTAATCTGTTGACATGGAGAACCCTGTGGGGACTCCTGGGTGTTCCTAGGTCTACTAAGTAGGTAACCTCACCCTTCTGTTCAACAATGGTATGGGGTCCACTCCATTTGTCTTGGAGAGCTGCTGGGGCCACTGGCTCCAACACCCACACCTTCTGTCCTGGCTGGTAAACAGTCAGTACAGCCTTTTAGTCATGCCAGGCTTTCTGAAGTTCCTGGCTAGCCTCAAGGTTTTTAGTTGCCTTTTTCATGTACTCAGCCATCCGGGAGCGGAGACCAAGTACATAGTCCACTATGTCTTGCTTTGGGGGCTTGAGAGGTAACTCCCATCCTTCCTTCACCAAGCACAATGGACCCCTGACAGGGTGACCAAACAAAAGTTCAAAAGGGCTGTAGCCAACCCCCTTTTGAGGCACCTCCCTGTATGCAAATAAAAGGCAGGGCAAGAGTATGTCCCATCTTCGCCTAAGCTTTTCTGGGAGCCCTTTAATCATGCCCTTCAAGGTTTTGTTGAATCTCTCAACTAAACCATTGCATTGTGGGTGATAGGGTGTGGTGAACTTGTAAGTCACTCCACACTCCTTCCACATTGCTTTCAAGTATCCAGACATAAAGTTAGCACCCCTGTCTGATACAACCTCCTTAGGGAAGCCCACTCTTGAGAAAATTCCCAAGAGGGCCCTTGCCACCACAGGTGGTGTAGTGGTCCTAAGGGGAATAGCCTCTGGGTACCTGGTGGCATGATCCACTACCACCAGGATAAACCTGTGTCCAGATGCTGTTTGGGGATCCATGGGACCAACAATGTCAATCCCCACCCTTTCAAAGGGAACCCCCACCACAGGTAGTGGTATCAGGGGGGCCTTTGTAGTGCCACCTGCCTTGCCACTGGCCTGGCAGGTTACACAGGAGCGACAAAACTCCTTGGTGTCTTCAGACATGTGGGGCCAGTGAAAGTGAGGGACAATTCTGTCCCAAGTCTTGTTCTGGCCCAGGTGACCTGCTAAGGGAATGTCATGGGCTAGGGTCAATAGGAAGCCCCTGAACTTCAGAGGTATAACCAACCTCCTGGTGGCACCAGGCTTGGGGTCTCTACACTCTGAGTACAAGAGTCCATCATCCCAATACACAGTATGGGGACCACTAGCTTTCCCAGCAGCACTTTTGCCTGCCTTCAGCTTCCTAGTATTGCATAATGCTCTCAATTCCAAGAATGGGAGTTTATCATACTTGGAGGGAAGAATCCCACTGGCTTCTGGCAAGGACTCACTGGGTCCTGGCTTTGAAGACATTACTAGTGAGGTGTGGTGTATGCACTACCTACTCTAGTGTGGCCTACTAAACTCTCTTGAGTTGTAGAAAGGGTGTGCTATCCCTTAACACACAACTCTAAGTTCAGTAGAACTTACTGTATACTAAGCTTGATTTATATGTACCTAAGGTACCCTTAGTGGTTTTCAGTTGATCAATTCAATTGAGATTATCTGGTAAAACAATAGCAAGCTGGAATCCCACACGCTGCACACCAATGTGAGAAGTTGGCCTGGTATATGCTGTCCACTAATTATAGTGGGCACCTTGCACCAGTCCAAACAACCCCTTAATGGAGATAGGTTAAAGACAACCTTTATTGAAAGCTATCCTAGTGGTAGCTATGAAGAGCAGCCTTCAGGCTAAGTCTTGAAGGAATGTAAAGCAGCTTGTTTTACCAGTCTATAATCTCTTGAGTGACCAAATGAAAGAGGACCACACCAGGTATATATTCAAAATATATGTATTTATTGCTAAACACACCCCTCTAGTCTCTTTATGAGGCTAGAGTTCGAAGTACATAAGTTATAAGTTAGTTATCAACAGTAATAGCACAAATACACGTTTGAGCCCTAGAGGCGTACCAAACCATATACCAATAAAGTGGTATTAGAACCACGACTGAGCTAGACACAAGGCCTAGAGCCTGTAGAAGTGCTTGGACCACAAGGAACCACCCAAGGTAGTGACACAGGGGACCCACGGGGGACGCGTGCAGTGTGAGGACACAGCTGCGAATCGCCGTTGACTTCTATGGGGAAAGTCGCGGTTGGAATTTTAAAGAAAAGGGACACTTAGAGGAGGACTTGGAGCAAACCCTTTTAGAACTGGGTCGTTCTAGAGTCTATACCCACGGGAGCACCGGAGTACTCGTGTTACCTCACCCAGGGAAGCCGGGTGCATAGGTGTCTTTCGGGGTCGGGTTTCGTCGTCGTTTTCAATGGCGATCTGCTGCAAAGTGCTGCTGGCGGCCAAGTCGAAAGTGTTCGGGTGGATCCAAAGGTGGATCGAAGATCTGAAGAACCTGAAAGCAGAGGGGACAGAGTCTGGGTCACTAGTCAGTGACCAGGAAGGCGATGAGCGGATGCCCACCGATGTCGAGTGCTTCGGGTAGGTTGACGGTTGTCTTGACTCTTCAGCCATGAGGTCCAGGAGGCGTCGAAGATGACCAGGAGCTGGATTCGAGCTGTCCCACAAAGTTTGTCGATTGCTGAGGTGTCGGCGACCAGATTGGACCCAACAATCCTTGGCAACGGCAAGTCTTGTGGAAATAGAAGAAGGACAGTGGTGCAGACCAGCAAGGTCTGAGGTACTCACCCAGTGAGGGTAAGTCAGGGCACGTCTGGGAAACCAGGGAAGCCCAAGTAGAAGAAGATTGGCCTTCGGGAGGGCCTGCTAGCCAACGGACTAGCGACCGCGAAGGAGCCTCGAGTGGACGCACTTGGAGCTGGCTCACGGGACACTCGTGGAGTGGAGGCCAAAGATCTTCAGTGCAGTCGATGCTGGAGGCAGGGGCTACTCGGAGCCCAAAGCACAACTTCATGGGAGCCCAGGAAGAGGATGCACTTGCAAATGTGCTCGGTGTCCAGGGGTCACAGTTCCACATTACCCACGACAGCTACGGGCCTCAGCTTTGCTGGGGACTCAGGGAAGCCTCGGGGAAGTCTGGAAATCCACCTCTGGTGATGCAAAGACTTCGGCGTCCGGCGGGAGCTTCAACGATGCAGACCGGACAATTGCTTTGTTGGTGCCTGCCAAGCAGGGGAGTCACTCCTTGACCCCAAGGGAGATTCTTCAGTCCTCTAATCTTAAAGTAGAGCGTCGAAGGTCCAGGATTCTGTGTCAGAGTTTCGTCCAGGTAAATCTAAAGTCCTAAGGACTGGGGTCCCATACTTATACCAAGTTAGGGGGTTGGACATACTCTGGGGACCCACCTATAGGAGGGTCAGGGCAGAGGGGTGGTTACACCCCTTTCCCTTTGTCCAGTTTCGTGCCAGAGCAGGGGCTGGAAGCCCCTGAGCCGGTTTGAACTGGGGTATGCACAGGGACACCAAATGTGCCCCCAGTGCAGGACTTCAAAGCACCAGAGAGTGCTCCCGCCCAGCCCCAATACACACTATCCTGTCTGGGGAGGTGGTTACACCCCTGCAACAGGAAACCTATTGTCCAGGCCTCCCCTGCCGGAGTTTCAGTCAGCAGCAGGAGGCCAGACTTGTGTCTGTGGCAGCAGCATCCATTTTGTGATGCCAGGGCTTTGCAAAGTCAGTACCGGGTATACCGGTGTGTACATGTCTCTCCCTCTAGAAGGGTGGAATGCTACCCCCGCTGTCAGAAGTGGCGGGGGTGTAGTATTCCAAGATGTTTGACACCAAACACGACATGTTTCCGTGCAGCCATCCCAAAGTTAGCATTTAACGCGAGGTTATAATGCGCTTAAGAGTATATGGTCAGGCTGCACTACAAACAGCATCAGAGAAGGGTCTCCGAACGCTGCAGAGGGGCTCTGCTCATGCAGGGGTACCCTCTCACATAGGAACCAAGCACTCTGCCTTCAGGATTGATAAGGCCTGCCATAGGAGTGACTTATAGGTTTATATGTGTGTATCTATGTAGTGATATAGGTAGCCTATATCACAGTAAGGGGTGCATGCACCACCTTACCCAGGCTGCAGTAGCAGACCTGTGGTGTCATTTTGGATGGCCTTCCAGGGGTGGCACAATACATGCTGCAGCCCCTGGTAGGCCTCTGAGGTACCTATGCCCTGGGTACATAGTATACCATATACTAGGGACTTACAAGGGCACTCCAGATTCCAATCAGAGATGTGCCTAGGGCACATGGAAACCATTTTAGAGAGGAAGCAGCTAGGCTGGGGTTCTGATTAGCAGGGCCCCAGCCAGACTAAAGTCGAAAAACAGTGAAGCATCAGCAAAAAGTGGGGGTACCCATGTGAAGCAGATCCTACTCTCCTACAGTCATATCACTGAAAATACTGTTATCTACCAACAATACAGTACACCACATAGAAGAAGAGGCAAGGATTCCAAAGTCAATCTTTGCTGGGTTTGGATAATGGTATTTTGCCTATGACTGTGAGCTAATGGTGATTCAGAAAGGCATCAAATTCTCCTTTTGTTGTTTATAAATGACACTGAACGTGATGATCCGGAAAGTATGAAGTGTTATGTATAAGGTGGAACCACATGGTTCAATAGAGAGTTTCCCACAGAAAGCTAAACTGATTTAGTTTGGGTTCTCTTACCTGCACAGTTTTAATTCATATTGGCATGTTTTCCTGGGCAATAAATTTCACCTAGTTGACCAAAATGGACGTAACAACGAATCTAAATGATTTTTGCTCCACACAAATTAAATTCCATGTGGTTAGTAATTAGGATTGTTCAAAATTGCTACAAATATTTGTTACTTTTGTATTATAATGCACTTAGTGCACTTGATGATCCAGGCTGGTACTACTCAAGGTGTCCTATGTAAAGCGCTGCCATCCAAACTCTCTTCACTAAGAAACCGGTCCTTGCTGTTCTTGGCTCACAAAAGTAAGTGAAACTGCTTAGGATGGAGAGTGCTTCAAGTGACATTTAAAATCTAACCCATTGATTTGGCGACCATATACGGTACTGAACTTTAATGCAGTTTTGAAAAGCAAAGTAATACCAATGAACTGGCTGGACTGAAATTGTCATTATCCATAAAAATGGTTTAATAGAGCTACCTACAAGTTATTGCTCTGTTTCTATAATTGATTCTATAGCAAAAAGATGCCCCCCCAAAAAAAAATCACTGGGAAGAAATGAAAGTTGGATTAATAAGCTAAAAATATTATTACACCCCATGCTAGCCTCCTGAAACATGAGTAAGAACTTGTAATGAGCACGAGACACATAGGCCCTGAACACTGCCGCAATTTGTGTGTTGCTTTAACGTCCTTTTATGGCCATAGAAAAGAATCTGTAGATAATCCTAATTTGAGTTGGGGGATAAGTAATGTACTGCCGTAAAAAAGGAAACAAAGGTGGATAATAGAAAAAAGGCTATGAACTAAATACATAGGCGAGTTACCTTTCCTGACTGTTTGAGGAAACATTCCAGAGAAACCCACCTCGGACTTCTTGCTCTTTTTCCTTTTTATGGAATTCTTAGCTTCAGTATAGATGAGTTTTTTAGTAATTATTTACCAATCAACAAATGTATCAGTGCATTCAGTGTGAAACGATGTTGAACATTCCATTCTGTGGGACTGCAGTTTTATTCTAAAGAAAGTAAAAAAACAAAAAAAAAGACATTACATTATATTCTGCTAGTGATCTGACTTTAATTTGAGGAGGGCCTGTAGATTTATTTTCCAGTTTATGACAGCACTAGACAGAACTAGTTGCAAATTATGCACTTTAAAGTGGGCAGAAGTTGCCTCAAAAGGGCTGGGCTCAGTACCCTGCCTATGAGTTTTATGCAGATCACTGTACTGCACAATGGAAGTGCTTTCTTCTTATTAAAAGGTGTTAGGTGGCTTACAGAAACGTAAGTATATCCTACTTTCAACATGACAGCTCTATATGAAACTTCAGTGTGAAAGAAATAGACTGTAGCCTGCTGTTGATTATACCTATTTGACAATTATCGATGGGTGTTGGGTAATTTTGAAGGCACACACAGTGGTCAGTAAAGACACATCCATATTGGATAATATTTCTTTTAGTGCTACAGTGCCCTCAGTGAAGGTTTATTTGCTATGTAACACTTTATATTAGTGCAGTTGCAGGCTGTCATCTTTCCTCCTCAGCCTCTTCCCACTCGTTTCTGCCCCCACCACTCGCTGTGCATTCTTTCCTCTCTCCTCATTGCTTACCGGTCCCCCGAACCCCCTTACCTTGCTGCAGTAAGTAGAAAGCTGAGCAGGGCTAGGAAGGCGGAGAACAAGTGTGTGAGCTTGTTAGGTTGTTTAAATTATTTGCTTTGTCAATAGTAGTTAGTTACATATAATAAATAAGCACCATATATGGCTTTGTTGTATATAACATTGAAAATGCTTTAGGTCTAACATGATAATACTCTAAAACAACTAAAACAAGTCTCTTTGAAATTGTATCAAGGGCAGTGAAGGGTGGTACTGCTAGAACAGTAAATGCTTCAGCACCCACGCTAATATGCTGCATAGCTAAATACATATAAGGTCCTAAAAGCGAGACCGATTGCATTGCAAATGCTTGTTTTACATAGTTAGTCCTCAATCAATAGAACCTCTTGTGATAAATCACCATCCATGAGTTCTACTTACACTCAGGGGGATATTCTCAAGAATGTGCGATAAACATTGCCAAAATAGGTTAACGCAAGTTTCCATATCGCCGTCTATCGCGGGAAAATAACTCTGTGTCAACGTGGCATTCTCAACACGGCGGTAACATGCGATAGTACCCCGATAACGCGTCAAATGTCTGCGATAACAGTATCGGACGGCGAAAAAAATCCAAACCCAAACGCGAAAAAAGTTGCGATGGGCCCAACCGCGATAAAAAATCCAGCGATAAGCAGCGCCAGGCCTGCAAGTCCCACAAGTCAGGCTGCAAAAAGCACAATAAAAGCGGCAACACAAAACACAAACAAAACACAAACAACTGCGAAGCACCATGGAGGTAGCCGGAGCAAGCACAGAGGACAACCAGAACCCCACAAGCCCCACGGAGGACCAGCCTGGGACCTCGGGGTCAGGGAAGGGCAAGGAGAAGAAGAAGCGGAAGACGCGGAAGACGCGGCTCAGTCCGCAGGAAAACAGGATCCTGATCACGGAGGTGACAGAACACCATAAACAACTGTACGTCACCTCCACTGTGTCATCGGCAACAAAAAATGGAATATGGCAGTCCATCGTGGACAAGGTGAATGCAGTCGGAGTGCTGAGGAGGACAATGGAAGAGGTCAAGAGGCGCTGGAATGATGTCAAGCGCAAAACCAAGCTGAATCTCACCAACACCCGCAAAGCAGCAATGCAGACTGGGGGTGGGAGTCCTGCGCCACTGGAGGAGCTGGATGAGATGGAGGAAATGGTGTCCACAGTCATCAGTGTGGAGACGGTGGCAGGAGTTGGGGGACTGGACACTGCTCAACATGACCTGACACAACAGCAACAGGGTGAGTAACCACCAGGGACTGGGGGGACGGGGGGAAATGGGCACAATGGCACACATGCACAAGTAAGTACAGCACATCTGCGGACAGACCATGCCCAAGAGTCACAACTCCCACCAAGAGCCCAATTTACCCAAGTCTGCAACAGCTCTGCACTGCATAAGCACAGAAGTCAAAGGCACACCAGCTGAAAGGGAAAAGGGCCAGCCAAATCAGAGCTGAAGGGGCAAATCACCCACAATGCAGCACACACACATAACACTCAGAGCACCTCAACATTCACAACAAAGTGGACCAAACTGCCACACTTTCACAACAGAACAGAGGACACAACTGCTGCCACTTGTGCGTAGAAAATGGCAATTCGCATTTGGCATAGCAGGAAACTGTGAGATGACAATGGACAAATACAACCTCACATCCGTGATGGTGGCGAAATGTCAACTGTCCAGCATCAAATAGGCATCTCCACACAAACAGTCACAATGTACTTTGACATGCAGTCTGTTTGTAAACTTGGCCAATGCGTCAACAAACATGTGAACACAATGTCAAAATGCATCTCCCCTACACATTGCAGAGGGAGAATCATCACCTCCTGCAGAGCAGACCATACTCCTCGGGTGGCACAACCAGTGCAGCAAGCCCACCAGCAGCATTGGATTTACCAGCCCTGGGCACACTCAGTGCACTGTACTAGGGACTGACAAGTAAACCAATCATCCAATCATGGAGTCACTAATACATAACAAAATTTAACATAGGGAGAGCATATGCACTTTAGCACTGATCAGCAGTGGTGAAGTGCCCAGAGTCATAAAACAGCCAACAACAGGCCAGAAAAAATATAGGAGGAAGGCAAAAAGTTTAGGGATGACCCTGCAAAAAGGGCCAAGTCCAACCCCGTTGATGAAGAGGACCTACACACCATCGACCCCGACGCCCTCCAACAGCTCATGGACACCCTCAGCACCCCACCCCCAGGAGCAGGGCAGCCCAGCTGCATCGAGGAGAACCCACCCCCTGCACAGACCACATAGCAGGAAGCACCCACCACCAAGTCCATCTCCCAGGATCCCTACGAGCAACACATGGCATTCCAACGCCGTGTGTCGCAGGGCCAGAAGGGGATGGCTGAGCAGGTGTGGGTGGGGTTCGACCTCATGGCAGCCAAACCAGATGCCATCCGTGGGTGTCCAAGTCCCATCAGGGACCACATACAGGCCCTAACGGACACCCACAGAGCGCTCCATGGTCTCCAACAATACATGGCTGACATCGCCGGAGTCATGACTCATGGACAAGAACAACTGTCTAGTCAGAGTGGCTCCAGCGATCTCAGCCGTGAGTTGGCCAACATGGGGAGGAACATGGAGAACATGGAGCGGATGCAGGCAGGAAGAATGGCAGCCACAGCTGCACACCAGCGAGATGTAGCAGGGATCTACCATGCCCTGCAGATCCTCATCATGGCAGTGCTGCCACAAGGCCTGGCGCAGATGAATGCTGCTGCCACTACTCCCTCCACATCACCGCCCCCTGATGTGTCAGCACCTCACAGTGCGGCTGACAATCCACCTCCGGCCCCTGATGTGTCACTGCCACTCAGTGCCGCAGACAAAACACCACCATCCACATGTGAGGCACATCACACATAGGAGGAAGATGATGTGGATGAATCTGCCGTTGGGCTAAGTAGGAAGCAGTAGCATTTATCTCCGCCATATGGCCTTTTTGTGCTTGGTTCTGCCCTCTGCATCATGCCCAGGAATAACACCCTCCACTGTCCCCCTTAACACCCTGCGACACTCACCTTGGCCCGCGAGATGGACTGCTACATTTGTGCAGGCAACCAATGACACGGAAATCAGACTGCGGACTGAACTCCCTCTTCTACGATGTACTTTTCCCTCTCCAAAGGACCCTGGCTGGCCCTCCACGGGGTAACATTGTAAAGTAGCATGTGCACGGCCAGGTACTGGTCCACCTTCACCACTCCACCGAATGTGATTAAGACATTCAAATTCACACAGATGAGTCATGTCCATGATCAAGCAAGTATGAAAGTATGGATGTATGTAGGGGCAGTGATTCCAAACAATGGTGCTCCCTGGGAACTGATTTCAATGCGCATGTGTGTCCGTGACCCAGATAGGCAGTGAGATGACTGGGAATGTGTGAACTAGCTGTGGCATCATTGCTCCAAAACAACAATCTCTCTATTTCCAAACTTAGCCCCGCGTCAATGTATGAAATAGGGCTGTGTGTCACAAAGGCAAAGTCAAAGTTATGTGGAAGCCACAGCTCATAGCAATGATTGGTTTGAGTGTGGAGCGCTTGGACTCCTGGGAGGGTCGGTGCGTAAGTGTGAAGGTCATACCATGCAAGTGAACTACGAGCAAGGACTCCTGTGTGTGGGGTGTGTATACGTTGGTCTCTGGTTAGCGCTGTGCGTAGTGTGGGAGCCGTCAGCAGCTGCTATGGTATTGCTCAGGGGGTGACGGGCGCATGCATTCTCAAGGTCGGAGGTGCAGATGTGCTACCGCCCTCTAGTTCAGACAGAGGGGCTGTCGTCCACAATGTTAGTTTGTCATCTGCTTGCATTCTGGAAATGTGATGGGGATTGGGTGGGGGGGATGTCACTGCTTCGCCTTCCGGCACGGTTGAACCCTTACCAGCCATGTACGTGCCCTCATGGTCAGTATTGCATGCTCTGATGTAGCAGTGTTGTTTTGCTGCAGTCTGACAGTGATGGGTGCAGGTAGCTGTGAGGAGACGGTTGACCACTCACCTTGCACCTATTAGCTGGCACTGATCACTACTCTTGATGCATGACGTCCGTGTACACATGTGACCTGTACATGGCACATTTGACCAGGGGACACCTTGGTGTGTTCCACGCAAGGTGGACCTGCTGGCTTCTAGGCTGGTGTGCCTCTCCCAATGTTGCTGAGGTGTCCACTGTGCCCACATCCCCCTTACGGCCATGTTGTTCATGTTGTGGGACTCGACACACAGGGTGTATATTTGCATCAGGCAGGTACATCTCTGACCACAAATGACATCCTGTTGTCTTTTCCTGGACACCAATGACGGCCTTCATCTGATGTTCATGTACACGTGGGACGCTGATGAGTGGCATGACGTACTACATGTGACACCTTGATATGGCATATCAAATACGTGATGCCCTAAACAGCTAAGATTTTATTTGCACATGATGGTCATGTGGTCATCTTGTACTGTGCCATGATTGCTGTGGACAGTCACAATATGACATGCTCATGCGAAGAAATTGTTGTTGATTGTGTTCCTTCGGGCTATTCCCGCTGCGGCTGCAGTGGGGTGTGGTCCACCTGCATCATCTTCCTCATCATCGTCCGGTGCTTCTGGGACTTGGATCCATGGGGCATTGGTGCATACACATAGGTTGTGCAATACACAACATGCAGTGATCATCTTGCACACTATTTCTGGGCTGTACAAGAGTCTTCCACCGGTGATGTCCAGGCACCTGAAACGTGATTTCAACACGCCAAATGTGCGTTCAACAATGCCCCTGGTACGTTTGTCGGCCACATTGTACTGCCTCTGGGCCGGGGTGTTCGGGTCTCGGAGGGGTGTCATCATCCACGGGCAGAGTGCATATCCTTGATCACCTGTGAGGGGTGAATAGTGTTAACTGGTGGTTCTGCATGCTGTGTTGGCAGACAATCAAGTTAAGTGGTGTGTGATTTGTGCGACCTTGGGATCCATGTTAGCCATATATTGCTGCTGGCAAATGTGGTAGGACAATGTGGATTACGTAGCCTCACAGCTGCTCCTCCCTCCCACCGAGCCTATTTACTTGTGTGTGATGCGCGGTTGCATCACTTGCACTCCTACGGCACAACATTGTCATGCCTGTCTGCGCATGTCCGCAGTACTGACAGCAAGACTGTAATGTTGGCCGTTGAAGGTGGGCAGCCACGTGTGTGTAGGCCAATGGTAAGGATAGGGCGGACACAGATGTGGAGTACTGGCCTGGCTGTACTCGCACTGATATTGAGGCTAGGCCTTCGGTTCAGCCTGCGGCAATGTAGATACACACACAACAGTTGGCATGTATGAGCCGAGACCCCGAGCGGTCTCGCGCTCCTTTATTGATCCATTTGGGCGAGGCCGTCCTCCTGGTGCATGCTACATTGCAACATTGTCGATTACAGGCCGGGTGGCGCAGGCACTACTACGGAGGCACACGCCATTGTCACTTTTGTGGCCAGGCCGGAACTGAACCACGCCCATAGCCCAGAACTGAACCACGCCCAGAGCCCTGGGCCATTTCTCCACACTCCTCACACGCGTGCGCCACCGCCGCGGTGCTGGGATGTCGCATGCTTCGGAGTACGTCTCCAGACGATCTACCCAGGCTTACCGGCGGACTGCCTGGGACGGGGGTGGCTCGTGACTGTGAAGGGCTCCAGCGGCGTTACCGAGGACTTGCTGTTGGCTACTGGAGGCGGACTTGTGGGGTAGCCCCTCGGGACAATGACTTGCGGTGCACTGAGTTCGGCCAGCCGGAAGAGCTGAGAGGGTGTGCATCATGCTATAATGCTGGAGGCTGGATGATGACTTGTGGTGCACTGAGGTAGGCCCACCGGAAGAGCAGAGCGGGTGTGCATCATGCTATAATGCTAGAGGCCTGGAGGGGCGGACTGGAAAGGATGTGTCTGTTACTTGCTGTACCGCAGTGTGGTCAGAAGGCAGCAGTAGCCAACTTGCAACTCCGCGGTGCGGTGCCGCTGGGAGCGCTGGGGGCCTGTTGCGCAGAATCCAGCGATCGGCTAAGGAGGCTGCCAAACTCGCGGAGCCCGGCCTTGGAGATTGCACCGGCACGTGGTGGGCCCTCTTGGAGAGACGCCGGTGGCGGCAGGTGAGTAGTGAGGCCTGGGCGCACAGGGGCGGGCATTCACTGCTGGGCACAGGTCGGGTCTGGGGATCAGCGGGCTGGGGTGCGGCAGGCGCACAGGCACCACCGGACATGACGGCGGCCTCGTAGCCGGGTGAGGGACGCCACCCTGGCAGACACGCCACTGCAGGCGATGACGAGATGTGCACCGGGTGGCGTGGGACGTAGCCTCCTCGTCGCCGGTGTGACTTTGCCCGTTGTAGATTGTGAGAAGTTGGCCTGGTATATGCTGTCCACTAATTATAGTGGGCACCTTGCACCAGTCCAAACAACCCCTTATTGGAGATAGGTTAAAGACAACCTTTATTGAAAGCTATCCTAGTGGTAGCTATGGAGAGCAGCCTTCAGGCTAAGTCTTGAAGGAATGTAAAGCAGCTTGTTTTACCAGTCTATAATCTCTTGAGTGACCAAATGAAAGAGGACCACACCAGGTATATATTCAAAATATATGTATTTATTGCTAAAAACATCCCTCTAGTCTCTTTATGAGGCTAGAGTTTGAAGTACATAAGTTATAAGTTAGTTATCAACAGTAATAGCACAAATACACATTTGAGCCCTAGGGGCATACCAAACCATATACCAATAAAGTGGTATAAGAACCACGACTGAGCTAGACACAAGGCCTAGAGCCTGTAGAAGTGCTTGGCCCTCAAGGAACAACCCAAGGTAGTGACACAGGGGACCCACGGGGGACGCGTGCAGTGTGAGAACACAGCCGCGAGCCGCCGTTGACTTCTATGGGGAATGTCGCGGTTGGATTTTTAAAGAAAAGGGACACTTAGAGGAGGACTTGGAGCAAACCCCTTTAGAACTAGGTTGTTCTAGAGTCTATACCCACGGGAGCACCGGAGTACTCGAGTTACCTCACCCAGGGAAGCCGGGTGCATAGGTGTCTTTCGGGGTCGGGTTTCGTCGTCGTTTTCAATGGCGATCTGCTGCAAAGTGCTGCTGGCGGCCAAGTCGAAAGTGTTCGGGTGGATCCAAAGGTGGATCAAAGATCTGAAGAACCTGAAAGCAGAGGGGACAGAGTCTGGGTCACTAGCCAGTGACCAGGAAGGCGATGAGCGGATGCCCACCGATGTTGGGTGCTTCAGGTAGGTTGATGGTTGTCTTGACTCTTCAGCCACGATGTCCAGGAGTCGTCAACGACAACCAGGAGCTGGATTCGAGCTGCTCCATGACGTCTGTCGATTGCAGGGGTGTCGGCAACCGGATTGGACCCAACAAGCCTTGGCAACGGCAAGTCTCGTGGAAATAGAAGAAGGACGGTGGTGCAGACCAGCAAGGTCTGAGGGACTCACCCAGCAAGGGTAAGTCAGGGCACATCTGGAGCAAGCAGGGAAGCCCAAGCAGAAGAAGAGTTGCCTTCGGGAGGGCCCACTAGCCAACGGACTAGCAACCGCAAAGGAGCCTCAAGTGGATGCACTTAGAGCTGGCTCACAGGACACTCGTGGAGTGGAGGCCAGTGATCTTCGGTGCAGTTGGTGCTGGAGGCAGGGGCTACTCGGAGTCCAAAGCACAACTTCGTGAGAGACCAGGAAGAGGGTGCACTTGCAAATTTGCTCGGTGTCCAGGGGTCACGGTTCCACGTTACCCACGACAGCTACGGGCCTCAGCTTTGCTGTGGACTCAGGGAAGCCTCGAGGAAGTCTGGAAATTTACCTCTGGTGTTGCAAAGACTTTGGCGTCCGGCGGGAGCTTCAGCGATGCAGACCGGACAATTGCTTCTTAGGTGGCTGCCAAGCAGTGGAGTCACTCCTTGACCCCAAGGGAGATTCTTCAGTCCTCTAATCTTGAAGTAGAGCGTCGAAGGTCCAGGATTCTGTATCAGAATTTCGTCCAGGTAAATCTAAAGTCCTAAGGACTGGGGTCCCATACTTATACCAAGTTAGGGGGCTGGACATACTCTGGGGACCCACCTATGGGAGGGTCAGGGCAGGGGGGTGGTTACACCCCTTTCCCTTTGTCCAGTTTTGCGCCAGAGCAGGGGCTGGAAGCCCCTGAGCCGGTTTGAACTGGGGTATGCACAGGGACACCAAATGTGCCCCCAGTGCAGGACTTCAAAGCACCAGAGAGTGCTCCCACCCAGCCCCAATACACATTATCCTGTCTGGGGAGGTGGTTACACCTCCCTGGGACAGGAAACCTATTGTCCAGGCCTCCCCTGCCAGAGTTTCAGTCAGCAGCAGGAGGCCAGACCCGTGTCTGTGGCAGCGGCATCCATTTTGTGATGCCAGGGCTCTGGAAAGAAGTTACCAGGCAGGCCGGTGTGTACATGTCTCTCCCTCTAGAAGGGTGGAATGCTACCCCCGCCACCAGAACTGGCGGGGGGGGTAGTATTCCAAGATGTTTGACACCAAACACGACATGTTTTGGTGCAGCCAGTCCAAAGTTAGCATTGTACCGTGAGGATATAATGCACTTAAGAGTATATGGTCAGGCTGCACTACAAACAGCATCAGAGAAGGGCCTCCGAACGCTGCAGAGGGGCTCTGCTCATGCAGGGGCACCCTCTCACATAAGAACCAAGCACTCTGCCTTCAGGATTGATAAGGCCTGCCATAGGAGTGACTTATAGGTTTATATGTGTGTACATATGTAGTGATATAGGTAACCTATATCACAGTAAGGGGTGCATGCACCACCTTACCCAGGCTGCAGTAGCAGACCTGTGGTGTCATTTTGGATGGCCTTCCAGGGGTGGCACAATACATGCTGCAGCCCCTGGTAAGTCTCTGAGGTACTTATGCCCTGGGTACATAGTATACCATATACTAGGGACTTATAAGGGCACTCCAGATTCCAATCAGAGATGTGCCTAAGGCACATGGAAACCATTTTAGAGAGGAAGCAGCTAGGCTGGGGTTCTGATTAGCAGGGCCCCAGCCAGACTAAAGTCGAAAAACAGTGAAGCATCAGCAAAAAGTGGGGGTACCCATGTGAAGCAGATCCTACTCTCCTTCACAACCCACCCCCCAAACGTAGGGACATTAAACTAACCTTGACCAGTTGAGTCTTCATGTTCTAAGTGCAAGTACCTAGAGAGTCCATCTGCATTGGCATGGTTACTCCCAGGTCTATGTTCCACTGTAAAGTCCATCCCCTGTAGGGAAATGGACCACCTAAGCAGTTTGGGGTTTTCACCCTTCATTTGTTTTAGCCATAGGAGGGGCTTGTGGTCTGTTTGAACAAGGAAGTGAGTACCAAACAAGTATGGTCTCAACTTCTTCAGAGCCCAAACCACAGCAAAGGCCTCCCTCTCTATGGCTGACCAACATTTCTCTCTAGGGGTCAGCCTTCTGCTAATAAAAGCTACTGGCTGATCCTGACCTTCATCATTCAATTGGGACAGTACAGCCCCTACCCCCAATTCAGATGCATCTGTTTGGACAATGAACTTCTTGGAGTAATCAGGACTCTGTAGAATGGGAGCAGTGCACATGGCCTGCTTCAGGTCATCAAATGCCTTTTGACAGCTAACTGTCCACTGAACCTTTTTGGTCATTTTCTTGGAAGTTAAGTCATTCAGGGGTGTCACTATTGATCCATACCCCTTGACAAATCTCCTATAGTACCCAGTCAGGCCTAAAAAGGCTCTCACCTGAGTCTGGGTAGTTGGAGCAGTCCAGTCCATGATGGTCTGGATCTTGCTCTGCAATGGTTGAACCTGGCCTCCACCCACAAGGTGGCCCAGGTACACAACCTGACTCTGCCCTATCTGGCACTTTGTGGCCTTGATAGTTAGGCCTGCTTTCTGCAGGGCCTGCAAAACATTTCTGAGATGGACCAGGTGATCCTTCCAGGTGGAGCTAAAGACAGCAATATCATCTAGATATGCTGCACTATAGGCTTCCAGACCTGTAAGGACTGTATTCACCAACCTCTGAAAAGTGGCAGGTGCATTCTTCAGACCAAAGGGCATTACCACAAATTGATAATGCCCTCTAGGGGTTGAGAATGCTGTCTTTGGCTTTGCATCATCAGCTAGTCTGATCTGCCAGTAGCCAGCTGTCAGATCAAATGTGCTTAGATACTTGGCTGAGGCCAAAGTGTCTATTAGCTCATCTGCCCTAGGTATTGGATGGGCATCAGTCCTAGTGACTGCATTGAGACCCCTGTAGTCCACACAAAACCGCATCTCTCTTTCCCACCACTGGTGTGAGGTTTTGGCACAAGGACCACTGGACTAGCCCAAGGGCTATCTGTGGGTTCAATAACTCCCAAATCCAACATTTTCTGGACTTCTGTCCTGATACAGTCCCTGACATGGTCAGGTTGCCTTTAAATCTTATTTTTAATAGGCAGACTGTCCCCAGTGTCCACTTTATGAGTGCACCAGGTGGTCTGACTTGGAGTCAGAGAGAACATATGCCTGTACTGATTGAGCACTTGTCTACAATCAGTTTGCTGCTGAGCAGTGAGGCTGCCTGCCAAGGCTATACCATCCACTGACCCATCATCAGGGTTCTGGGAGAGCAGGTCAGGGAGTGGGTCACTCTCTTCCTCCTGTCCCTCATCAGTAGCCATGAGCAAGCCCAGGTCTGCCCTGTCCACATATGGTTTCAGTCTGTTGACATGGAGAACCCTGTGGGGACTCCTGGGTGTTCCTAGGTCTACTAAATAGGTAACCTCACCCTTCTGTTCAACAATGGTATGGGGTCCACTCCATTTGTCTTGGAGAGCTGCTGGGGACACTGGCTCCAACACCCACACCTTCTGTCCTGGCTGGTAAACAGTCAGTACATCCTTTTGGTCATGCCAGGCTTTTTGCAGTTCCTGGCTAGCCTCAAGGTTTTTAGTTGCCTTTTTCATGTATTCAGCCATCCTGGAGCGGAGACCAAGTACATAGTCCACTGTGTCATGCTTTGGGGGCTTGAGAGGTAACTCCCATCCTTCCTTTACCAAGCACAATGGACCCCTGACAGGGTGTCCAAACAAAAGTTCAAAAGGGCTGTAGCCAACCCCCTTTTGAGGCACCTCCCTGTATGCAAATAAAAGGCAGGGCAAGAGTATGTCCCATCTTCGCCTAAGCTTCTCTGGGAGCCCTTTAATCATGCCCTTCAAGGTTTTGTTGAATCTCTCAACTAAACCATTGCATTGTGGGTGATAGGGTGTGGTGAACTTGTAAGTCACTCCACACTCCTTCCACATTGCTTTCAAGTATCCAGACATAAAGTTTGCACCCCTGTCTGATACAACCTCCTTAGGGAAGCCCACTCTTGAGAAAATTCCCAGGAGGGCCCTTGCCAACACAGGTGCTGTAGTGGTCCTAAGGGGAATAGCCTCTGGGTACCTGGTGGCATGATCCACTACCACCAGGATAAACCTGTGCCCAGATGCTGTTTGGGGATCCATGGGACCAACAATGTCAATCCCCACCCTTTCAAAGGGAACCCCCACCACAGGTAGTGGTATCAGGGGGCCTTTGTAGTGCCACCTGCCTTGCCACTGGCCTGGCAGGTTACACAGCAGCGACAAAACTCCTTGGTGTCTTCAGACATGTGGGGCCAGTGAAAGTGAGGGACAATTCTGTCCCAAGTCTTGTTCTGGCCCAGGTGACCTGCTAAGGGAATGTCATGGGCTAGGGTCAATAGGAAGCCCCTGAACTTCAGAGGTATAACCAACCTCCTGGTGGCACCAGGCTTGGGGTCTCTACACTCTGAGTACAAGAGTCCATCATCCCAATACACGGTATGGGGACCACTAGCTTTCCCAGCAGCCTCAGCAGCAGCTTGCTGTCTGAGGGGTTCAAGAGAGGGGCAGCTCTGCTGCTCCTGGCTCAGATCTGCCCTGGAAGGGCCCCTGTCCCCAAGAACTCAACCTGGTCAGGTTCAAGCTCCTCTGGGAGAGTTCCTGCCTCAGGACTGAGATCATCCCCCTCAAGAGACTGATCTTCCTTCTGAGCCAAGGGGGAAGGCACTGCCTTTACCCTACTACTCCTCCTCTTGGATGGCACTTGGTCCATTATTTCAGAATCCAAGGCCTGTTCAGTGTTAGACATTTTGCTCTGTGACCTGGTCACAGCAAACACATCTGCAGGGATCCCCAGCATTTCTGCATGGGTCCTGAGCTCCACTTCTGCCCAAGCTGAAGTTTCAAGATCATTGCCAAGCAAGCATTCCACTGGTAGGTTTGCACTCACCACAACCTTCTTAAGGCCAGTTACCCCTCCCCAGGAGAAGTTAACAACTGCCAGAGTATGGTCTGTTCTGACATTGCTAGCATTGGTCACTTGGTACATTTCACCAAGTATAATCTGCCCAGGATCCACAAGGTCTTGTGTCACCATGGTGACACTTGCCCCTGTGTCCCTAAATGCCAAAGCCTCTTTTCCATTGATTAAGGGCTGTTGTCTGTACTTGCCCAGATTACTGGGACTCACAGAGGAGGTCACATCCATGCCTCCATCACAGACTAGGACAGCCTGAGTGAGTTCTCTGACTAGGTCAGAGCTCATCTCTTTACCCAGGGTCAACCCTACTAAACCCTTGGCCTGTGTACTCCTACCACCAATTGTAACTGCACTAGGGGGAACAGGTGCCTTAGGGGCATTGGTGGGGGTTAGAATAGAGTCTTTGGACTTGGTGCAATCACTGGTCCAGTGTGTCTTTTGCTTACAGACTTTGCACCATGGTTTCTTTTGGCCTTTTCCCTTGTTAGACTGTGAATCCCCACCGGAAGAAGATTTGTGGGGGCCTTGTGAAGACTTTTGGTCTTTACCCTTCTCCCCACCCTTATCAGAGTTCTTAGAATCTTGCTTCTTTGGGTCACCACATTGGTTCTGTACCTTCTGCCTCACCCTGGTTCTGACCCATTTGTCTGCCTTCTTTCCCAATTCTTGGGGAGAGGTCAGATCAGAGTCAACCAGGTACTGATGCAACAGCTGATTTTGACAGTTATTAAGAATCTGCTCCCTCATGATAAGATTGTACAATCCTGTGAAGTCACATACCTTACTGCCCAATAACCAACCTTCCAGAGCCTTTGCAGAACAATCCACATAGTCCACCCAGTCTTGAGTCTGTGCTTTTTGGGTATCTCTGAACTTTAACCTGTATTGTTCAGTTGTTAGGCCAAACCCATCAATCAGAGCACTCTTCAAGACTTTGTAATTGTCAGCATCCTCTTCTCTAACAGTGAGGAGCTTGTCTCTACCTTTGTCTGCAAAGGAGAGCCACAAGATTGCTGCCCACTGCTCCTGAGGGACCCTCTGTACTTTACATGCCCTCTCCAGTGCAGTTATCCATTTGTGGATGTCATCCCCACTCTGGTAGGGAGGCACAATCTTGCTCAGGTTTCTATGGTCATAAGACCTTTCCCTATCTCTGGGGAAATTGCTGCCACCATGGGACTCTAGTCCCATCTTTTTTCTTTGCTTTTCAAGCTCTAGGGACTCTCTGTCTATAGCCAACTGCTCTCTTCTGAGCCTCAACTGAGCTTCTCCATATCTGAGCAGTCTCTTTCTTCTCACTTGAGGATTCCCTCCTATGAGAGGAAACAGAGGTCCCTACTGAGGTGTCAGAGTGGTTAGACTCCTGAGAAGGAGATCTAGGCCTTCTGGGCACACTCACAACTCTTCCTGCGGGGACAAAGGGGAGGTCATCCTGATCCTCCTCCTCATCCACAGGAGGAGCTGCACTTTCCAGGTCAGGATCATTGTCATCCCCCTGGCCAGTTTCAGAGGTCAGGTCCTGGGCATTTTCATCCCTGGCCCCTCCCTCATCTTCTGCCCCACCCTCTCTGCCTACACCTTCAGACGCTAGGGGTCTGCTGAGATCATCTGACAGTAGCACCTCCCTGAGGTGTTGGGTGCTGGCACTTTTGCCTGTCTTCAGCTTCCTACTATTGCACAATGCTCTCAATTCCAAGAATGGGAGATTATCATACTTGGAGGGAAGAAGCCCACTGGCTTCTGGCAAGGACTAACTGGGTCCTGGCTTTGAAGACATTACTAGTGAGGTGTGGTGTATGCACTACCTACTCTAGTGTGGCCTACTAAACTCTCTTGAGTTGTAGAAAGGGTGTGCTATCCCTTAACACACAACTCTAAGTTCAGTAGAACTTACTGTATCCTAAGCTTGATTTATATGTACCTAAGGTACCCTTAGTGGTTTTCAGTTGATCAATTCAATTGAGATTATCTGGTAAAACAATAGCAAGCTGGAATCCCACACACTGCACACCAATGTGAGAAGTTGACCTGGTATATGCTGTCCACTAATTATAGTGGGCACCTTGCACCAGTCCAAACAACCCCTTATTGGAGATAGGTTAAAGACAACCTTTATTGAAAGCTATCCTAGTGGTAGCTATGGAGAGCAGCCTTCAGGCTAAGTCTTGAAGGAATGTAAAGCAGCTTATTTTACCAGTCTATAATCTCTTGAGTGACCAAATGAAAGAGGACCACACCAGGTATATATTCAAGATATATGTATTTATTGCTAAACACACCCCTCTAGTCTCTTTATGAGGCTAGAGTTCAAAGTACATAAGTTATAAGTTAGTTATCAACAGTAATAGCACAAATACACGTTTGAGCCCTAGGGGCGTACCAAACCATATACCAATAAAGTGGTATAAGAACCACGACTGAGCTAGACACAAGGCCTAGAGCCTGTAGAAGTGCTTGGCCCTCAAGGAACCACCCAAGGTAGTGACACGGGGGACACGTGCAGTGTGAGAACACAGCCGCTAGCCGCCGTTGACTTCTATGGGGAATGTCACGGTTGGAGTTTTAAAGTAAAGGAACACTTAGAGGAGGACTTGGAGCAAACCCCTTTAGAACTAGGTTGTTCTAGAGTCTATACCCACGGGAGCACCAGAGTACTCGAGTTACCTCACCCAGGGAAGCCGGGTGCATAGGTGTCTTTCGGGGTCGGGTTTCGTCGTCGTTTTCAATGGCGATCTGCTGCAAAGTGCTGCTGGCGGCCAAGTCGAAAGTGTTAGGGTGGATCCAAAGGTGGATCAAAGATCTGAAGAACCTGAAAACAGAGAGGACAGAGTCTGGGTCACTAGCCAGTGACCAGGAAGGCGATGAGCGGATGCCCACAGATGTCGGGTGCTTCAGGTAGGTTGAGTGTTGTCTTGAGTCTTCAGCCACGAGGTCCAGGAGGCGTTGACGACAACCAGGAGCTGGATTCGAGCTATCCCACGATGTCTGTCGATTGCAGGGGTATTGGCGACCGGATTGGTCCCAACAAGCCTTGGCAATGGCAAGTCTTGTGGAAATAGAAGAAGGACGTGGTGCAGACCAGCAAGGTCTGAGGGACTCACCCAGCAAAGGTGAGTCAGGACACGTCTGGAGCAACCAGGGAAGCCCAAGCAGAAGAAGAGTTGCCTTCGGGAGGGCCCACTAGCCAACGGACTAGCGACCGCGAAGGAGCCTCAAGTGGACGCACTTAGAGCTGGCTCACAGGACACTCGTGGAGTGGAGGCCAGTGATCTTCGGTGCAGTCGGTGCTGGAGGCGGGGGCTACTCGGAGCCCAAAGCACAACTTCATGGAAGACCAGGAAGAGGGTGCACTTGCAAATGTACTTGGTGTCCAGGGGTCACGGTTCCACGTTACCCACAACAGCTACGGGCCTCAGCTTTGCTGGGGACTCAGGGCAGCCTCGGGGAAGTCTGGAAATCTACCTCTGGTGTTGCAAAGACTTCGGCAATTGCTTCTTAGGTGCCTGCCAAGCAGGGGAGTCACTCCTTGACCCCAAGGGAGATTCTTCAGTCCTCTAATCTTCAAGTAGAGCGTCGAAGGTCCAGGATTCTGTATCAGAGTTTCGTCCAGGTAAATCTAAAGTCCTAAGGACTGGGGTCCCATACTTATACCAAGTTAGGGGGTTGTACATACTCTGGGGACCCACCTATGGTTAGGTCAGGGCAGGGGGGTGGTTACACCCCTTTCCCTTTGTCCAGTTTCGCACCAGAGCAGGGGCTGGAAGCCCCTGAGCCGGTTTGAACTGGGGTATGCACAGGGACACCAAATGTGCCCCCAGTGCAGGACTTCAAAGCACCAGAGAGTGCTCCCGCCCTGCCCCAATACACATTATCCTGTCTGGGGAGGTGGTTACACCTCCCTGGGACAGGAAACCTATTGTCCAGGCCTCCCCTGCCGGAGTTTCAGTCAGCAGCAGGAGGCCAGACCCGTGTCTGTGGCAGCGGCATCCATTTTGTGATGTCAGGGCTCTGGAAAGAAGTTACCGGGAAGGCCGGTGTGTACATGTCTCTCCCTCTAGAAGGGTGGAATGTTACCCCCGCCACCAGAACTGGCGGGGGGGTAGTATTCCAAGATGTTTGACACCAAACACGACATGTTTTGGTGCAGCCAGTCCAAAGTTAGCATTGTACCACGAGGATATAATGCACTTAAGAGTATATGGTCAGGTTGCACTACAAACAGCATCAGAGAAGGGCCTCCGAACGCTGCAGAGGGGCTCTGCTTATGCAGGGGCACCCTCTCACATAAGAACCAAGCACTCTGCCTTCAGGATTGATAAGGCCTGCCATAGGAGTGACTTATAGGTTTACATGTGTGTACATATGTAGTGATATAGGTAACCTATATTACAGTAAGGGGTGCATGCACCACCTTACCCAGCCTGCAGTAGCAGACCTGTGGTGTCATTTTGGATGGCCTTCCAGGGTTGGCACAATACATTCTGCAGCCCCTGGTAGGTCTCTGAGGTACATATGCCCTGGGTACATAGTATACCATATACTAGGGACTTATAAGGGCACTCCAGATTCCAATCAGAGATGTGCCTAAGGCACATGGAAACCATTTTAGAGAGGAAGCAGCTAGGCTGGGGTTCTGATTAGCAGGGCCCCAGCCAGACTAAAGTCGAAAAACAGTGAAGCATCAGCAAAAAGTGGGGGTACCCATGTGAAGCAGATCCTACTCTCCTACATAGATGGTCGGCCATGTGTGTGTAGGCCTATGGTCAGCATATGGCGGACACAGAGCCACACGCAGTAGTTACTTCGATGGCCACCCCGGAACTGAACCGCTCCCTGAGCCCCGGCCTATTTAGTCACTCCCCTATGCTGGACTGGCGTGCGCCGGCCCTGCCCACTACGCTTACGCTTACAGGGGGGCCGACATGGTGACTTCTCCAAGGTGTTCCCCACTGCCGGTGATGACATGGTTGCGTCCACTGTCCACGACACTACAGACTCCAGCAGTATGTGTCCACATGGACATGTCTGTGCTCTGCATACTCAAGACTGTCCAGCACATCACCGCCACACTTGGCATTGTGTACATTGTTATTCTTGGGTCCACAGCCTCCTTCACACAATCGTGGTTCCCACCTCTCCCCACATTCTGCAAATGTGTGGCAGAGGGGCTATGCCTTAGTGTATGGTTTGTCCACATTTCTGGCCCCTCTTACCATGGTTACTTGTGTTGTCGTGTCTGGCAGGTGTGCATGTTGGTTGGCATGTTGAATGTTATTTTGTTATGTGTCCATTCCCACAGTTGTGCGTTGTGTGATTGTGGAGTTGAGGTGTGTGGTGTGTTCCGTTGGTACTTACCAACGAGCAATGCATTTCCATAGGTGCCATCCTGGAAGCGCTGGTTGATGATGTACTGTCGGAAGATGTATGAATCATGCACACTGCCTGGGATGTTGGCGATGACATTGGTGAAGAGTCCCCGGTGGTCCACTATTGCCTGCACATTGATGGAATGCGTGTGCTTCCTGTTGCGGTAATTGTGTGCAGTGTCTGCAGGGGGCACAAGTAGGACATGTGTGCAGTCGATTGCCCCCAACACGTGCGGGAATCCCGCTATGGCGTAGAAGCCTTGCTTGGTCTCCAGCTGTTCATGCGCAGTGTGGGGGAAGTGAAGGTGATGGGGTATGAAACTGATGATGGCATCCAGGACAGGTGTGATGGCCTTTGATAGGGCTGGCTGTGAGACTCCTCCGACTCTGGCAGTTGTTGGTTGGAAGGTACCAGAGGCCAACAGGTGCAGCACAGCCAGCAGCTTTGTCTGCGGAGGTATGTTGGTTGTCCGCTGTGTTGGTACCGTCAGCCTGTGGGCAATGTGGGTCATGATGCGGAGGATGGTTGTCCTTTTGAGCCTGTAGTGGGCAATGACATCCTCTGGCGTAAAGTCTGTGAGGCTGATGCATTTTCGGAAGGTCCGCTGTCTTGTTCTGTGCTGCCTCTGTGGTGGTCCGGGGGGGGGGGGTTGGTCCTGGGAGTGGGGTGGTCCTGGGGGTGGTGGCGGTGGGTGTTGTGACCCTCGTGGGTCTCCAAGCTGCATGATTAGTAGCTCCATGGCATCTGTTGGTCTTCAGATGTGGCTCTGGGCTGGGCTCCCTTTCATACTGCAGGTAGTCGTCCTGCTTAACACCAGCAAAAGGCAGGTGTTAAATCCCTGCAGCTAACGCGCCTTATCGCCTGTTCTTGGTTCGCATCGCAGATCTGACTGGTCGTTGAGAATGTCGCAAAGTGGTGTTTTTGTGTGTTTTTGCACGGGAACGCCTACTCTGCATGTCATTAGGGTTAGTTGTCGTGATGTATTTTGCGGTTGCTATCGCTAGAAAACTGGCGATGTCGGCAGTTTGCACCAGCTTGTGAATGGGGCGATAAATCTATCGCCACTTTTGCGGCGCTAAAGTGCAGATAAATTGGTGATAAGTCCTTGAGAATATGCCCCTCAGTTCCTTAAAAGGACTCCAGTCAACTAATGGCGACATACAGTGTCCGCTTTGATCAACGTGTCTGGACGTATTTATCCCCAATATGCCCAAGATCGTACCATACTGTTTCCATTTCTTTTCTTTAAGCGCTTGTGCGCTACACTTACGCATCATGAGGCGATGACATTGCGACACTTGTGGAGCACGAGTGCAGACATGATTCAAGCTTCGGCCATACCTACCCCTCTATCTCCAGGTTTGCAGTGGCGTGGTGGGTCTTCCGACACTGTCTGCTTGCTAGTCCGTGAGTATGCGCAGTACTGTTATCAGTAGGGTAAGATATGACAATGCTTCTTGCCCAGCACTAGAGTGCATTTCACTAACATGTGGGTTGTTGTTATGCATATTTTGTGTGTTGTGTGCCGGTCATTATCTGTAGCGACAGACATACAGGTGTTTATCGTGTATACTTTGACAGGTATTTTTGCTTGTGTTAATTTGTCTAATCTGCATAAGGATTTGATCCACTCCTATACAAAAACTACAGAGATGCCTGATCCGCTCCTATACAAAAACTACAGAGATGCCTAACGATGTATGCTTCACTTCTTTGATTTGCTATCCAGGTTGGAGGCTTTTATTTCTCTTCATGACAGTATTTCCTTAATAAGTAAGAGATACCTGTTTTCCCACCCTGTATTGGTGGGTACTAGTTTTGGGCACTTGACCACTTCAGATCCTTTGTCCCAATCTAGTGTAGATTAGGACATTACCAGGTCCTGACAAGTTGCCGCTGTTCATTTTGACTTCCTCTACGGCAAGAAAAATATTGGCCAGATATCGAGTTTAATTATATCATGAGTACAGGCAGGAACATCACTTCACTTCGAGTCCCACCTTGCTTTTATCCCTTAACAAGGACCACCACGATAATAATCTAGTAACATGGAGGCCCTCAGTCAATTATATTATTATACCCACTTTCACTCCAGGCTACACCATTCTTACACCTTCCTCACAATCAAACCAATCAAAAGAACTCCAGCAAAGAGCCCCTTTGAGGGGCCTATTGGGATTTGCAGGGCTGGCCCACCGAGGAACTGCCTGATCATGAAGCAGGTCGGTGGGTAAGGGCTCTTGCTCCTGAACATAAATATTCCACCGGCCTCACTTCCCTGAGGTTACACTAATGCTGTTTTACCCTTAGTTAATATCAGGAACCGCAGGCTCTTTGTTCAGTAGTCATATACATGGGAGCGTGTATGCTGGACCTGAACTGCTCTCCGTCCCTCTCTTGTCCAAAGTATTAAATGGCACCAGTAATGTGCAAGCATTTTTATGCAAGTGCATATCTTTCTTAGCTTTTTTCAATAATCCTCTGAAACTATGGGCCTGATGTACATTTGTAATCAAGATTTAGGGGCCGATTCCGATCTCGGCCGGTAGTGCTCCGAATCGGATTCGGATTCACCGGATCCGATTCGGAGCCCTGTTTCCCGACCGAATCGTACGCGGGTCCGGCCAAGCGAGTACGATGGAAGCTCCCGCGAAATCGCCGACCGACTCGAACGCAGCTTCAACACGCTCCGACCGACTCGCATGGACACGACTCGCACCGCGCTATGGAGACGTTCCCCGGCCGGGTAAGTACGATGCGCGCCGCGAGCAGTCTGACCGACTCGCGCCGTCCGGCTCGAAAAAGCTGTCGGAGCCGGACTTTGGGGGTCCGCGTCGGACCCCCCTGTACGCGTAGGCGCGCGAGTCGCACACAGGGGGGACCCATGGGTCCCCCCTACCTGTGCATGTATGCCGCGATGCGCATGGATGCGTACCCGCTGTAGGGGGCGCCCTTGTTCGCCTCGCACCCATTGAGTCAATGGGAGCCCGCGTACGCGTTGTACGACCGGCTCCCATTGACTTCAATGGGAGTCCGACCGACTCGAGTCCGATAGCATGCGAATGCATCGTACTCGTCCGGTCGGACTGCTAGGGTCCGATTCGGTCGGAATTCTCTCCGGGTCCGGCTCGGTCGGAGAGATTTCCGGCCGGAATCGGAATCGGCCCCTAAGTAGGAACTCTATCACTCTTATAGTGACTGGAATGCATCTAAAATGTCGTTACCGATTTTCAAATTCTGATGCAGTGTTTTTCCAAGCGGGTTTTTACTTCATTTAATGAATTGCAATTTGTGAAATACTATTCAGCAACTGTCATGCTGTGAGGAATTGACAAGCTCACAAGCAGGAAGTGCTGTCCTACTTTCACTTCTCTGAGACTACAAGGGAGACAAGATCAACAGCTGGGTTGCAAAAATGTATTTATTTCTCAAAAATGGCATTCCGTCATACAGCAAACAGGAGCTGGAAAACAGAGTGGAGAATTGTTTGGCTCATAAATATAAGTAATTTAGAAGGAGTCTAAACTTCAGAAACAAAGTAAGGGGAATTTGGATAAGAATCCAAGAGCGAATCAATGTCATTGCTTGCCATCCATCAGCAGAGGCGACATGAAAAAGGTGGTATGACCTACTCTCACGTATCAAAGAAAACATGGCAAGCTGGAGAAAAGAAGCATTTGGGACTCGATGAGGGCCATCTACTGAGCCACCACCCATATATATTTATTATATAAAATACTTCATCCCAAAGATTCAAACAAAGAAATAGAAGAGGGTGCAAATGACAAACAAGCACAGGGTGCCCAGTCTGAAGGCATGTCAGGAAGCAGCTAAACTGTTGTGAATACCACAACTCGTGTTGAATCAGTTGCAAATCATCTGAAAGTCTAGACGCAGACCTGAACAACACCAGCCTACATGTAAAACAATCCATATTGACGTTCGAACAGACTGTGAAGTGTTACGTTCAACAAACACTTGGGCCCAGATTTATAAACATGTCACCCAATGCAGTGCAGTACCCTTTTCTCTAGCAATCTTCCTTTCTTTTCACCTGCATGCCATTTTTCTTTCAATCTTCCCTTATCTACTTATTTTAATGTTTTTTCTACTTCTATCTTTTCTTATCATCTTTCTTTCCCTCAAACTATCTTCATTTTCACCTTTCACTTCTGTTTTTCTTTCCAATATTTATAATTTATTTTGCTTTTTATTATATTTTTGCTTTCAAGGTAGTCAGTAGGTTCTCCATTCATCCTACTCGAATGGAAATTGACATCAAAGGATGGGTTAATGTTTGGTGCTAATTTAAAAATAGGCAGAGTTTTCTGTTTTCCTCCTCCAGAGGAGAATTTGTATATGAGGGCAGTTTAATTACCTTGATGATAATAACATTAGGGTAATCACATTGCCGGGACTACTGCCATCCTCTTCTAAGCAACTTCCTTAGGAGGGAAGCCTGTGTACAGAGCCTGTCTGCAGAGTCCTCCTGACACTCTAGAAGACAGCTGGTGGGGGAAGCTGTTTTAGGCATTGTCAGGAGTGGGCACTCAAATAAATCGAATGCATTTACTAGTAAGGTAATTTTCATTGCCATGCCCCTAACAGTGCTAGACCCGATGGGAATTGTTTTGCTCCTTGTTTTACTCACTGCAAAGAATAGGGAATAAATGTGCTGCAGGTGACTTCAAACACATTTTTTTTGTCTTTAAAACTGGAACAGGCAAATTTGCAACCTTTTCATATTTTTTATAGTTCTTGAAATGCTCAAAATTTGTGAGTAAAAATCTTGCAACTTTGTACATCTCTAATTGCTACAACACGGTTTAGAACATTTGAGAATTTTAATAGGGCTGGATTCACTCCATGGAATTTCACTGAGTTACATAAAAACTCAGTGAGATTCCGCAGAAGTCCACCATCAGGTGGAAATATGCATGTCGCGCTGCTTGTGCTGCAATTAAGTGCCAGTAGCATGAGCAGTGCTGAAAAATCAGAGCGAACAGCACCATGCAGTGCTCAGGAGTGTGTGGCCTTTCAAGTTGATTTTGGTGCTGAAAAAAATAAAGTAGAAAATCTACTCGAGCCACAGAAAGTCCACTTTAGAAGCAGCTCTCCCACCGCAACTGCCCCTGACAGCCCCCACTAGAAAATGGCACAAGGGAATGCCAAATCTTGCTCACGCTCGCATTTCTGGAGCCCCGCAGGAAAAACTTCCACCAAGCGGCGATTGCAGAATTTGACCAGAACTCTGCATTAAAAGCATAACGCGGAGTAACCAAATTACACAAATTCGGTGGGCGGAATGAAACATTCCACCCACCCTAAATTTTTAACTCAGGTGCATATTTTTAGTAAACAGATCACATATTTAAAACATGAAGGTTTGAAAAGATTGCAATTTTAAGTTGTTCTAATTCAATGGCAAAAGGTGGTGTAATGATGAAAGCTACATGCCTGAAACCAGAAGATCTCAGTAATGCTATAATTAATTTAAACTGTTATGGGACAGTTTTTTGTTATAAGGAATTCTCTGCAAGTGTTTGTTGTGTATAATATCTCACCTCATCCTTTGGCATAGATTAAGGACATAGAGACACAGATTTTACAAAATGTAATAGCTAGCAGAAGTGACATCATTGACCATTTTACCATTAATTACATTATATCAGTCCATCCCAGCATCCTGTTTACTATGGAAGAGTCATGGCAAGACCCTGGAGTGAAATCTACAGAAATGGTTCTCCAGTCCATATCACTGCTACCACTTCACAATCCCTTGCCACATCCTCCATCACTACTTGACCTTAATTATTGGGGCAGCTGAGCCATCAGAGACACTCTTTACAATGCTGTCTTCACAACGGTGTGCCCGATTCACAAAGGCAATCTGAGACAAAAGTCTAACTTAACGACTTTTGGTATTCACAGAGGTCATTGACAAGCCATATCTTTACGTCAGCAGTCTGGACACAATTTTTACAAAAAGGAACATTAGGAACATGGGATGATTGGTAGAGGAGGTCATGAAAATCAGTTTGGGCAGGGAAAAGAGTGTGGCCGAACACTGCATCACAGCCCAGAAAGGTTTGCTCCTTTGCATCATGGTACATGCAGTCCACAATTTGCACTCCTCTCAGTGTTGACTGTAGTGTTACACCACACTCAGTGTTGACTGTAGTGTTACACAAAACTGTGGTGTAACACTACAGTCAACACTGAGGGAAGTGCAAATTGTGGACATCCTTTTTGTGATTACACTTCATTCAGCCTGAGCTGTAGATTCTGGCTCGAGATGGAGAGTACAGCTTGAGCCGGAGAGTAGAGCTTGAGCCAGAGATTTCGGATTGACTGTGGACGTAAAGATATGACTCGTAAATGACCTCTGTGACTACCAAAAGTTGTAAAACTAGACTTTTGTCTCAGATTGCCTTTGTGAATCAGGCCCAATGTGTTTACCACTCACCCTTTACCATGCAGTGCCTGTACCACCCATTGCCTTTCTACACTTACCTTTACTACCCATGTGCCTCCCTGAGCCTTATTTACCCCGGGAGCCCCTTACCGCAGAGCCATGTGTCAATAAAAAGGGGATTGGGGCTGTACAGCCCCCTTCCCAGAACCTTAATAGGTGCCATGAACCCCAATCCTCCAGGGCCAGGTATAAATTTAAATGGGAGTGCTGTGCGGCGCCCCTCCCTGAGCCTAAAAATGCCCAAGGGACCCCATCCTCCAGGACTGAATTAAACTGAAAATGGAAGTGGGGTGCTTGGCCCCCCTCCCTGAACCCTTTATGACCCCAGGGACCCCATCGCCAGTGGCCAGTTGTTGGACTTGGCCTTTTTGCAGGGTCATCCCTAAACTTTTTGCCTTTCTCCTAGCCATTTTTCTGACATGGTGTTGGTGATTTTAGGACTCTGGGCACTTTAGCACTGCTGTTCAGTGTAAAGTGCGTGTGCTCTCTGTGATAAATGTGGTAAGATTGGTCTACACCTGTTTGGCCTATTTAATTTACCTGTGAGCCCCTTGTAAAGTGGTATCTCCTATACCCAGGGCTGGTAAATTAAATGCTTCTGGCGGGCTTGCAGCGCTGATTGCGCCACCCACCAAAGTAGCATTTCAAACCTATCTCAGGCCTCTGCCATTGCAGGGCCTGTGCGCGCAGTGCTACTGCCGCTGTGACGTGGCACCTAAAGTGTGTGCCATGTCCGTGACCCCCCTTTTACTACATGTGAGTCACCCCTAAGGTAGGCCCTAGCTAGCCCTATGGGCAGGGTGCATTGTAGGTAAAATATAGGACATGTACCTTAAGTGTGTGACATGTCCTGGTAGTGACAAACATCCATTTTGGTTTCTCACTACTGTGGGGCTGCCCTCCCATAGGAATGCATTGGGGATTCCCTGATAAGTGTTTCAGTGGTAATTCCTGATATGAGAGGCGCAGCATGGTCAAGTTTGGTATTTTTGGAATAGTGATAATAAATGCTGCGCAATGGTGTGCGCAGATTTATTATAACTATTTTAGAAATGCCACTTTTAGAAGTTGGCATTTCTGTGTGCTATGTGTCTGCCTGCCTGATGTGAATTGCATGACTGGCTTGTGAGTGACAGGGGCTGGGAGGTGTGTGTGGCTCCAGGAGGGGCAGGGTGAGTCAGCGCTAGGCTGAATGGGACAACTGGGCTAGGAGTAGTGGGAGGGGTAATCCCCTGATTCTGAATAGAATGGTGCCTGCCCTAGTGAATGCTGGCTCCGCCCCCTGTGGTGTGTCTGATCACTGAGCCCCCACCTGACAAAGGGGAAGAGGATCTTCGAAAACAAAGTGCTTCAAATCCCCCCTGAACTAGTTGCACCTGGTTCCCTAAGCCCTGCACTGCAGACAAAGGAATCTGTGGTATAAGTAAAGGGGCTGTGACCCCATGAAATTGTTCAGTCTTGGTGTGCTGTTCCTGCCGGGGCGTGCTGCTGGGGCCCAGGGGGGGCTGCCAGGAGGGCTTGCCTCCCTGGGCCCTGCATGGCCCCTTCATCTTAAAGGACTTCTAGGACTTTAATCCTAGCGCCGGGTGAGCGCTGTATTTCTATTTCTACAGAGCGCTTATTTTCCCTGAGGAGGAGCGCTTCTGTTTTCTACTTGCATCGCTGGGCGGCGATCGTCTACGAGGGAATCCCGATGTAGGGATTCCCCTGCTTTTGCCGATGTCGTAGCAGGTGCCCACCCCGCGTCATGGCCGCATTTGATTTATTCTATTTTTATGGATGCGGGTGCCCACCCCGCGTTGTCCGCCCTAGCAGGTGCCCACCCCGCTTTATATGGTTTTGAGAAGAGGGAGCCTACCCCTCATTGCCGCCGAGGAAAAAGATCTCCGCCGCCATCCGCGGCCCGCCGTCCGCGGCCCGCCTGGTTGTGGGCGGGGCCTGACGGACGGAAACGGAAGAGGGAGGAGCCACGAACATGGCGGCGTTGAGCAGGGCTCCTGTATGCCGGTGAGAGCCCTGGGGGCCCGGGTGAAGAGAAAAGGCGGCCGAGGCCGCCAACGGCAGTGCGGGGCTCCCAGGAGTGAAGGGAAGCCCCGCGCCGCAAGAGAAGTGCTGCCAGTCCCGCCTGCCGAGGAGAGGAGACCCAGAGCGGCGCCAGTGAGCCCGGTGAGTGGGGGCTCGAGTCGTGTAGTGCCTGGGGGAGGCACAGATGCTGAGCGGCCTCGTCTGACAGCGGGCCGCTCCAACGGTGCCACATTTGTTTTTAGGGCCCTACGGGGGCCTATGGGGTGCGGACGTTGTTTGGCATTGGTGGTGCTCCTCGAGCACAATTGGTGCTAGTGCTACTCTCCTTGGCCGCATTGGGGTGCCATTCGGGGCACATTGTCGGTGCCCGTTGCTGCCACCGCTGCCCCGCATGACAGTGGGCAGCTGCAACGTTTGGGGCGCAATTGTAGGACCCGATTGAGGGTTCCCAGGGCACCGTAGTGCCAAGGCATTTCCCCCAGCTGCTCCACCTGACAGTGGGCAGCTGCAACGCTGCGCATAATGATTAGAGTCCCAGTGGGGGCTCAGAAAGCCCAGTGGTGCCAGGGCTCATTTTCACAGCTGCCCAGCAATTAGTGGGCAGCTGCTACGTTTAGGCCAAGGCGCATTGAGGAGTCCCAGGAGGGGACCCAGGAGGCACATTGGTGCCCGCGCATTGTGCACTTTTGCTTTGGCTGCAGTGGCAGCTTAGCGCCCTGACATTCTGGACAGAGGGCATTTGAGCCCTAGAGAAGGCCAGTTGGCCAGGGGGGTCAGTGCCTTATGTGATGTTAGGAAATGTGATTCTCTACTGTGATTCATGCCTCTAAATGCGTTTGGGGATGAGATTATGTGCGTAATGTGTTTATGCTTAGGAGGGTGTCTATGCTAATGAGGTTTTGGCCTAATATGGTTATGCCTAATGTCATGTTATGATGTCTTGGGGTAGTGCCTATTTGCGTCATGTGTTTATGCTTATGAGGTTATTGCATAATGTGTTTATGCAGGTGAGGCCATTGCGTAATGTGTTTATGCTAATGAGGTTTGGGCCTAATGTGGGTTTATGTCTTATGCTAATAGGATAATGCTTAGGTCATTATGGTACCAGTAGTGACTAGTTGTGTTTTATATTTGCATTTACTTACCTGTTCTGATGGTTCTGACCATGGCCCGATTGGCCTGGTCCTGTATATAATTCCCCTGTGAATACTGCCCGTGCCAGTTGGCACAGTGTAAATGTGTGATTCTGTTTCTAATGTGTTTATGATAATACAAAGGCTATTTTTTATATAACCTTGTGTGGAGTTCCTTTTGTAGTGTGCCTAGTGTGTTGCTGCTGTGTGTGTGTGTTGCGCAAACGCTTTACACATTGCCTCCGGAATAGGCCTGACTGCTCGTGCCAAGCTACCAAGGGGGTGAGCAGGGGTTATCTTGGGTGTGTAACTCCCTTGCCCTGACTAGAGTGGTGGTTTCTGCCTGGCTTTGGTGCACGCCTTAGCCAACCAGAAATCCCATTTCTAACACCAGTTCACAGACAGTATCCTGGGAAGCCCTCCCTTGGGACACAGTAGTGATGCAGGAAGGGAAAAATATCCTTTCTCCCGCCTGGAGGGAGCTTTTTTAAATCTCACACTGACCATGTGATGTAATATGTGAGGTCATAAGCAGTGCATTGCAGGGACGTAAGTTATAGTTAGCTCAGGTAACTATAACTGCTGAATTTCACTTGTTTTGTACTAGGTAAATGTGAGCCTAACTATAACATCCCTGTAACCTTTGTTTTTTTCAGTGACTATCTAAGGTTTTTTAATTCTTATTCCTAACTATAATGTCCCTGTAACCTTTATTTTTTTTCAGTACATTTCTAAGATTTTTCAAAATCTATTTCTACTATAACATCCCTGTAACCTTTGTTTTTTTAAGTGAATTTCTATGGTTTTTTAACTGGTAGTCATGTTTGCAGAATGATGGAGAAAGGGGTTGAGCCTCTGCCAAGCTCTAGGCATCCCGCTGTAAGGGACTTACTGGAGGTAACAGAAGTGTTTCTTGGCCCCCAAGGTCACTCAGCATCCAAGAGGACTTCATCCCCCAACCTGTATTGCGACCAGGAGGCGTGTTTGCAGAGTGATGGAGAAAGGGGGCATGGCCTACAAAGTCCTCACATCAATCGCGCTCTGTGGACCTTACTGGTGGTAACAGGAGGGGCAGTTGGCCCCTAAGTACCCTCAGCAGCCAAGGGGACTTCACCCCCAACCAACAGTGTGTCAGGAGGCGCGTTTGCTGAGTGGTGGAGAAAGGGGGCATGGCCTCCGAAGACCTCTCAGCAATCCTACTGTGTGGGACTTATTGGCGGTAACAGGAGAGCTTGTTGGCCCCCAAGGACCCTCTGCAGCCAAGGGGACTTCATCCCTCCCACCAGCAGTGCACCAGGAGGTGCGTTTGCAGAGTGGGGGGGAAAAGGGGCGGGCCCTCTGGTGACTTGCTGGTGTTTTTTAAATGTTTTTTATTTTATACGGATGTGGGCTGCTGTTTTGGCCCTGGGGACCCCATCCCCTGGGGCCAGCCTTTTTTTCAATGGGGAGGCGGGCTGTGCGGCCCCCTCCCAGGCTGATTTTGGCCCTATGGGGCCCATCTCCAGGGCTCGGCCACTTTATTTAATTAAAAAAAATATATAATTATAATGGGAGGGGCCCCATCCTCTGTTGTGCATGCCCTGGTCCCACCCTGGGCACCCACTTGTCACTGATGGGGACCGCAGGGGGAGCCTCAAGGCCCCCGCGATCTATGCCAGCTCCTGGCATCCTGCGGCAACCAGCATTGCTTTTGGACAGAGCGAGCAGCTGAACATGCAGCTCTCTCTGTCTAAAAGCAATTCTGCTCTGCTTTCAGCAAGTGAGAGCATTTTTAATTATCTTGCTTGCTGAAAGCAGAGCAGCATTTGCTATGACATAGCGGGAGCGCTAAAGCTCCTGCCAAGCCATAGCAAACAGCTATGTCCTGGGGGTGGGCACCCCGGGACATAGCAGGAGTTGGACCTGGGAGGTGGTGGTCCCCAGGGCCATATATGGCTCCAGGAGGTGGGGCGCGCACCTCCCCTAATTTCTTTGAGGTGGTGACCCCCCACATTAATTAAAGTTAAAGCCCCAGAGAGGTGGTGGCCCCTTTGGGCTGGGGGGAGGTATGCTTGGCCATCCCGCATTCTTTAGGATTGTAACAATTTTTATTAATTTTAAGACAGTGAATAGAAAAAAAAATTATACAAATCTTCCGCCTACAACCAACAATCAATGCCTGGCGGGGATAGAAAAATAAGAAACAAAAAAGGGGGGAGAGGAGGGGGAGAAAACAATAGGGGAGGACAATAACCAACAATGTACACTGATAATTCAAATAAACAAAATACCTATTCAAACCCTGCCCGTCTGTACTGTGTTGGTGTCAGTGTAGTCCCGTTTCCACCCCAACATTACTTAAGTGTCAGGTTGGGTACCGGCTGTCAGGCGCAAGATGCGTAAGCATATCGGGCAAGTGCGTTCTCGGAATGTATTGGACAAGTATTTAAGACAAGGGCCCCAAGTCTTCTCAAATTTAGGGAGTGTGTGATCCACAACTGCAGTTAACTTCTCCATACTTAATAGGTCCAAGAGCTTGTGCAACCAGTCTAAATGTGTGGGTTTGGAGTCAGTCCCCCAACGTGAAAGCAAAACTTGTTTTGCTGCACACAATGCTAGGGTAATGGCCCTTCCCCTAAGTGAGCGGAGGGGATATGTCAAAGCGTTGGGGAGACCCAAAAGGATGTAGCTAGGAAAGCGAGCTAACTCCGGCCCAAACATCTGGTCTATGGCAGCCAATATCTCCTCCCAATAGCAATTTGAGACAGTGCCATAGAAGGTGTGTTAGTGTACCTGTGCTGCTGCCGTGATGCCAGCATTTGTCACTGTACCCATGTTTCCACCTGGACAGGCGAGCGGGTGTGTAATACCAGTAATGCGCCAGTTTAAGGAGGGTCTCCTTTCCCGCTGCACTGTGCGCCGATGTGCGGGCACGCTGCAGGATGTCTGTCCATTCCTTATCTGTGAATGTGCGTCACACTCCAATTCCCACCTGGATCTCGCTGGCGATAGTAAGGGAGCAATCGAGGTGTTCAGAAAGGAATAAATGTCAGAGAGCAAACGCCTGTCCTTGCTGCGCGTGAGGAGCCAGCGCTCAAATTGCGTTAGGGGTCTGCTAGCGTGGGGTTGCATGTCCGGTTGAGTCACCCAATGGCGAACAGCTGCATATCGCCATCTCTCCGAGTCCGGGAGGCCATAGTCTTTTTGAAGCCCTGAGAAATCTTGTAGTCCCTGTTCGTCGAAGAAATCTCCTATACGTTTACAGTTAGCATCTTGCCACCTGGAGAACGCTGTGGTGCTCATGGCGGGGGGAAAATCCAAGTTTCCTATGATCGGGGTGAGTGGATAGATCGGGGAGGAAAGACCCTTAGCGATGCTCAATTTGTCCCACACCCCCATTGCAGCCCGGACCACCCGGGAAATATATACTCCCGCTGGGCGATTCTTACACTGCAACCAGGGCACCTTCCAGATATGGATGCCGGACAGTGCCTGATCTAAAAAAACACCAATGCTTTTCTGTAAGCGGGCATAACCACTCCACTAAAAACCTCAGTTGTGCTGCCTGGTAGTAGTGTACTAGGCGAGGAATCCCCAAGCCTCCCTTAGCTACCGGGAGATAGGCCCTCTCTCTAGCCATCCTGGCTTTTTTACCGTCCCATATAAAGGACTCCAATGCCAGTTGCAACTTCCTTATCACTGCGGGGGGCTGCAGCGCCACTGCTTGTATTAAATACAAAATATTTGGCAGAAGAGTCATTTTGGCTGCCGCAATTCACCCTGACCACGAGATATTTTATTTATTTTATTTAGAGAGTTTTATATAGCGCTGACAAGACCCAAGGGTATCAGAGCGCTTTACAACATGTACACAATGTAAACAAGAGAGAGCAGAATAGATGGGGCAAAGCAAAAACGAAAGTCTTCGGGAAGGTACTACGGTGTGTTGGTCCGAAGGTTAGAGGTGTCGGGTGAGGAGGAGATCCTTACGTTTTTTTTTGAAGGTCAAGAAGGAGGGGTTGGTTCTGAGATCTGCTGGAAGGGAGTTCCAGATTTTGGGGGCATTTCCCGAAAAGGAGCACGCCAGGGCTTTTTGTTTGTGTCTCTTTGGGGGAATGAGAAGTAGGTTGTTGGTGCTCCTCAGGTTTCTTGCCTGGTCTGCCTTGGTGAGCTTGGCTGCAAAGTAGACTGGTTTGCCAGATTGCAGGACTTTGTGGGTGAGACAGTCAGTTTTGAACTGACAGCGAGCTTCAATGGGGAGCCATTTGAGGTTTTTCAGGGAGGGTGAAATATGATCGTGTCTTTTAGCTCCAGTGACCATCCTTGCTGCTGCGTTTAGAGTTGTTCTCATGGGGGCTAGGTGAGATTTTGCTGTGCCTGTGATGGTAGGGTTACCGTAGTCTAGTCTGGATAGAACCAGGGCTTGTGTTGCGGTCTTGAGATCATTAGGCGGGAGGAAAGGCTTGATTTTGTTGAGTAGTTTTAGTTTATAGTGGGCGCTCCTAGCGGTAGCCTCTATGTGCGAGCTCATGTTCAGGTTAGGGTCCAGTAAAATGGCCAGCGACTTGGCGGGGCCGGTCAGGGTACGGTCGAAGTTTAGGGAGTCCATAAGCTTCATCCATTCTTGGATCTGGCGGGTTTGTCCGTCATTAGAGAGGAGAAGGATTTCTGTCTTATCTTGATTAAGTTTTAGGTGGTTGTGTGACAGCCAGTTTTGAATTTTTGTTAGGGTATCGTTGAGACGGCGAATGTCTTCTGGGGAGGAGACTTCCAGGTATAGCTGGATGTCATCTGCGTATAGGTGGTAGGTGATGTTGGCTTGATTGATTATGGTGGTGAGGGGTTCCATGTAGATATTGAAGAGAGTGGGTGAGAGGACTGAGCCCTGAGGGACGCCTCTGGTTATGGTGGATGAATCGGAGATTGCGTTGTTTATTTTGATTTGTTGCGATCGGTTTTGGAAGAAAGAGGTGAACCATTTCAGCACCATGCCGTCTGCTCCGATCCATTGTTTTAGTGTGTTGAGAAGAAGTTTGTGGTCGACCATGTCGAATGCCGCGGATAGGTCTAGGAGGATGAGCAGGCAGCAACGACCGGCATCCATACATTTGTGGATGTCGTCTGCTACAGTTAGAAGGGCTGTCTCTGTGCTGCAGCCCTTTCTGAAGCCTGATTGGTGGGAGTCCAAGAGATTGTTTGTGTTGATGTGCTGGTTGAGTTGGAGTAGGACACATTTCTCGAAGGTTTTTGCCAGGAAGGGCAGTTTGAGATTGGCCTGAAGTTGTTAAGGTCCTCGGGGTCTAAGCCTGGTTTTTTTAGTAGTGGAGAGACTTGGCCAAGTTTTAGGCAGTCTGGTATGACCCCCGTGTTTAACAAGCTGTTTATTATCATTGTCCAGAGGGGTGAAATGACGTGACTGAGGTTTTTTGCCATGGTGGCCGGGAGGGGGTCTGCGAAGTGGGAGGAGGGTTTTGCGTTCGCAATTAGTTTGGAGATGTCCATTTCTGAGAGTGGCTTGAATGATTTCCAGCAATTAGGGGTAGATGGAGAGCCTGGGGTTTGGATGCCCTCATTTGCTTCAGGGAGGGGGATTCCTGCTTCGGAGTCCGACGTTTGTATGTGGCTAACGAGGGAGGACTCGATCAACGTGATTTTTTCATCAAAGAATTTGGCGAAATTATCGCATCGTTCTTTTGATATAGGTCCTTTAGATAGGACCTCCATCCCATGATTGTATGAGAGAGCGTACCGTGGCCAACAAGGTGGGGTAGTTTTGCAATACCACCCTGTCAGTGGTAGAGAATAGCTGGATACCCAGGTAGGACATACCCTGCGCGGTCTAGGAGAAGGGGAAAGTGTCTGTCAAGTACGTCTGTTCTTCCTGCGGGATAGTGATGCTAAGGGCCTGGGACTTGGCGGCATTCATCTTGAAACTGGAAGCCTCCCCGAACTCTGCCAACTCCTGAAGAAGCAGGGGTAGAGATTGACGAGGCTTAGTTATTGTGAGCAGAACGTCATCTGCATATAATGCTATTTTGTGTGCCTGACCACCCATCTGCACTCCCTCCACTAGAAGGTCCCCGCGTATCCGCTCCACCAGTGGCTCCATATAGAGCACAAATAGGAGAGGGGAGAGGGGGCACCCCTGTCGTGTCCCTCTCGAAATCATAAAAACTGGGGAAAGGGCATTATTAACTCAGACAAGGGCCTTAGGGTCTGCACAGCTGGCCCATACCCACTTGCGGAAATGGGGACCCAAGCCCACCGCCACCAGCACCTCACGCAGAAAGGGCCAGTGCACCCGATCAAACGCTTTCTCAGCGTCTATTGATAGGAGTAGAGTGGGTGTCTGTGACTGATTAGTTTTATCAATGAGGTGGAGTATTCGCTTGGTATTGCCCCCACATGTGCGCCCTGGAATGAAGCCCAATTGGTCTGGGTCAATCAGACCAGGCATATTTTTCCCCAATATAGTGGCCAAGATTCCTGTAACCAGTTTAGTGTCCATGTTTATGAGGAATATGGGGCAATATGAGGAACATTGTTGAGGGTCTTTTCCGGGCTTCGGTAAGACTGATATTATAGCCGTTCTCATGCTCTCTGTCAGAGTGCCCGTGGAGCTGAAGGAGTTATACAGCTGGACCAGCATGGGGGACAGTTGCTCTGCAAATATTTTATACAAGGCTGCTGTGAACCCATCCTGACCTGGGGCCTTGTCCACCTGAAGTCTTCTGATCGAGTCAAGGACCTCCTGCAGTGTAATGTCTGATTCTAGGGGTGCAGCTACTTGTTCCGTCAGCTTGGTCAAGGGAGCCTGCTCTATGTAGGTGGTGTGGTGCGTGGGCTGCTGTGTTTCCGCTTTATATAGATGTGCATAAAACTGACCGAACACTGCTGCAATGTCGGCATCTCTCGTCAAGGTTTTCCGGGAGTGGTCCATCAGGGCCTGTACGATGGAGCCTGCGTCTGGGTGCGTAGTCTACCTGCCTTCTTCCCTCCCACGTAATATCTCTGCCGTGTGCAGAGTAGTGCGTATTCGGCTGCGTCCATGTCTAAGGCCTGAAGTTGTTTCCTAGCGATGGTCAATTGTCGCCTTATCTTATGTGTCCCCTTATGCCTATGCGTTTCCCCCAGTACTTTCACCGCCCCCTCCAGCTCCCTGCGCTTGCTCCTGCGCTCCTTGTTATGCCTTAACTTGTGGTGTGAGTGCTCCTGCTTCGTTTACTCAACAGGGGTGCCTATCCATTGAAGTGTCCCGGACTATATTAAAGTCCCCCCCAATAAGAACATGAGCGTCGAGTGTAGTGAGGATGGACCCAATTGCCTCGCGAATGAACGGTTCCTGGTGATCATTGGGCGCATACAAGCTTGCAATCGTAATAGTGCACTGAGGAAGGGTGATTCGCGAGGCTAGCATAGGACCCATGATCTCCGAGTGCGTAAGGTTGACCCGGCCTTGAAAGTGTGTTGCGAGTAATATAGCAACCCCTGCTCCCTTGCTAGGTCCGGCCGACCAAAATTGTCTGTTGAACCACCTAGATCGCATACGACTCCAGTCCCTTTTAACAAGGTGAGTCTCTTGCAAGAGACATAATTCACATTGCATTGCCCTCAACTGCGTCAATAGCGCTATTCTTTTTTTCGGTGAATTCAGGCCCCGCACATTGAGGCTAACCACCTTCATCATGATTAAGTGTTAAAGTGAAGTGTGGCAGCGATTCTCAGAGGTAACACTGTGCATCTCCTCTATTTGGCAAATCGGGACAGTCTTGAGCATAGACGGTGTATGGGCGTGGATGAATGAAAGCATGCAATAAAACATAAACAACAACAATACCAACTGGTAGACAACTAGTGTAGACGTAGTAGGGGCCCATGTTGTTGGCAGGCCTCATGAGTCATTCAGTATGATGACAATCAAAGGAGTCCTCCGCCAGCACATGCTGCTATCACTATGCTATCATGCAGCAGGGCCCGGAGTAGAACTGGCTAAACATATGATCTGTGTCCATTAGGCCGGCAAATCCGTGAAAACATAGTCCCATTTTGTTCCTGCTTCCAAGATCATTATTCGTCCTCTTGTTCGATGCGGGGTCTTGCTTTGTGAGGTTTTGAATCAGAGCAGAGCAATCCATGATGCTCTCGGTGGAGGATGGCTTGCTCATGAGTTTTGGGGGCTGGCCTCTAGGCGGCAGCCCCCACTGGTGTGGCTTCTGGGAGTGCGAGGAAGGGGATCCCCGGTCATATGTCCCGTCACCCTGCTCCAGGTTGAGGCCCAGGATCGCTGCAGCTTCCGGTGGGGTGCGAGTCGAGCATGTCTCACCGTTCCATACGAACACTTGGCGAAAGGGATGACCCCATCTGTAATGCACACCCTTCTCCCTCAGAAAATCTGTAATGGGTTTTATGGAACGATGACGGTGTAGGGTGATGGGAGAGAGGTCTTGAAATAGGCGCACCTTGATCCCTCCAAACGTGACATGGGCCTGGTCTTGTACCGCATTCATTATAAGTTCCTTCTGGCGGTAATTGTGTAGGCACGTAAGAATGTCCTGAGGGGTGCCTGGCGAGGAGGACAGGCGACCTGCCCTGTGGGTATGATCCAAGGGGATCTCAACATCCTTCAGTTCAGGGACTATCTGGTGGAATAGCTGTGTAACGAAGTCCTCGAGGCGGTTGCTGGCTGCCTGAAGTGGAAACCCCTTGAGTCTTATATTGGATCTCCTTGACTTGTTTTCTAAGTCTTCTAGATAGTAGTTGAGGTTGGCATTGCGATCTTTAAGTTCAAGTATCTCGCTGCATTGTCGTTCCAGTTCTTCCTCTCTGGCATCACCCATTTTCTCAACAGAGTCCACCCATTGCTCGAGTTCGCCCACCTCGTGGCGCAATTCTCTCACATCGTTCGCCATCTCCGTCCTTAATGTTGCTTTGTCCTCCCTCAATGGGCCAAAGAGGGACTCCATGAAGCCCCTCCTCGCCTTCTTCCTGCCCAGGTTCTGCTCCTGCCAACTGGCGTTCTGGCGAGGCCACCCCCGAGGCCCGGCCTGCTCGTTTGGAGGGGGTTTTGGTGAAGAGGTCTTTAATGGTAGGGTCTTTTTTGGCCCTAGCATTTGCCATATTTGCCCCTTGTAGGCTCGCAGTGGATCGTCCTTCTCAGGCTCACTGAGTGCAAACTCCCCGTACACTGGCTGCCCCTACGACTGTAGATTCTTTATGCAGTGCACCTGATCTGCTGCACGTGTGGCTCTATTACTGCTCGCCCTGAGGGTCCAAACCCAGTCCTCCGTATCTGGCATGGTATGAGAGGCCTACGGCGCACACAGTGGTCTCCCCCGGTTCCACAGTACTTCCTTTGGGAGCACAGTGATGCTCTATCCCAGGGACCGGCTTGGGGACAACGCTAAATGAGCTGCGCCGCAGCTTATTGGTGCCGCAGTTCACTGCCTGAGAGGTTTATTGCTACAAATCTCTTTAGGCTGGGGCCCCCCTCCCACTGCAACTGTGTCTGGGTTCCACCAGTGCGAGCACTCTCAATGACCTGGGCCTCCCCCTGGGCCTTTCAGCAGCTCACCTGCATTGCGTGATCTGTCACTGGGCACCCGATATGGGCTGTCAGCACTCCTCCCGCGCCCGTGGTGACTCGCCGTGTCCTGCTTCCATGGGCCCGCCGGCACCACCGGGGAGCGATTGGCTGCAGCATCAGTAAGTTCCTCGGTTGGGTGCAGTTTCACCATTCCCTCCGGTCGGCTCCGAGGTGCCCGAGCAAGCTACGTGTCGCACCTGGGCAGCGGGGCCTCCTCAGCTCTCCCACTGATGGGAGCTCTTTACTTCCTTTGCACACCCGATCTCAGCATGCCCCTCCATTTCAATACGGCCGCTGAGCCTAAAGGTACGTAAATTCGCCCATCGGGTGTTGTGCTCAGCAGTGAGGATGATGCCTCCCTCCCCCGACGGGTCTCACCGTGCCTCCCGCTTTCTTCGCCCCCCTAGGGCCCCACCAAGTCACAGCGTTAGTAATTGCCAAGGGGGTCCCCGGCCGTGGCCTCACTCTTACCTCGAGTGGATGTAAGGGCCGCAAGCCCGCGGCTCTAGTGCAGTGCTGGGAGGAACAAGAAGGAGGCGCCCCCCCGGCCTGCAAGCCGTCCGGTGAACTCCCACCTCCGTTGCGTTCTCTGTATGCCTCAGGGATTCCGCAGGCAGAAACTCAACACCGTGGTGGTACCGATCATCAGCGAGCTCCTCCGATCCCCTCGGTCGCCATCTTGTCTCCTCAGTCCGCGGCAGCCTCACGTCGATGCGTCACTCATAGTGCTTAGCCGTTGATCAGAGGGTTCACTGATAGAATATCGATTCCCAAAATATCCCCATACACAAATATCGATGCAAAAATATCGATGTCCTATATTTAAAAATTGTAAGTACAAAAATATCAATGTAAAAAATATAGATTTACAAAATATCGATTTTTTTATTTAAATAAAAATTAATGTTAAATATATTAAATAATAAAATTAACTTTAAAAAAATTATTCAGATTTAATATACATTTGAACAAATATAATAAAATAAATGTAATTTAAAAATATTTAAACATACATATATAAAATATAATATGTATATATATATCTATGTCCTTTAAAACAATTAATAAACTATTAATTTTAATTTATTTTATAATTTTATAAATATATAAAAATTTACAAATAAATATATATACATTTACATACACTTATAACATAATATCTAATAAAAACATTATATTATAAATTAAAACATTAAAATATTTAACAGGCTTTAAAATTAAATTTTACACTCCGTTGAGTGCAACAGTAGGGAAAGTGTTGGATAGCGGAGGGGTAAAATTACTATTACCACTCCAGTGAGTGCAACAGTAGGGAAAGTGTTGGATAGTAGAGGGTAAAACCTAATATTCCCACTCCAGTAAGTATAATAGTAAAGAAAATGTTGGATAGCGGAGGGGTAAAAATTACTATTCCCACTCCAGTGATTGCAACAGTAGGGAAAGTGTTGGATAGCGGAGAGGTAAAACCTAATATTCCCACTCCAATGGGTACAACAGTAGGAAAAGTGTTGGATAGCGGAGAGGTAAAAATTACTATTCCCACTCCAGTGAGTGCAACAGTAGGGAAAGTGTTGGATAGCGGAGGGGTAAAAATTACTATTCCCACTCCAGTGGGTGCAACAGTAGGAGAAGTGTTAGATAGCGGAGGGGTAAAAATTAATATTTCCACTGGAGTCAATTCAAAATTAAAAACAAACAAATTAACCACAACAACACAAAAGATTTTAAAAAACAAAACAAAACATATATAAAAGTTTTAAATATTACAAAAGATAGAAACAGATTAGAATGTTAAAAATATCTAATAAATACCTAGAAAGATTATTTAATAAAATAAAATTCAAAAAATAATTTAAAAACAAAAACCTATTTTTAATATAAATTTGTTATAAACAAAAACATTATTTATTACATAAATGTAATATTTTTTATTTCCTACCCTATAACACCACACAATGCACAACCCACATTTACATTTTTTTAAAATGTACCTCCATAATTAACATAATTAATTATCAATTAAACAAATAGTATCAGTTTGAAATTTTTTAAAACAAACAAAAATTAATTTACTCCACAAACGTTACCCCTATAAAAACAAAACACACACACAAAATAACAATAAACACTTACCATAAATATTTATCAATTGATAAATTAATATTAATAATCAACTAATTATTAATTAATTAAACATAAATTACTTTCCACCCTCTACCCCAATAAACACCACAACCCACACCTAAAAATCATTAGACAATTTCCATAACTAATTTGACATTAATAAATCAATATCAATTAACAACTTATTAATTAATTTAAAATAATTTACTTCCCACCCTTTACCACTATAAACCCCACATCGTACATCAAAAATTAATTACACAATTTCCATATTTCTTACCTGCAAGTCGATATTCTTGACCACAATATTCTTCCTGTCGATATTTCTGTTTCACGATATTTATGTGTCGACATTTTAAACTCGATATTCTGCCTCTGCACCTGATCAGAGGGGGGTCGACAGGCATCTCGTAGCGACAGCGGTTTGATGCCCATGCTAGGAGCTTGCCAGGACACCGGGGATCCGCTAATCAGCGGTGTGGCACGGCAGAGCTCCGGGAAAATGCTCCTACAAAGGCACCATTTTGGACATGCCCCGCCCCCGCATCCTTTAAACAAAAAGCCCCGGGAAGGTGGCTGTACCTGTGGCTGTGGAGGGGTCCGCACAGTCCCCCGCATTTTTACTTGTAAAGCCCCGGGGAGGTGGTGATGCCCAGGGCTGGGGTCCGTGAGGCACCCCTCATTTAATAATTAAAGATGCCCCGGGGAGGTGGTGGTCCCCAGGACGGGGGAGTGCTGTGCGGGCACACCCCATATAATTTAAAACAAAACCCCAGGGAGGTGGTGGTCCTCAGGATTTAATTAAACCCTAGGAACGGGGCCTCAAGCGGCCTCCTCCTTTATTTTTCATATGCCCCCAGCATTTAGCCTACCCAGGGGCTTCCTTCAAAAGAAGCACGAGAGCCTGCACTGTTTTTTTTTTCAATATTGCCGCAAATCCCCAGATGCACCTGCAAATTTTTGGCAAAATTGAAAAGAAATCTCTTTTTAATGCAGTGCGGGGTCCCTGTGGGGACCCCCAACCATATCTGGGGGGGTCAGGGTGTTCCTACCCTGCCCCCTTTTCTTTATGATTTTTTGTGGTACTAAGATTTCTGCCTAAATGGCTGCCAACCCTTCCTGGTTGAAGTGTTGTCAGCCAATCACATTTCAGTAGGATTTTGGGCTCCCAGATATCTATATTTTTTTAAACTTAAATATCTCTGAATCTACTGAACAGATTTACACCAAATCACAATCAACATCAGACTTTCTGCCAAATTTGGTGCAATTCCGTTCAGCGGTTCAGGCTGTAGTCGTGTTCAAAAAATGAAAAATCCCCTTAGACATAACATGGGGAAAATGTGTTTTGGGGCCCCCCTTTTTTCTCAGGCCCTACTTGACAGATCACCCCAAAACTTTCAACACAGCAGCTGACCCAAAAAAGGGAAGTTTTTTGAAAATGTTGTGAAGTTTCGTCATGCGGCGCCAAAGTTATTGGCAAAACAAAAAATGCCTTTTCTATGGAGACTTTCTTCCTAACTATAACTACCTACTGGCTGTAGGTACTATATATACATTGACAAAGGCCAGGAGGCCAAAATGCATTTGTCAGTTTTGGGTTGCACGCTGATTATGAATTGAATGAATCAGCAAAAGTCCTGAGTGTCCGGCATTTATCTAAGGTGAAAAGAGATATATATCTATCTATATATTCACTGAAAAAACCATAGGTTTCAGGGGCGTTATAGTTAGTTGGACATTTCACTCGTACAAAACCATAGAAATTCCCCCGTTATAGTTAGTTCAGCTAACTATAACTCGCGCGCCCGCAATGCACTGCTGATGACGTCACATATTACATCACTCATGACATGGTCAGTGACATCACTCATGACATCACTGATGGCATCTCAAATGACATCACTGATGACATCACTGATGACATCATCCAGTGAATGTGTGTTTTTCTGAAAATTAAATATGTTTTATATATGTATATCTCAAGGTCGATGGAAGAATAAATGACCTCTCATGGCACTGCTCCACACTTCAGGGAGGAAGCTTTCCATTAGCTATGTTTTCTGATGACATGTCGCGCCGGCCCCGTCCAACAACAGAACTCCTTTAGATCCAAACAGACTCTTCCACTGGAAGTGAAACCAGGCCACGCGGACACTTTCACAATACAACAGCCGGGAATGCACTTTTCGGTAAAAAAAACACATTCCTTCCTCCTAATTAATCAAATAAACGTCTCACTGAAGAACAGGGGCCAGCTTCGATCGGTAAACAGCCGTTACAACGACTTTTTTACTTTGCGATACCATTACAACGCATGCATTACCACGAATGCGTTGTACATCACAAAGTCATTACTACGCATTTTTTTAGAACGCATGGTCATTTACCATGCATGCCTTTACAACGAATTTTGTTGTAAAGGTATGTATGGTAAATGTAGACGATCCATGTCGTTGTAAGGAAACAGAGGCTGTTCCATTTCCTCACAACGACGTGCACCGCCCCTCAGAGATGACGTGAATCAGGAACCACGAGGAGAGAGGAACCATGAGGAGTGAGAGGTAAGGGGGATTGGGCATGGGGTGGGGGTTTCTTTTCTAGGGTTTAGGGTAGTGCAGTGGTGTTTGGGTGGTGTAGGGGGTCGTGCTGCGGGTAGTGTTTTAGGGTTTAGGGTAGTGCAGTGGCATTTGGGTAGTGTAGGGGGTCGTGCTGGGGGTAGTGTTTTAGGGTTTAGGGAAGTGCAGTAGTGTAGGGGTCATGCTGGGGGTAGTGTTTTAGGGTTTAGGGCAGTGCAGTGGTGTTTGTGTAGTGTAGGGGGTCATGCCGGGGGTAGTGTTTTATGGTTTAGGGTAGTGCAGTGGTGTTTGAGTAGTGTAGGGGGTCATGCCGGTGGTAGTGTTTTAGGGTTTAGGGTAGTGCAGTGGTGTTTGTGTAGTGTAGGGGGTCATGCTGGGGGTAGTGTTTTATGGTTTAGGGTAGTGCAGTGGTGTTTGGGTAGTGTAGGGGTCGTGCTGGGGTAGATTTAGGGTAGTGCAGTGGAGTTTGGGTAGTGTAGGGAGTCGTGCTGGGGGTAGTGTTTTAGGGTTTAGGGTAGTGCAGTGGTGTTTGTGTAGTGTAGGGGTTGTGCTGGGGGTAGTGTTTTAGGGTTTATGTTAGTGCAGTGGTGTTTGGGTAGTGTAGGGGGTAGTGCTGGGGTAGTGTTTTAGGGTTTAGGGCAGTGCAGTGGTGTTTGTGTAGTGAAGGGGGTCATGCTGTGGGTAGTGTTTTAGGGTTTAGGGTAGTGCAGTCGTGTTTGTGTAGTGTAGGGGGTCGTGTTTTAGGGTATAGGGTAGTGCAGTGGTGTTTGGGTAGTGTAGGGGGTCATGCTGGGGTTAGTGTTTTAGGGTTTAGGGTAGTGCAGTGGTGTTTGGGTAGTGTAGGGGGTCGTGCTGGGGGTAGTGTTTTAGGGTTTAGGGTATTGCAGTGGTGTTTGGGTAGTGCGGGAGGTCATGCTGGGGGTATATTTAGGGTTTAGTGTAGTGCAGTGGTGTTTGGGTAGTGTAGGGAGTCGTGCTGGGGGTAGTGTTTTATGGTTTAGGGTAGTGAAGTGGTGTTTGGGTAGTGTAGGGAGTCGTCCTGGTGGTAGTGTTTTAGGGTTTAGGGTAGTGCAGTTATGTTTGGGTAGTGTAGGGTGTTGTGCTGGGGGTAGTGTTTTAGGGTTTAGGGTAGTGCAGTGGTGTTTGGATAGTGGAGGGGGTAGTGTTTTAGGGTTTAGGGTAGTGCGCCCAACCAGCCACAATATCCGTGGACAAAGGGGATCCTGACTCTTTGGAACGCTCCGTCAATTGAATAATTTGGGTCAAGGGCCCTACCACGTCCAAGACCTATCAATTCCTTTCTTGGGATCCCTCATATACTTGGAGAAAAAGGTACATAGTTTCTCATCAATTTCAGGCATGTGTGCCACCTTCCCCTTCAGTGAGGGCCTGGGGCATTCTCCCTCATCCTATTCCTGACCTCCCTTTCAAGGGGTTGATGGATTTTCCCCACCACATACTCTGCCACTTTGGCGTCAGGTGTCCACTCTGCCGACCTAGGATGGTAAATTTGGGTAGGCTCGAACATTTCCGAGTGGACCCCGTCCACAACCGGGGACTGAGAGGAGTGGGACTCTGGACGCCAGGGACGCCCCGAGTCCTTATCCTCATCGGAGGAGAAATCGTCCTCCGATACACCCTCTCCCTCTAAAGGAAACCCACCGTCGGGGTCTACAATAGTGGTGACAGTGTCGCAATTTTCTCCGGGCCCTTCCTCCTCCCGGCAGGGTGCATATTTTAGCGTTCGCGCACTCTTGAGGAAGGTCTCCGTAAGTTTATCAAATCATCCAAGTGCCCCGCGTTATGCTTAACGGCCCTTTTATTCCCCATCTGGGAGCTACTTGGACCCGCCACCACCAGATCTGGGTCACTGAACACCCCAGGGATGCTTTTCACCAGCTTATCAACCTGATCCCTAAGAGGAGCCAGCGCCCTAGAAATAGCCAGAGAGAGGGCTTGGTCCACTGCTGGAGGGAGAAGTTGGGGGCCATTCCTCCTCCACTTCCTGTTAGGAGGAGTAAAAATGGTCTTCTGGAGAAGACATGATAGCAGAGGGTGTGAGCACAGAACAAATGCCCTTAAAATCCTTAACGATACAAAAGGGGATGATGGACGGAACGTTTGAGCCAATCAAACACTCACCCCCAGTCAACTGATCTGGGTTTAATCCATGGCTTGGCAGTTCGGGCTGGACTGTTCCCATGAGGCACAGGGTCAGACTGATTTGCATATGGCCATGTCTGAACTGGGGTGGTGGAGTGAGCTAAAGAATGATGATGGATTAAACCCAGATCAGTTGACTGGGGGTGAGTGTTTGATTAGCTCAAACGCTCCGTCCATCATCCCCTTTGGTATCGCTTTGTTCGCCCTAAGTTGGCAGGGTATGCCCAGACGTGGGTCCCTTGCTCACTTTGCCACTGGATTCAAGCTAGCCTGGCTGATGACGGCTGAATGGCCAGAAACCGGTCCCAGGATGCTTGTTTCCGGTCCAGGGAAGACATGGCTTGGCAGTTCGGGCTGGACTGTTCCCATGAGGCACAGGGTCAGACTGATTTGCATATGGCCATGTCTGAACTGGGGTGGTGGAGTGAGCTAAAGAATGATGATGGATTAAACCCAGATCAGTTGACTGGGGGTGAGTGTTTGATTAGCTCAAACGCTCCGTCCATCATCCCCTTTGGTATCGCTTAAAATCCTTAAGACAGCCCCCTCGCCGGTGCTCCAACAGCTGGGCTTTCCCCGAAGCTGTTATAAGAATAGACTGAGGCGCAATACCATTTACCACCACCAGGTGGCGCTGGTCACTAACGTGGCCATGTGGGGAAATCACTGCGTAGCTGTGTCAAAATTAGGCGAGGGTTGGTCGGGAATCAAGCGGACACTAAAGGAGTGACCGGATTCCCAAACGCGCGTAAAGACCAGTGGGAGCGCTCGACGGAGCTGCCTCGCTCGGACCAGACGCGCCTGACAGGATCTCACCGCGCGCAGAGCACACAGCGGGAGAAACTGCGAGGGAGAGAACGCGCTTGGGCAAGAGCCTGCTGCGCAGGGAATATGAAACAATACCAAGGCAATAATGCTAATAAGGTGCACAAGAAACCGCTATACAAACAGCAACAACGTCAGATTAAGCCAAGAATGTAAGGAATGCACTTAACTGACGAGCAGTGAAGAAAGAGGAAGCGGAAGGGACGTCACAATATTATATACGATGGACTGTGATATGATTGGACTATAGTTGCCTTGGAGACTACCCCCCTAATGGGTCATGGGTTGTGTAGTCTTTTGTTTAATGATTGTTGTGTTACGTTTTCTTTGAACTGCTATGCAAAAAAAGTGAGGAAAGACATGCATAATCCTCGCCTCCGTCCTGCCATAGAATTCATTAAACTTTATTTGATCTGATTTAGAAACATAGATCATAAAAGTGTACATAAAAACAGTAAATCCTCTTTCCTAATACAATACAGTGAGAATTAATTAAAACCAGTAGGTAAAAACGGGTGTTACAAAGCCCGGTTCAGAGCAACTTCAGGTTAACAGAATCGTAAAGTTCAATGTTTCGCAAGATCAATCTCATGTACTTCAGTGCAAAATACGCAATAAGGGGTCCAAGTAAGATGTAACGCTCCAATACCTGACCAGTTTGCACTATATAAAACTGCAGAAAAACTAAAAATAGAAAGTGTTTTGCACACTTCTGTCATTGGGCTATATGTGGGCTACATCTGGGTGATATTTGTGCTACATTTGGGCTCTTTTTTCTCTGGTGGCCATCTTGGGAGACTTATTTGTTATGAAGTTTCCTAATTTCGTCATTTACTGCAGTCTCCTCAGTAGGAAATGCTTTCAGTTTTTTACTTTGATTCCATCAAGAAGGCATTCAGATGTGTCACACATTTGCCATAAATTCAGAATGTTAGCACTGTAGTTGTTCATTAGATCACTGTAGTAAAGCTATTGCTCACCAGGGAGTTAACTGGAAGTCTACTGCTGGTATTGAAAGTGATTGTTTCAGTCTGCGTGTCAGAATTTTCTAATGAAATAGAAGAGGATTTGAGATCTCACTTAAAACATGCCCTAAATTTTCTTTCTGCAGCACTAACCATAATTTCTATGGCAAAATGAACCCCTCATTTTGTTCCTTTTTAAATTAAATGTTTTAAGTGTTACCAGTTTATTCCAATCAAGATGGTTTCAGGTGTGCCATACTTTTGTCATAAGTAAGACTGTTAGCTCTCTAGTTGTTCTTTAGAACACTCTGGGAAGCTGCAGTAGAACACAAAGGCATCAACTGACAGGCTGCTCCTTTTGAAATATAACAGGAAGATATTTGAGATCTCACTTAAAACATGTCCTAATTTTTCTTTCTACAGCACTAACCATAATTTCTATGGCAAAATGAAACCCCTCATTTTGTTCCTTTTTAAATTAAATGTTTTAAGTGTTACTAGTTTATTCCAATCAAGATGGCTTCAGGTGTGCCATACTTTTGTCATAAGTAAGACTGTTAGCTCTCTAGTTGTTCTTTAGAACACTCTGGGAAGCTGCAGTAGAACACAAAGGCATCAACTGACAGGCTGCTCCTGTTGAAATATAACAGGAAGATATTTGAGATCACACTTGAAACATGTCCTAATTTTTCTTTCTACAGCACTAACCATAATTTCTATGACAAAATGAACCCCATCATTTTGTTCCTTTTTAAATTAAATGTTTTAAGTGTTACCAGTTTATTCCAATCAAGATGGCTTCAGGTGTGCCATACTTTTGTCATAAGTAAGGCTGTTAGCACTCTAGTTGTTCTTTAGAACACTCTGGGAAGCTGCAGTAGAACACAAAGGAATCAACTGACAGTCTCTGCCCTTGTTGGATGTACATGTTTTACTGAGAATGTCAGACTTCATTCTCACATGACTGAGAAAGATAATGTGAATTTACAAAAAATATGCTCTCATTTTAGCTTCTGGAGCACCTTCCAAAACTGTATGGGACAAGCATGTGAAAATAGTTTTCTCTCAAACATGATTCATGATATCCCAGCAGAAGGTTTTTCACAAGGTAAAATCACCTTAGAACACACCACAATTCCTGAAATTAGTATGGTACCATCAACAAATGAATTCTAATGTAACTAAAGTCTGTTATCACCCTTTAAAGTTCTCCTTTTGGTAACCCTCAAAATCTTTGATTCACTACAATGCATTTCAATGGGGTACTATCATTTATATTGGTCCCAAGATGGCTGCCAGCAATTCCAGGATGAAGTGCTGACAGCCAATCAGATCTCACGATGACATGTGTGGTTAGGCTCTGCCCAGATATATATGTGTTTTCTTTTTCAAATTTCTCAGGAACTACTGAACGGATTTACACCACTTAACTAAAAGGCACGACTCTGAACCAAGGGCTACCTTTTTGCCAAATTTGGTGTAATTCCGTTCAGCAGTTCGGGCTGTAGCTGCGATGAAAGGTTCCTATGGAAAATTGCATGGGGAAAACACGTTTGGGACCCCTCTTTTTCTCGGCCCCCACTTGACGAATCACTCCGAGACTTTCAGGATAGGAGTGGACCAGAGCGCCCCACGAGTTTTGAAAATTTCATGAAGATTCGTCAACTGGTGCCAAAGTTATTGGGAATAGAATGTTGCGGATTTCCTATGGAAAATAGGTCCTAACTATAACTATCTACTGGCGACCGCCAGTAGATAGTATATACATTTATATATATATATATATATATATATATATATATATATATATATATATATATATATATATATATATATATATATATATGTATTATCTACTGGCGGTCGCCAGTAGATAGTTATAGTTAGGACCTAGTTTCCATAGGAAAAGTGTTTTTCTTTTCCCAATAACTTTGGCGCCGGTTGACGAATCTTCGCAAAATTTTCAAAACTTGTGGCCCGCTCTGGTCAGCTGCTATCCTGAAAGTTTCGGGGTGATTCGCAAAGCGGGGGCCGAGAAAAAAGGGGGGACCCAAAACGTGTTTTATCCATGTTAATTCCCATAGGAAACTTTAGACACGGCTACAGCTCGGAATTACACCAAATTTGGCAAAAAGGTAGCCCTTGTTTCAGAAAGAGACCTTTTTTTTAAATGGAGTAAATCCGTTCAGTAGTTCCTGAGAAATTAAAAAAATAGAGGTCGGAAAATCAATTTCCCATAGGAAACTTTAGACACGGTTACAGCTGAAACTGCTGAACGGAATTACACCAAATTTGGCAAAAAGGTAGCCCTTGGTTCAGAAAGAGACCTTTTTTTTAAATGGAGTAAATCCGTTCAGTAGTTGCTGAGAAAATCAAAAAATAAAAGTTTCAATATATAGAGGCGCGGTGGGTCCACGCACCCTCCCGACCACAAGCTTTATTCTAATTGGCTGTCAACACTCCAAACCAGGAAGTGTTGGCAGCCATCTTGTGACTCGGTAGAACAAAGTCACAAGAAAACAGAAAAACAATCGCGAAAAACAAGAAAAGGGGGCAGGGTAGAAACACCCTGACCCCCTAGGCCTGCAGGGCCAAAAAAAGAATTAAAAAAAAAAAAAAACATCGGCGAGATTCACGCACCCAGCGCGAATTTTGGCCGAACATTTTTAAAAAAACAAAGCGCGGGCTCCCGTGCTTTGTTATTATTTAGCCCCCAGGTGGGCCAAGTCCTGGGGGCATTCAATAATGTAATTGTGGGTGCCCAGGGATGCCCCCGCAGCCCGGGGGATTGCCACCCCCCCAGGGCTTTCTATAAACATTTGCGGGGGGCACACGGCCCCCCCGCAGCCCCGGGGACCGCCACCCCCCGGGGTTTCTTATTTTTAATGTGTGGGGGGCCCAAGCCCCGGGGACCGCCACCCTCCGGGGCTTTTATTAATTATAATCGCGGGGGCACACGGCCCCCGCTGCCCCGGGGACTGCCACCCCCCGGGGCTTTTATTTTTTTAAATAAAACATAGACCTGTGTGGGGGGCTCGAGCCCCCCCACACACCCCGGGGACCGCCACCTCCCCGGGGCACTAATATTCAAATTCAGGGGTCTGTAACGGACCCCGACTCCCGGGGACCACCACCTCCCCGGGGCTGTGCAATAGGTGGGAGGGGGGCCGCGCGGCCCCCCTCCTGAAGCCCGTGATGGCCCTGGGGACCGCCACCCCCCAGGGCTGGCTCCTGCAGTGTCCTGGGGTGCCCACCCCTGGGACACTGCTGTTTGAAATGACAGGGCATGAGCCGCTTGGCTCACGCCCTGTCATTGCAAACTGCTTTGCTTCATTGAAGCGAGAGCAGGGAAACCTGCTCTTGCTTCAATGAAGCAAAGCAGATTGCTTTTCCACAACGGGAGCTGCATGTTAGCAGCTCCCCATGTGGAAAAGCAATGCCGGCTCCCGCAGGACGCGGGGAGCCGGCGGGACCGTGGGGGCATTGGGGTCCGCCCATGGTCCCCAACGGATAGGGCCTGCCCCGGGGGATGGGGTCCCCGGGGCTAGAAGTGGCCCAAAAATTTAAAAAGGAAAAAAAAGAAAGGCCGGCCCCGGGGGATGGGGTCCCGGGGCCAATAGAGGCCTCAGGAGGGGGGCCACACAGCCCCCCTCCATAAAACAAAAAAAATATTTGGCCATGCCCTGGGGGATGGGGTCCCTGGGGCCGGAATTGGCCACGGGAGGGGGGCCCACGCGGCCCATTCCCGTTCAGATTTTCTTTTTTTTTTTTAAAGTGGTCAGGCCCTGGGGACGGGGTCCCCAGGGCCCAAAAAAAGGAAAAAGAAGGGGTGCCACACAGCCCCCCTTCTAAAAAAAAAAAAAAACACGATCGTGCCGGAGGCCCCGCCCCCTCCCAGCAACACTCTGCAAATGCTCTCTGTGGCGCGTTTTAAGTTGGGGAATTAATTCCCCTTCAATACTGGGGGTCCCTGGGGGCCAACTAGCCCACAGCTACCTCCAGTAAGCGCCACAGGGATGCGTTGCAGAGAGGTGGTCCAGGCCACGCCCCTTTTTACACCTCTCTGCAACGCAGCTCTGTGGCGCTTACTGGAGGTACCTGGTGGGCTAGTTGGACCCCAGGGACCCTCAGGATTCAAGGGGACTTTATCCCCCAACTTAAAATGTGCCACGGGGCGCGTTTACACAGTGGTGAAGGGAGGGGGCGGGGCCTGAGGTGATATGTGTGCAAACACGCCCTGTGGCGCATTTTAAGTTGGGGAATTAATTCCCCTTCAATCCTGAGGGCCCCTGGGGGCCAACTAGCCCACAAGGTACCTCCAGTAAGCGCCACAGGGCTGCGTTGCAGAGAGGTGGTCCAGGCCACGCCCCTTTTTACACCTCTCTGCAATGCAGCTCTGTGGCGCTTACTGGGGGTACCTGGTGGGCTAGTTGGACCCCAGGGACCCTCAGGATTCAAGGGGACTTTATCCCGCAACTTAAAACATGCCACGGGGCGTGTTTGCACAGTGGTGAAGGGAGGGGGTGGTGCCTGAGGTGACATGTGTGCAAACACGCCCTGTGGCGCCTTTTAAGTTGGGGAATTAATTCCCTTTCAATCCTGAGGGCCCCTGGGGGCCAACTAGCCCAACAGGTGCTTCCAGTAAGCGCCACTGCGCTGTGTTGCAGAGAGGTGGTCCAGGTCACGCCCCTTTTTACACCTCTCTGCATTGCAGCTCTGTGGCGCTTACTGGAGGTACCTGGTGGGCTAGTTGGACCCCAGGGACCCTCAGGATTCAAGGGGACTTAATCCCCCAACTTACAACGCGCCAGGGGGGCGTGTTGCAGAGTGGTGGAGAAAGGGGGCCTGGCCTTTGTCTACCTCTCACCAATCCCACTGCGTGGGGCTTACTGGAGGTAAAAGGTAGGCTAGTTGGCCCCTAAAGGACCCCCAGCAGTGAAGGGGACTTCAATCCCCATCCAAGAGCGCGCCAGGGTGCGCGTTTGTAGAGTGGTGGGCAAAGTGGGCGTGGCCTGGTATGAGTACTTACCAGTGCTGCTGTGTGGGACTGACTGGAGGTAATAGTTTGGGAAGTTGGCCCCCAAGGATGTCCTTGGGGGCTAACTACCCCTCTTTTTACCTCCAGTAAGTCCCACACAGTGGGGTTGCTAAGACGTCTTCGGAGGCCATGGCCCCCTTTCTCCACCACTCTGCAAACGTGCCTCGTGGCAGACTACGGGATGGGGGATGAAGTCCAATTTTGTCCTGAGGGAGTTTGGGGGCCAAGAATCCCTCCTGGTACCTCCTGTAAGTCCTACGCAGCGGAATTCCTGAGCGCTGGTTGGACGCCCAGCACCCTTTCTCCACCACTCTGCACACACGACTACTAGTTAAAGTAGCATATTTCTGCACCTCTGACTTAGAGGTAGTTTTAATCCCCCTGCCCTATTATGTACTAGGGCCTTACAGAGGAGGTCATGCTAATCACAGGGGTACCCCAGCGCATAGTGTTCCCTAGTGTATGTAGGTGTTTTCACTGTATTCTAAGTGTCTTTTAGCATAGCACTGGCTCTAGGCCTGGTTGGTCAGACTCAGTTACCACCAGTACCCGGCTGAAAAAGTTGTGAGCACAGGATGATTTTGCAACAAGGCCTCTTTCTGCTCCTCTGTTGGTTCTTTCTGCACATGTCTTGCTTCTTCCTGCACTTTTGTTCGTCTTTGTGGACTTCTGTTGCTTCTTTCTGCATTTCTTTTGCTTCTTTCTGTGCGTTTTTTCTTCTTTCTTCACATGTCCTACCTCTGTAGGCATAGTTAGAAACTAGCATTTAAAAAACCTTTGAAATTCACTTAAAAAACCATAGGTTTCAGGCATGTTATAGTTAGAAATTAGCATTTAAAAAACCTTTGAAATTCACTGAAAAAACCAGAGGTTTCAGGCAAGTTATAGTTAGAAATTAGCATTTAAAAAACCTTTGAAATTCACTGAAAAAACCATAGGTTTCAGGCACGTTATAGTCAGAAATTAGCATTTAAAAAACCTTAGAAATTCACTGAAAAACCATAGGTTTCAGGGGCGTTATAGTTCGTTGGACATTTCACTCGTACAAAACCATAGAAATTCCCCTGTTATAGTTAGTTCAGCTAACCATAACTCGCGCCCCCGCAATGCACTGCTGATGATGTCACATATTACATCACTCATGACATGGTCAGTGACATCACTGATGACATCACTGATGACATCTCAAATGACATCACTGATGACATCACTGACGACATCATCCATGTGATAATTTCATGCATCTTCTCACACCCTAATATAACTTTTGATACACCCACTCTAAATTACAGACTGCCATTCTCAAAACCATAGACACTCCAACACCAATAACTACATACACACTCACTGATTCTTAGGTCTACATACACATCCACTCACTCACCCGTACAGTCACTCATACTTACGGTCACTCAGTCCAGGACTATCATATGCACTCAAACACCTATATAGACATTCACACACCGCCACTCATCCATAGAGGTACTCACACACCTAGTCAGTCATGCAAATAATTAATCACACTGCCATTTACTCACCTATACAGTTATACACACACCAGCTCACTTACTCATACAAATACTAGCACATTCTTACGCTCTTATACAATCACTGATACAAGTACACACTCATCCATATAGCCACTCTCACAATCACACACTCTCACTTATAGCCATTTATATACTCCAACACACATATATACTGCCTTTCACATATGTAGTTACTCACACATGTACCACTGAGATATACATTCACTCACTAACACACCCATACACACACTCACCCACCCATACAGGCCATCACAGATGCACTCTTGAAACCATGCACCCAGTGAATCACCCACTCACACATCTATGCACAGAGTCACACACACCCCATCCACACAAACACTCAGGCACCCATACAGATACTCAGACAACCAATTAATAACCCATGTAGACACTCATGTAGCTATTCACAAACCCCATGCAGCCGCTTACACACCAACAGACAGACGGATACAGACATTCACACAGTTTAGTCACTAACCCATGCATTCAGTAAGATACGTTTAATCACTCACTTATAGAGTCAGTCACGCACCTACTAAATCATCCATTCAGACACTTATACACCCACTCATTCTTCAATACGCCTTTCCCAATATATATTAAACATATTTAAACTTTACAGAAACACACAGTCACTGGATGATGTCATCAGTGATGTCACTGACCATGTAATGAGTGATGTAATATGTGACGTCATCAGCAGTGCATTGCGGGGGCGCGAGTTATAGTTAGCTGAACTAACTATAACGGGGGAATTTCCATGGTTTTGTATGAGTAAAATGTCCAACAAACTATAACCCCCCTGAAACCTATGGTTTTTTCAGTGAATTTCTAAGGTTTTTTAAATGCTAATTTCTAACTATAACGTGCCTGAAACCTATGGTTTTTTCAGTGAATATATATATATATTTATATATATATATATATATATATGTATATATATATATATTCACTGAAAAACCATAGGTTTTAGGACAGTTATAGTTAGTTGGACATTGCACTCGTACAAAACCCGTGAAATTCCCCGTTATAGTTAGTCCAGCTAACTATAACTCGCGCCCCGCAATGCACTGCTGATGACGTCACATATTACATCACTCATGACATGGTCAGTGACATCACTGATGACATCACTGATGACATCTCAAATGTACGAGTGCAATGTCCAACTAACTATAACTGTCCCTAAAACCTATGGTTTTTTCAGTGAATTTCAAAGGTTTTTTAAATGCTAATTTGTAACTATAACGTCCCTGAAACCTATGGTTTTTTTCAGTGAATTTCAAAGGTTTTTTAAATGCTAATTTGTAACTATAACATGTCTGAAACCTACGGTTTTTTCAGTGAATTTCAAAGGTTTTGTAAATGACAATTTTTAAATGTATTAATTGTTATATACATTTTTTTCATACTGATTTACTACATTTTTAGAAACAATTTTTGTTTACATATTTTATTTTTTAAATTACATTGTAATTACATTATATATTACATTACAAAAAATACTTTCTCAGAATGAATTACTTTAGTTTAAATACTTTGCACATAGGCAATAGACTTTTAAGTACAGTAGTTACAGTTGTTGCAATGGGCAACACATTTTCAAACACATTGCAACATTCAGCTCAATGTGAATTTCTAGTTAAATGCAATTACTTACTTTATGGATTACTTTTCTAACCACAGGACTGGATACTAGATTCAGTCCTGGGACATCTCCTGTAAACAGTTGAGTAAAAGCGTTTTGGTTACAGTCGTGATTTTTAAGGAATATTATTGTACTTTAAAAGTTGACACTTAGAAACTTTTTCTCATAGAATCACCAATGTTATCCTATGGAAGGAAATTCACTTAGAAGGTAAAAACTGTTATCGTTACTTTTTCTTACTCAGTGTTGGATCCTGGATCCAGCACTGGTGCATCTCCTGTAAACAGTTGAAAGAATGCGTTTAAGTCATACAGGCGATTTTTTAGGAATATTTGTAGTTTGTGAAAATCGACACTTTGAAACTTTTCTGCTGAAAACCAGACAATGGATTCCTATGGAAGAAAATATAAGTTACTGGTAAGTACGGTTAAAATTACTTTTCAGGGTCAGTGCTGGGCTAAAAGATGCAGCACTGGGTTCTCTCCTGATAACAGGTGAGTAAATTGGAATTCGTACTTTGGTTGATTTTAGAGGAATATTATAAAGTTCCAAAACTCCACACTTAGAAGAATTTCCAAGTGAAACCAGTCAATGTTAGCCTATGAAGGAAATTCAAGTTACCGGTAAGTACGGTTAAAATTACTTTTAAGGACCAGTACTGGGCTGAAAGATGCAGCACTGAGGTCTCTTCTGATAACAGGTGAGTAAATCAGAATTCGGATTTCGGCTGATTTTAGAGGAATAATTGTATGTTTCAAAAATCAACACTTAGAAACCTTTTCAGCAAAAAGCAGGCAATGATATCCTATGGAAGGAAATTCAAGTTACTGGTAAGTACGGTTAAAATTACTTTTCAGGATCAGTACTGGGCTGAAAGATGCAGCACTGAGGTCTCTCCTGATAACAGGTGAGTAAATTGGAATTCGTACTTTGGTTGATTTTAGAGGAATATTATAAAGTTCCAAAACTCCACACATAGAAGAATTTCCAAGTGAAACCAGTCAATGTTAGCCTATGAAGGACATTCAAGTTACCGGTAAGTACGGTTAAAATTACTTTTCAGGACCAGTACTGGGCTGAAAGATGCAGCACTGAGGTCTCTCCTGATAACAGGTGAGTAAATCAGAATTCGGATTTCGGCTGATTTTAGAGGAATATTTGTATGTTTCAAAAATCAACACTTAGAAACTTTTCCAGCAAAAAGCAGGCAATGATATCCTATGGAAGGAAATTCAAGTTACTGGTAAGTACGGTTAAAATTACTTTTGAGGATCAGTACTGGGCTGAAAGATGCAGCACTGAGGTCTCTCCTGATAACAGGTGAGTAAATCGGAATTCGTATTTCGGCTGATTTTAGAGGAATATTTTAAAGTTCCAAAACTCCACACTTAGAAGAATTTCCAAGTGAAACCAGTCAATGTTAGCCTATGGAAGGAAATTCAAGTAACTGGTAAGTATGGTTAAAATTACTTTTCAGGACCAGTACTGGGCTGAAAGATACAGCACTGAGGTCTCTCCTTATAACAGGTGAGTAAATCGGAATTCGTATTTCGGCTGATTTTAGAGGAATATTTGTATGTTTCAAAAATCAACACTTAGAAACTTTTTCAGCAAAAAGCAGGCAATGATATCCTATGGAAGGAAATTCAAGTTACTGGTAAGTACGGTTAAAATTACTTTTCAGGACCAGTACTGGGCTGAAAGATGCAGCACTGAGGTCTCTCCTTATAACAGGTGAGTAAATCGGAATTCGTATTTCGGATGATTTTAGAAGAATATTTGCACAATGGTGAAGGGAGGGGGCGGGGCCTGAGGTGACATCTGTGCAAACGCGCCCCGTGGCGCGTTTTAAGTTGGGGGATTAAGTCCCCTTGAATCCTGAGGGTCCCTAGGGGCCAAGTAGCCCACCAGGAACCTCCAATATGCGCTAGGGGCTGCGTTGCAGAGACGTGTAGAGAGGCCACACCCCTTTACACCTCTCTGCAACGCAGCTCTGTGGCGCTTTCTGGATGTACCTGTTGGGCTAGTTGGCCCCCAGGGACCCTCAGGATTGAAGGGGATTTAATTCCCATCTTAAAACGCGCCACGGGGCCTGTTTGCACACATGTCACCTGAAGCCCCGCCCCCTCCCTTCACCACTATGCAAACGCGCCCGTGGCGCGTTTTAAGTTGGGGGATTAAGTCCCCTTGAATCCTGAGGGTCCCCGGAGTCCAACTAGCCCACCATATACCTCCAAAAGCGCCACAGAGCTGCGTTGCAGAGAGGTGTAAAAGGGGCGTGGCCTCTGTACACCTCTCTGCAAGGCAGCCCCTGGCGCATACTGGAGGTTCCTGGTGGGCTAGTTGGCCCCCAGGGACCCCCAGTATTCAAGGGGAATTGTTCTCTCTCTGCAAACGCGCCAGGGGGCGCGTTTGCAGAGTGGTGAAGGAAGGGGCGGGGCCTGCGGGCCCGATCGTTTTTTTTTTTTTCGTTTTTTTGTCTCCTGAAGGGGGCTGTGTGGCCCCCCTTCCTTTTTCCTGTTTTTGGGCCCTGGGGACCCCATCCTCCAGGGCCTTACCCCTTTTTTTAATTAAAAATAAAATAAAAACGGGAAGGGGGCCGCGTGGCCCCCTTCCCTGGGCCTGTATTGGCCCCGGGGACCCCATCCCCGGGGCCTGGCCTCTATTTTTATTTTTATTCTTTGGAGGGGGCTGCATGGCCCCCCTCCTCTGGCCATTTAAGGCCCCGGGGACCCCATCCCCCGGGCCGGCCATACCCTTTTTTTTTTTTTTTTTTTTTAAACTTTGGGAGGGGGCCGCGTGGCCCCCTCCCGGGCCACTACTTGCCCCGGGACCCCATCCCCGGGGCTGGCCCTTCTCCGTTGGGGACTGTGGGGGTCCCCAATCCCCCAACAGTCCCGCCGGCTCCCCGCGTCCCTTGGGAGCCGGCACTGCTTTCAACATGGGGAGCTGCTAAGATGCAGCTCCCCATGTGGAAAGCAATGTGCTTTGGATATTGGAAGAGAGAGCAGGTTTCCTGCTCTCTCTTCCAATATCCAAAGCAGTTTGCTATGGCAGGACGGGAGCCGCGAGGCTCCCGTCCTGCCATAGCAAACTACAGTGTCCCGGGGGTAGGCACCCCGGGACACTGCAGGAGCCGGCCTTGGGGGTGGTGGTCCCCAGGGCCATCAAGGGCCCCCTCCCATTCAGGTCACAGCCCCGGGGAGGTGGTGGTCCCTGGGCTCTGGGGTCCGTAACGGACCCCCATATTTAAATGTTTAGTGCCCCGGGGAGGTGGCGGTCTCGGGTGTGTGGGGGCTGGAGCCCCCACACAGGTTTTTGAATTATAAAAAAAAAGCCCCGGGAGGTGGTGGTCCTCGGGGCTGCGGGAGGGCTCAGAGCCCTCCCGCACCATTTAAAAATGGTCCCCGGTGCTTGGGGGGCCCTTTGAGGCCCCCCACACATAAAATTAACCCCCCCCACCATGCCCCCGGGACTTGGGCCACCCGGGGGCAAAATACAATCGAAGCGCGGGAGACCGCGCTTCAATTTTTTTTTTTTCGGCAGGATTCGCGCACCCTGAGCGCATCCTGCCGATTTTTTAAAAAAATGTTTTGTTTTTTTGCCCAGGGGTCCTTGTGGGACCCCTGAGCAAACCTAGGGGGTCAGGGTGTTTCTACCCTGCCCCCTTTGTGCGCTTTGCGCACTTGTTTCTGTCCCTCGGTTCTACCGAGGGACAAAATGGCTGCCAACATTTCCTGAATCGGAATGTTGACAGCCAGCTGACAGCCAATTAACATGCAGCTCGTGATCGGGAGGGTACGCGGACCCTACTCGGCCATAGATATCACTTTCTGAAACAAGAACTACCTCTTTGCCAAATTTGGTGTAATTCCGTTCAGCAGTTCGGGCTGTAGCCGTGTCTAAAGTTTCCTATGGAAAATTGCATGGGGAAAACGCGTTTTGGGACCCCCCTTTTTTCTCGGCCCCCGCGTGACGAATCCCCCGAGACTTTCAGGGTAGGAGCGGACCGGAGCAGGCCATAAAGTTTGAAAATTTTGCGAAGATACGTCAACCGGCAAGAGAGTTATTTCAAATAGAATGTCGCGGATTTCCTATGGATAATAGGTTGTAACTATAACTATCTACTGGCGACCGCCAGTAGATAATATATATATATGTGTGTACATATAGAAAAAGTAAATGTGTTTATGTGTTGAAACACAAAAACGCTCACACTTGGGCATTTATTTCAAAGAAGCAATTTATTGGCAAGCGTTTCAACTGTTTATCTGATATTGCCACATTAAAATCTGAGAGAAGAAAATTCTTGTGCAAACTCATGGGTGTTGGGATACTCAGATAAAAGTTTTTATAAGTGGATCTTTTTTTGATACTTATGTTTTTTATTCACATTCAGGGGCCTTTTTATGAGCTGGTTTGCATTGCTCTTGTACCACACAATGTGGTGTAAGAGCGACGCAAACCATACATGTGATTTATGAAACCATGCAAGGCCACTTTACGTGGCCCTGAGTGGCTCCATAAATTTGGAGCAAGGCAATGCAGTGCAAATCACTGTGTTGCCTTACTCTGCTTTGGGAAGGCATTCCATGGGTGTTGCATGGGTGTTCCCCAGCAACACCCACAGTTTTTGAGACATTCCCAGATTTACCAGAACCGGTAGACCTGGGAGTGCGCCAAAAAAGAAATGCCTTCTCAAGTGAGGCGTAACAAGGAGAAATATCTTTATTTGTCCTCGCTACTTCCTCTTTCTATGTGTGCTGCATTCTCTAGTAAACATAGAAAGAGGAATATGCCTCTAAGGATTGTTTTTGTGCAGAAAGGTGCACCTACATTGAACGCAGGCACCCTTACACCATGGTGCATGGGTGGCTGTGTTACCGCTTGGCTACCAAAAGGGCGCCAGCACAGAGGAAAAAGGCAGGAATGCATCATATTGCCTTAAATACTGCACAGTCCTACCCTTTCCTTGTCACGCAGTGCAGTGCAGCAAGGTGACTTGCTGCACTGCACTGCATGACATTCTCATAAATAGGCCCCTCTGTGTATTGTTCGCAGAAAGGAAACTGCAAAACGTGTCAAAAATTCGAAGATATCTTCAAGTATGGACTTTTTTCCATCCATTAAAGCGTAATGTAGTTGTCTGTACGGGGTTATAAATGTCCAAGAGAGATCTATCCAGTCTTGATGAACACCTGGATCAAAGATTTATTGTTTCATAAATAAAAATACGTGGATGGCCCTGTATCAGCCAGTGAATGGAATTGTACATTCTGGCTTAAGTTGTTCTTGTTTTCTTCATCACTTGATTGACATAATGTAACACTCCATGCAGCAGCTCTTACACTCAGGCGTCAGCCTGCCATGTAGGAGTCACACTAATGCCTGCCAAGAAGAGGCAGCACTGTTCCCTTGCCAGAATACGCTGTACGGGTTTTTTTTTACAAGGAACGTTTTGACAGATAATTGTGGGTATTCAATAAATTACCTACATTAAAAATATTGGTGTTTCTTTCCCACAATACCACCCACAGTTCTTCTTGCCCCGAGGAATACGTTCTGGCATGACAAGTGCAGATTTTCTCTTTACCTGGTAGACTGAGCCTCCCACGCCCCTGAAGCTGTGGAGAGTAGTAAAATGTCTGCAGAGTGACATTGTGACAGGTTCTGGGTGTGATTTATTATATCCATGGCAGCATGTCATAAGAGGATGCACTCGGAATACTTATGCGCCCAAACCCAGCCTAGACATGAAGCAAAAAGCGGTTGAATGAATAAGGATGGGATTTGTGCTCGTCCTGCCTGCTTCGCACGGTGCTGATGTCGAGGTTGGTAACACACTGCTTCACTAGCACAGCTTCTAGAATGAGTAAAATGTAATTATATCTAGAAGCAGGTTCTAGGCGCTGGCTCACAACATTGCTGGCCTACAAGTGTGCAGATCTGGATCAGTTCCAAAGAACGATTATTTAATCACAGAAAAAAGTATTTGATTACAAAACAGCCAAATGTCTTTCATAAAGATAGTGGCAGTGTACTAGTGCCCAGTTTTGTTGAAAGTGTATTAAAGATTTATTAGAAGTTCATGCAGCAAAGTGCAGCAAACAAAGTTCCTGCGCTGTATTGCCGAACTGGAGAGAGCAAATATTACAAAGAAATGGTGCAGTTGTGGTTTCTTCATATGCTGGGGCAGTTTGTGCAGTCGCACCAACGCAGGCACCCCTGTGTCATAGTAGGTTCGTTTCTGCGTTGTAGTCTGCATAGTTTTTGTGCAAGAAGGAGTTCCTTCCTGCACAGAAACTATACTTCAGGGCTATTTCCTCTATGTAAGTGAACTGCAGAATGCAGCACATATGCAAAGAGGCAAAAAGGTGCATACATAACAATATTTCTCCTTGTTTCACCAGTCTTAGGTAGCCACAAGATTTTGGTGTTAATCCGTGTCTACATTATTTGTAGATATGTATTTGTGTTAAAATCAATGGGTGAATGCCCAGGATGCAGCTCCCATAAAATGCCTCCGTAACGTAAAGTAGAACAAATTTTGTGTTACAAATCAATGCAAATTGCCATTTGTGTGGTTTGTAAATCTCAAACAGGATTTTGCATCAGGTCTGCGCATAAAAAATGAAAGCACACCTGATGGGAAACTTGTGGGCCGAAATGTTTAATGCCATTCATCAATGATGTCTCAAGGCCTCTGGAGGACTGCTCTCCAAATGGATGACCTTGTTACTTCGACTGTACACCTGAATCTCCTGTCATAGTTAAGTTGATCAGTAGAAGCCAAACTGAGGTAATCCAAGAGTGTGAAATCAATTACTGACACATATAATTACAATAATAAACTGAAGTCCAGTTAGAGTTACATATCTGAACAGGAATATGCTTTATCTTTACATGTAGGAATATTATTATTATCTAACAAGAGAAAAAACATCATAATCTTTCTACGGTTAAGATACTGACCCTAAACAAAGCTCTACATATCTGTGCTATAATAGAAGAGCAATGGCCAACCATATCCTACATATAAGGTTCAGGCGCCCTTGACTAACTTCAGGAACACTTATATTGTAAGATTTTTGCCAAGAGGGAATTAAGTGAGAATCCACCTCAATAACAGTCCTTGTCAGGGTGATCCACTAAGGTCACTAAATAAACCTGTGCTTAACCCTCTGGTGGCTTGGCACAAAGCAGTCAGGCTTAACGTACAGGCATTGTGTGAGTATTTATACAGTGATCAAACAGTAATAAAGTGAAAGCTCAACATAAGAAAAATAATAAACCAATTTAGAAAAGACAATATTTTAATAAATACAATGACATAAAATCCCATAATTTGACCCGAAGACATGAATTTTTAAAGTTCGATTTAAAAATAGCTCCAAAAGCAGAAAACACCAACCGCAGGTTTCCACCGGACTAGATCAGGGCAAAGTAAAAAATTACACCGGACTGTGGTAGTGTGTGGGTTAGATATCTTCTAACTTAAGAACCTTCTGGAGAAAAAGTGGTTGTTGACAAGTCGTCACTGGGGAAAGCTATAAGCTGGATCCGAAGTGGGTAAGCAGCAGTGAGTTGCTGTGGTCAACAAAGAAGACAGGAATGCTCTGAGTGTCACATTCCAAAATCTGTGCCCAGGAAGGCGTTGACATCGATTGGATGCTACTCGGTGTAGGTTAGATGAAGACCTCTACGTTCGGACTTAGAAACCTTGCTGGAAGTAAGATCTTCATCAGTGGGGTAAACAAGGAAGCTGATGCTGAACTGCAATTCTATGTTGATGGTTGCAGCTTTGAGCGCAATCCTGGTCTCTTTATTTTCTCCAGGCATAAAGTTGACCAAAAAGTTTCAAAGTCCCATTTATTGCAGTTTCAGGCCAGGAAGAGTACTCTCTAACCCAAGCTAAGGGTTCAGGATATAGGGGTGAACAACTTAGGGATTAGGACTCACTTGAGCAGAGGCAAGCAAGAGGGTCCAGGGCAGGTCCCGTTGGAACTGGTCAGTTGGGCAGTTGCAGGGAAAGGGTCTCTGCATGATTGCTGTGTCCCCGTAACTCAAAGAGGAGGTCAGCCAACAGAATGTTGGAGCCAATCCAGGGTCCTGGACTCACGACAAGCATGTCCAGTCCTTGTTCAGGTTCTTCCGACAACAGAGTAGCCCTTCTTCTGATTTTCCACTGGTCCAGGAGTGTTCTGAGGAGAGGTCTGTGGGGGTCCACTTTCATGCCTCGTGCTAGTCTGTGGGTGGAGGGCAAGCCTTTGTCCACCTCCTAAATGGGTTGTGGTCACTTCCTCCCCTCCCAGTGGGTTTGGTGCCAGTCTGACTCATGAGACAAAGGGGAGACAGGTCTAGGTGTGAGCTTCTTCCGTCATTGGCAATGTAGAACGTTTTTGAAGCTCATGAAGGTGCTAGGTACAGCCCCAGGCCATCCTGTTTAAGGAAGAAAGTACCTCCCCACACCCAAACCTTTTGTCCACTGTCTAGGAGCAATACAGGGTAGCTATCATGTTGTGTAGTTCCTATAAAACCTATACAGGATCTGCACGTTCGGACAGCATACAATGTAGGATTGGTGTCAGACTGATTCTGAACACCCCCACCGGGTATGTTGGTCTTTTGTATCAGCTAGCTCACAGTGCCACTAAAATCTCCTCTTACCAAGGAGAGAATAGTTCTTGGCAACCATCAAACATGACAACCATGATCCCTCAGGACCGTGGAAACAATATACCACTTTTTGATCAGTCACTCGTGCTTATTTAGTCTGTCTTAGAGAGATACACAGAATAAACAGGCTGGGCGTTTTCAATAAGTATTTATTGAACAGTCCTTATTCTGGTGTAAAATAGATGAGCTGCGACAACCGTTATACAGTAGCAGATATATAGAATCAGAAACACTATGAAAGTAAACGGATGGTAAAGCTCTACCATCTTGCAGTAATCATGAATACATACAAGTATATAAAATACATGATAATAAAAGGATGCATACTCCTACGATGCTTCCCTAACTAGATGTACCTAAGTGTACCTAGCATGTGTGTAGGTGTTAAGCCAAGAATCCCTCTAGGATAAAGTCAACCCCATTACCTGAAGTGAGAGACTGTGGGACCCTGTCTTGGTCTCGGGTTGGACACCCCGCAAGGGATGTTAGACCACTGCGAGCTGGAGTGTCTGCATGCAGGACACTCAGCGTCTTGTGTCAGTGTGTCGGCCGGGAAGTCCTGGTCTCCTCGGTCTATCTTAGCAAGATGTGATGTATATATACCCATAGGTCTCCCCGGGGGTCCTACCTCGCTGTATTACTGTGTCGGCCTAAGGATGACGTCGGGCATGAACTTTATACATAGATATTATACCGGAGATGGTAGTCTCGCTGTGCTTCCAAGAATCCTCATGCATAATGTATGAGATTTTGAACTAGGGAAAACCTGCGTTCTGAATGCAGTGTCACATCTAGGTAAAAGGTCAGTCCCTGTAAACCGTTATAAGTGTAATGTAGGGAAGAATATAGGTGAAGGGTTATGAAGTTACCTGGGCCTATATCAGGGTACCTCTATGGAATATAACAATCAGTGGTTAGGTGAAAACTTGAGCTCTGATGGCAGCCCAGAAGAAACCACAACCACCACAAAGTCCATTCACTCAGGGGGCCCATCAGACCCATGCCCTACCCATGCCTACTCCAGAGGACTGAAACCCATCAGTGCCATGCTCACAACCATTCTGAATGCATCCACCTCTTCTGCACCCTTCCCAGATGCCTGAAAACACATAATTGTCCTCCCTTTGTTGAAGAAACCCTCTGTGCATCCTTCATCACTCGCCAAGTACATCTCAATCTCCCTGCTACGATTCCCAGTGAAGGTCTTAGAGAAAATCAACATCAGACTCCTCACTGAATACCCCAATGACCACCAATTCCTCAACACCACTCAGTCTGGTTTCAAACCCAATCACAGCAGAGAAACTGCCCTCATTGCTGCAACAGATAACATCTGTAGGAATCTGGATTGAGAAGACACATGACCCTCATCCTCCTGGTCCTCTCTGCAGCATTTAATACAGTGTCCCAACCCATTGTCATCCAATGTCTACAGGATGTCGGAATCCAAGGACATGCACTTCAATAGATCTGCTCCTTCCTGAGTGGAAGGACCCAGTTTGTCAGCCTGCCACCGTACACCTTGGACACCCATGACCTCATCTGCGAAGATCCACTAGGATCCTCCCTGAGCCTGACCCTCTTCAATGTATACAAGATCCCTCTAGTCAGCATCATCCTTTCTCATGACATTCACGGTCTCTCCTACACCGATGACACATAACTCATTAACTCCCTCAATGATAAGACACCCAGTACCCGGATCAATTTCAGTGCCTGCATGACTCGAATTATCCACTGGACAAAGACATACTGTTTAAAGCTGAACACCTACAAGAACAAGATCATATTCTTAGGGACAACAGCAGGGGCCACAATGGCATGTTCGCCTACTTTGTGCACCCCTCGGGCACATTGGTATTATAGAAGGGGCTGCAGATGCTTGTGTGGCCCCTTCTGTAATACAAATAGCGCTGGCGCACATGTAGCGCAACCGCTATCTCCAGAAGGAGTTCCCCCTTTTGCATGGTGGCATGACCCCATGAAAATGAGAAAATACATTTGCCTCTGCGCCCACGCCATACTATGGACGCAGGCGCATATGCAAAGAAGCTGTCAGGAGGTGCACTGAAAGTGTGCCACAAAAAAGTGGCACAGTGTCAGTGCATCCCCTGAGAGCAGCCCTCTTGAGGGATAGAAGGGTGTCCCATGGAGCCCCCAGACATCCCTTTGCAGGCGTTACAGTCACTCCCTGCACCTGCCTGCAGGGTGATCTCTAATCCCTTTTGAAATTGCAGGTGGGTGCCACATGCACTGCGAAACATGAAGCAGCTGATTAAAGCAGCCACTCCATATTTCACTTGAATGCACAGTCCCCAGGGCAACATGAGGTTGCAACTGCCCTGAGGGCAGTGCATTAAACATAATAGAGTTCATTTTTCCTGTTTGCGAACGACACACGTGTTTAAAGGTACACCGTAACACAAATAGGAAAAGTGCATCCTATATGTAATAGCACCCCAGGTGGCCAACAAAGCTAGGACCTGCACCCACCACTACCACCCATGCCAAAAATCTCAGGATTGGCATCGACTGCAAACTCAACATGAATGCTTAAGTCAACACCCTCACCACCTCATGCCTCTATACGCTGAAGATGCTGAGGGAAGATTTTCAAATGGCTTCCAATCAGCACCCGGACAACCGTCACACACACCCTGGTCAAAAGTAAGTTTTACTATGGGAGTACCCTCTATGCCAGAATCCACAAAACATTCATCGGAAGGCTCCAGACCATTAAGAACTCAACAACCAGAATCACTCTCAAATCACACCAAACCTGAAGGAGCTTTACTGGCACGCCGTACACAACCAATCACAATTCAAACTTCTGACCTTTGCTCTCAAGACACTATAAAACACCGGCCCAGCATACCTCTACAATCGCATTTACTTTCATAATCCTCCCAGACACCTTCTCTTGTCCTGACCCATCCCATGCATAGGGAAAACCTGAATTGGTGGTTGAGCCTTCCCCTACATCGCTCCTAAAGCATGGAATGACCTACCACTACACATAAGAGCCTCCTCCTCACTTCTTGACTTCTGCAAGAAGCTGAAGATCTCGCATTTTGAGTAGTCGCTCTAGGTCCTAGGTTTGGCTAGGCTAACACCTGCTCAGCACCAGGATATCCTCCCGGGTGATTGTGTACTCAGCAGAAAAATAGAAAAAAGAAAGAAAAGTGACAACTGGTCACCAGCAGAAAAGCTTTTTGGTAAAAAAAAAATGACAAGTTTGCAATTTCCAAAATAGTAATGTAGTAAAATATAGTCCGACTTGATCACTGAGCTGTATTTTAAAATACTATAAAATGAGCCCTTCAGCAATTTGTTAGCTACTCCCAAACTGAAGTTAAGCATTGAAAGTTGTTATAGTGTAACCTATGTTTTTTGTATGGAAGAGCCAGTGAAAAATGACTTTTGCGGGGGTTTCACTGCCAGGACATATAATATTAATGTCCTACCTTTTAAATACCATACACCCTCCCTGTGGGCTTTTGGGGCCTACCTAAGGGGTTACCAATAAGTATTACAAAGGAAGGTTTAGGCCTAGAAAAATGTTTATTTTGACAGTTTGAAATTTAAAACAGTTTAGAACTGCACACCCAAGCAGCAATGGAAGGTCTGGAGACATGTTTTGCAGTGCCTCTTTAGTGGGTGGCACAATGAGTGCCGTGGCCCACTAATAGCAGTTAATTTTCAGGCCCTGGATACATGATTTATCATGCATTAAAGACTTACAAGTAAATGTGCCAATTAAGGGCACTCCAATTCTACCCAGTTTATCATTGAGAACAGTAGCTCTTTACTACTGGTTAGCAGGGGTAAAGTGCACAGAGTTCTACAGCCATCAAAATTAGGGCTGATTAAAAAAGCAAACAATCCTGTGTGACCCTACAGGAACGGCAACAACCTTAATGTATCAAGCTTGCAGTAATATGTTTGCTCTTTGTGCTACTGTAAAATGTGAATTATTAATTGGGGTGGATGGAAGTCCACCACAAATAAGAAAGTCAGTAACCTGGTACGTCCAGTCAAAGGTTTTAGTCAAAATATCCATCCAGTTTGCTGATTACAGAACTAGGATCCTCCATAGGATCTCTTTCCCTAGAGCCTGCGCCATTAAAACACTACCACATCATATGTACACAGGAGAGGACAATGTCCACCAACCAGATCCCCTTCGCTGAGGCAGTCCTAGAATATACAAATAATTTCTTTGATTTGTGCAAACTTGCTCAGCAATGGGCATGTTGTGCACACCACCTCTTAGCGTGGACAGCTTAAAAGACAAGGGCTTTAATAGCCAAGAGGATAAGAAAGTCAGAACTGCGCCATGCACAGACTTGCTGGGTCCCCCGAGCAAGGCAGAAAGCAGGGCTAAGGCACACAGGGGCAATGGCAGTAACCATCGGGACATACGGGTCACTAGGACCTCTGAATTCAGCCTCTATCACCACCTTAGCACCTCCACATGCTGGGAAGTGGCACAGATGAGGCTGCCTGGCACTATGTGGTGTGTTCCCAATGCTTAAAGCCCCGTTTCTGCTGTCAGCCAGGGTACCCAAATGCATAGCCATTGTAAGAAATACAGGACTTAAGATAAATCAAGCACAAGAAAGTGTCCCCGCCAACCACATGGGAAAGGAAGCTGAGCGTGAGATGGGCAGGCAGTCACACGCACCCCCTACTCAGCAACACACTGGGAAGTTTCCACCACAGTACCACAAAAGATTCCAACATTACTATAACGGCAAATGGCAGGGGGTTGGCAACAACCGGGCCCTTGAGAGTGTTACTCCTTCCTCAGAATAGGGCACATGGCAGACTAATGCCGACTAAAAACATATCATGAACAGAGGTCGAAAAGCAACCCAAATGCACCTTACACTAAGCCGCAGAGAAGTCAGTCAATCACCGCAACACCACAACAAGGGTCAGATAGTTGGACGAACGTGTGGCAACAGCTACAACAGACAGGAAACCCAGCCCAACAGGGACCAAGGCTACAACTGCATCAGGGAGAGATGAATGTCTGGGGATGCAATGCCTTCACACAAACACAGACCCCAAACATGTACTAAGTCAAAAACCTCCAATGCATGCCACCCATTTCATCCGCACCCCAAAGTTCACTGTACCAAAATTCAAAAGAACGACCAATGAGACAATATTAGGAAATTCAAGCCTTTACTTGCATTCTGGAATTCATGGCTGCTGGATGTATTTTGTTGATTGGGTATCCCCACTAGAGCCCACCATTCAGGGTGCCTCTGGGCGCCTAGGACCCACTCTGCTGGGCTGGCTGACCGCACCCCAGGGAGAGGGTAGTCTGATGAGGGGGTAAGGCAGCTCCCGTCCAGTTCATATAAGCAGGCACCCAGGTCCCTGTACCCGCAAGTCAATTGAGATGGGTTTTAATCACCAAATTGAAGGGACCCCTTTCTCAGGCATCCAGCCCGGTACCAACATTTCTGTAGGGCACTTGGGCCGAACAGCGCCTCCATCAACTCTAATTCAGAAATACGTAGTCAGGCAGGTTCTGTGACTCAGGCCTGAGGATGCTGATTAACAGATCACAAGTGGGGTGGCAAGTAGCCGGCAGACAAAAGTGCAAACAGGAAACTCGTGTCAATCTCCTAGAGAAGTGCAGCGACGCCACAATGGTCCAGGGTAATTATCCCCAACAAAGCACACATGGCCGGAGGTGTGCACTCATCCCCAAAAACACCATATAGTCATATGCCACAAGAAGTTAGGAACCCACAGCCAATCAGGACCCAGTACCCGCAGTGGTCATGCGCGCCTCATGCCAGACATCTGGATACATTACCCACTGGCCCCCATTGTGTCCACACAAGGTTGAGGCCCACCTGCATTTGCTATCAGGGGCTTTGTTTGTGACTCCACAGACAAGACCCAAATTCTTTTACCAAAAAAGGATCACTGGAAGTACTTAATGATACCCAAAGAAATGTATTAAACAGTGTTCAGATTGATTGCACTTTGAGACAGTCCTCAGACCCGCTTCTGTAACTGTGCTCTGTGCTGAAGTGTGTAATTCAGGTGTCTCCAATCAGTCAATCAAGCAGCCAGTAGCTTGTTGCCCCCTTCAAAGTTGCTCACAGCCTTAAGTGCATTTTTAAAAAAGCACTAGGTCACATTTTTCTTTTAAAGTTAAGGGAAGGCTTTGTTTATTTTACAACAGTACTATCAGGCTGCAGATAGTAGGGCCGCATAATGAGCAGTGTTGGAGACCTATTTCAGACCCAGGGCACAAATGTAAAAAACTGAAGCACTGATATATTTAGCTCTTAAAATAAGTGCTTGTCAACTCAATTTTGAAGTATGAGAACAAAATTATGTTTCTGAATACTTTTAAATGGTACAAAATTTAAATGAAAAGTTACCTTAGTGATTAAGTTAAATCTTCATTTTCATTTTCTCCTTTTCAAAGTGTCGCCTTTACACACAGTGGCATCTTGCTCCCACTGGCTGGTAGATACAGTGCCATATTTATAACTGCAAAATACAGCACTTATTTTAAGTGGGAGAAATTTAAAGTGTGGATAAATGTTCTATATCAGCGAACATTTTTTCAAAACGTTATCTGCACTTTAAATTTCACCCATTTAAAAAAAATGGTTCTATGTTTGTGTGTATACATGTAACAGTGCCAAGTACGAAGAAAAGTATTCCAGTGCCACAAGTACATACGACGGCTCTCAGTCACCAATATACATTTATCCCATCCATATACACACATGTTCATACATCCCCAAAGACCCCACTCTCACTCACAAACATGACAGTCCTATCACAGTGCCCCTAGTCGAAGTATCTTGTGCAACCCATAGTATCTGGGTTTATGGGCATTAGGCTTAAAGTCAATGGAGCTGGGCGTGAGGTAACAATGTGTGAGCAATTTGGCCTGCAGTAGCTCATAATGATTATCACTGATAGCAAGTAGCTCTCACTATAGAAAAGGCTGGAGACCCTGGTTTGATTAAACCAACTGTTCCTGTTTTGCCAAATGCTTCTTGTCTTTTGTTTTTTCAAGGGAAATTCATATTTGAGCAACAGGTGACTGAGCTGAAATACCGAAAGCAGTGAGTGGTGGGAGTAGAAAGGGGAGTTGAGTGATGAATTGTGACATATGCTGCCAAACGGATGAGGAACATCTGTATTGAAGGTGATTGTTGTGATGGAGAGTTGTGATGCAATTAGCTATGTGAAAGAATATGGATTCTGTAAAGTGAAACGTTTTGAATCCTGATTGAAAGGGGTTCATTTTGTTGTTCGTATTGAGAATGTGGTTTGGTGATTGAAAACAGCCATAATAGAAGGAAGTAATGTCTTGAGACTTCTCTTGTTTTTGGGATATCTATTTGACTTGGTGCCCTTTTCATTCAAATTGACGATCATGAGTGGGAGGAGGGTGCCATCCCATTGTCAAAGTATGAAGAAATAAATATGCACCTAAATGTCAACAATTTAGGGCACCACGAAAGTAACATCAAGATGTAAACATATTGATAAACACCGCACATTAGAATGCTGAAGACAATAACACAGCACACACACCTCACTTCTGCATGGCATCACTATTTGGCAGAAGGTCGCAAGACCATTTTGTTGTAACTTGCCCCTTTAACTATTTGTTCTATTGAAAGAATGCTAACCATGTCAGCATCGGAACGCATTGACCTCATTAGGTGAGAGTCAGCTGTAGCGTCCGGCTGCTGACATGGACTTTCCGGTGGGTGTACAATAAACCTAACTTGAAGTTCCTACGGAGACTCTTCGTTTTATTACTGGCGACGAGGGTGGGGTGCTGTTCTGTCCCAAATGGTTGATGGCAATGAGAAGGTCATTGGTTTCGCCTCGCGTTCGCTGAATGGAGCTGACGAGCGTTATTCAGTGATCGAACGCAAGGCGTTGGCTTGCACTTGGGCTATCAACCATTTCAGGTTCTACCTGGGGGGGTTACCGTTTCTGGTCCGTACTGACCAATCAGCCCCTGGTACATATGTTTGCCTGCGGAAATGGCGAAAGCACTACTCCCAGAATCAAGAGGTGGATTGAAGATCTCGGGAGTATAATTTTACGATTGAATATTTGCCTGGGCTCTGGAATGTTCCAGCTGATTTTCTTTCCAGGATGCCGCTTGAAAAAGATACACCATCTTCCCCTGACCATGCCATGTCATGGGGTAGGGAATGTGCTCTCAACAGACAGGAATGGGAAGTCAGTGCTGCTTGTGATGATTCTAGGGGACCACTTATGGAGTTAGTCGTTAAGGGTTGGCCTACTCTCTCTGAAGTTCCCAGTATTGCCAAACCATTTTGGAATGTTCGTGAGGAACTTAACATTGTTGATGGAGACCTGTACAGAGGGCACAGGTTACTTCCTCCCCACTCTCTCAGGGAAAAAATCATTAATCTAGCACACAAGGGACATCTGGGGCGTAGCTTGACCAAGGCTAGGGTCAGGGAATCCTACAGGTGGCCTGAGGTTGACAAGCAGGTTGAGGAGGCTGTCAGGGACTGTACTATTTGTGCTGCCAATGACAAGACTAGGAAGGTCAGCACTTCCCCGCTTTCCCCAGTGGCTATTCCTGAACGACCCTAGTCAAAATTAGCCATTGACATTGTTGGACCCTTTGAAGTGCTTGCGCCCTCAGAAAGGTTTGTTGTGGTCCTTGTTGACTATACTTCTAAATAGATTTCTGCTTGTTGTTTGAATTCTGTTGTTAGCAAAAACATTATTGAGTTCTTGAAGGATAGTTACACTTCTGAAGGAGTACCCGATATCTTGGTTTCTGACAACGGAGTGCAATTTATCTCTCAAGAGATGACTGATTTCTTAAAGGATCTTTCCATCACCCATTATCGTACGGCTCTCTTCTCACCACAGGCAAATGGCTTGGTGGAGAGTATGCACCGGCTAGTGAGAGTGTGTGCCCAGACTGCTGTTGACACTGGTTGCCACCTTAAAGATGTTCTTAGGGAAAAAATATGGGCACACAGGAACACTCCCAACAGTATTACGGGTTGCTCTCCCTTCAGGAAGCTTAGGGGCAGGGCAGCCGGTTCTAAGCTCAATCCTGTGTGGTTGAGTGTTACAGACAGGAACAACACTGTGGATGGTTTGAGAGTCAGAAGGTATCAGGATGGTTACAAACAAAGGTTTGATGTCTAATTGGGTGTGCGCAAGTCTGACTGTAAGGTGGGTGATCTCGTTTTTGTGAAAAAGGGGGTGTGGTCTCCCAAAGGTGAAACCAAGTATTTTGGTCCCAAACGCATCATCAAAGTCATGAAAAATGTTGTGATGCTTTCTGGTGGTGGTACTTGGAGTATGTCGCGTCTTGCAAAATGTGGGTGTGGGGATGTTGGTGTGGGTTTACCCCAAGCCAGACACTCTCAGAGTGGTCCCCCCCTGGCCAGACACTTCCAGAGTGATGATGGTGAGATTCAATCTGATTCTTCTGGACGTTCTGTTAGGTCCAGAAGGCCACCTTCGCACCTTCAAGATTATGTTCTCAACTAGCAATGTTGACTCATATTTTTTATTGTTCTTTATTCTCTATTGTTTAGCTCTCAAGTAGAAATGTTACTTCATATTTTTCCATTGCTCTTGAATTCTTCTTTGTTCTTTTCTCTGCTTTTCTTATTCTTCTGTTCTTTTGTTCTTTTCTTTTCCTTTGCTTTATAAAGGGAAGATGTGTTGTAACTTGCCCCTTTAACTATTTGTTCTATTGAAAGAATGCTAACCATGTCAGCATCGGAACGCATTGACCTCATTAGGTGAGAGTCAGCTGTAGCGTCCGGCTGCTGACATGGACTTTCCGGTGGGTGTACAATAAACCTAACTTGAAGTTCCTACGGAGACTCTTCGTTTTATTACATTTCTTTGTGGAAGGCGATGTGGAAACAATTCACACACAGACGTAATTAGATAAGAATGACGCAAAAAATGAGAGGAATGGGTCAGAAGAACAACCATTTTGGTGGGGGGTGGGGCATCCGCTATTTTTGAGCAGATGCCTCACATCCACCAAATTCTCAATAACTTATCGAGCTCCTTGAAATAGGGTCTCACTCTGTTTGGAAGGAATTTTGGGACACATAAAAAAACATTAACAATGGTGAGACCATATCCTGACTGGAAAATAAAACTAAGACTTTGGGTATATAAAAGAGTTTCCTTGGAAGGTCAGGGAAATACCTCGATGGTTACATATAATGATCATTTAAAATTGACCGGCGAGCTCACCCTTTCTTAGATGTAGACAACAGAGTTAAAATTGCCAAATAAATGATCAGGGCGAAATTAGATTACTGCAACTTCCCAATCATCAGTACATCAAGAACATTTATCACCTAAATACCAGTAATTTATAAATGAACAATTATAGCTTTGGGCAGTTTTGCCCCTAGAACGGATGTCTCATCTGCATTGAGTCATGCACCAGCTAGTGGTACATAAGAGGGTGACATTTTAATTTCTCATCCTAATTCATAACACTAATGTACGTTGAGGTACACAAATATTTGAAAGTCGAGGTCTCATCCTAGTGTCTAACTAGCAAACGTCTGTCCTGTGGCAAACAAGTCCTGTCCCTCCAAGATATTAGGTGAAAAGTGGCAGGAGGCAGAACTGTCCCCACCCAGGCATCCACACTCTGAAATGCCCTGCTGGAGCAGCTGTGCCTTCTGGACAGCACCTACCATTTAGGAAGATCCTGAAAACACAGCTTTTCTCCTAACGGGTCAGGATGAGCTGTATGTCTTTTTAGAATGCCCTGGGATTGGCGCACTATATAAATGATTATGATGATAACGAGTATCATTGAAGATTCTTTATCGAGCACTGGAATAAGAGTGCTGAATTTGATGGTATGTAGTTCTTGCTTCTAATGCACTATTTATCAGCGATTATACATGGATGTTCCAGGGCACTGAGTGTAGATCTTGCTTTTTGTTTCATTTCATACATGGAGTAATTGTTGTCGATTCTTTCAAAAGGTTTGATTTTCCCTCAAACTCATGACTTTATATATTTTTTCTATTTAAAGTACCACATTACATACATTTAGATGCACACTACATAAACGGTGCCTTTCAAGCTAGAGTACTATGTTTTAAAAACATTGATAATTTACATGTGAGTGTATATGGGCAAACAATTCGAGATAGTCCCGACTCCCTGCCCAAAAAACTATGCTAAGAAAATGCTGTCGTTCCTTCGGATAAAATGATTGATGACTTTTTAAACCATCGTAGAAAATGCTATTAGACAATAGAGCTGCCACCCACAGCAAGAACAATTTATGTATTGCACATTCTGCTCGCCAGTAAATTGATGGTGTGATACAGTAGACTGTATTAGAGTTGAAAGTTACTGCAAAAAAAAAAAGCGCCGCCAATGCTATTCACTCCCCACACTGTGTAGTGATGGATATCATTGACTGTCGGAAGGAAAGCATTATATTACCTCAATTTTCTGGAGGTGTCAGTGAAATAGCATTCTTTTAGGTAGGTCAGACATGTAAAAGGCTGAATGGATATATTACAAAGCATTGGAATTTGTCTTTGTTCCAACTGATGGGCAGGCATGTATAACGTTAAGCGAATGAATAAAAGATTAGCAAACGTCTTTCGTCAGGGCAGGTAACGGATTCACTGTGAATGTTTTATATTTAAATATTGACAAGGTTTGTCATTTTTTTCTCAAATATTAACACATTTTATTGACGTTTAGAAAACGATATTGTTAGACCTGTCAGCCTTAGGGTTGTCTTCCCCCAAACCTTTTGCATGCTTACCTCTTTTTGCTGATTCTTTTTGTTGGCCTTAGGTCTATGTGCACTTTACCACAGCTGACCATTGCTTAAAGTGCATGTGCTTCTCATCTAAACATGGTAAAATTGGTTTATCCACAAATGGGATATTTAATTTATCTGAAAGTCACTAGTAGAGTGCACTACCTGTCCCCAGGGCCTGTAAATTAAATAATAGTGGGCCTGCAGTGCTGACTGTGCCAACCACGAAAGTAACCTTTTTAAACCTGTCATTGCAGGACCTGTGAGCACAGTTTACTGCCACTTCGACTTGGCATTTAAAACTCCTTGCCAAGCCTTAAACTCCCCTTTTATTGCACCTAAGTAAGGTAGGCCATAGGTAGCGCAAAGGGCAGGGTGCTGTGAAAGTGAAAGGTAGGACATGTACTTTTAAATTTTGCATGTCCTTGTAGTGAAAAACACATAAATTCGTTTTTCATTACTGTGAGCCCTACTCTTCTTATAGGTATAACACCGGGAATTCCGTATTAAAAACTGTAATTCCTGATTGATAAAGAGTAGTCTCATGTTTCATATCATTGGACTGGTAATGAGGAATCCTCTTTACTGGTATAGTTGGATTTAACATTACTTTTTTAGAAATACCTCTTTTAGAAAGTTGACGGGCCTGATTCACAGAACTAACTTACGTCAAAAACGTAAACGTAAACGTAAACGTAAAGTTAGTACTTTTTAGGTATTCACAGAATACACTTACTCATTTTGGTATTCACAGAAGTTAGTAGTCCTAACTTTAGGACTCCTAAATGCCTTCTGTGAATACCGAAAGTCTTAAAGTTAGGATTTTACTTAACTTTACTACTCCTAAACTGAGAAAAATCCTAACTTTAAGACTTTCGGTATTCACAGAAGGCATTTAGGACTCCTAAAGTTAGGACTACTAACTTCTGTGAATACCGAAATGAGTAAGTTCATTCTGTGAATACCTAAAAGTACTAACTTTACGTTTACGTTTACATTTACGTTTTGGACGTAAGTTAGTTCTGTGAATCAGGCCCGACATTTCTTTGCTCTTAAAGCTCTGCGTGCCTGCAGCCTGTCTCCACTCTCAGTTATGTGGTTGTGCGAGACCCGGGTGAAAGTCACAAATTTTGACCGACCACAGTGGAGAGTGTGGCAGAAAAAAGTGACCTGGGTCAGACTTATCATCATTTAATGCAGCGCAAATCAGTAAGACAACTTTCTGAGCTGCGTCAAATGGAGAGGGCAGGATTGCACCATTTCTTTGAAAATATGGCGCATTCCTGCTCTCTCACTGTGCTGGTACACTAAGTAAAGCCTAGCACCAATTCAGGCACCCTTGTCTCATGTTGCAAGGGTGCCAGCATTGCAAATAAGATTGTTTTTGTGCATGAAGGGACACCTTCCTGTACAAGACAATCCTTAAATGTGTTTTTCTCTGTCTCAGTGTGCTGAAGAATGCAGCGCACTTAGTAAAAGGAAACAATGAGGAGAAATAAAGATATTTCTCCTCATTGCACCTCTCTTGGGAAGGCGTGCAAGTGCAATTTTCATGTATTACCGGGTTTACTAGTCTTGGTAAATCTGGAAATGCACCAAGAGCCATGGGTGGATGTGTGGGAACACCCACGCTCTACCCATGGAATGCACAGCAGCTACTTGGACTGCCTTGCTTTCCCCCCAGTTTTATCAAGCAAAGAAGGTCCACACAAGGTGACCTTGCATTGCTTTGTAAATCTGATTTAAGGATTGCGCTGCCCTTGCAACACCATGTGTGATGCAAGGGCAATGCAATCCAATGATAAATCCGGCCCCAGGTTAGTCAAGCTGAAAGAGTTATCTTCTGAAGTTCTAGAGGGAAGATTCCAGTTCACAGTGGTGGAAGCTGCAATGAGCAGGGAGAGCATCATAGATGGTCGTCGCTGTAGCGTGAAGAGCAGGCCAGGTGTTGCGAACGGTCATTGCTGGAGATCATGTTGATGGTCACCATGGGCTGTCGATGCTGTAGTGCGAAGTACAGAGCTGGTGTTGCTGGTCCTCACTGGTGGCAAGATTTTGGCAAGAATGGGCCTGTTCATGTTCACAAAGAGCCCATATTTTTAGGATTTCTTCCTTCCTTCAAGGAGAAGCTCAACTGATGTCAAACCAAGTATCCAGGATCTGAGGGGCACCCCTTGATGTTCAGGAACTCACTTCAGCAAAGGCCAGTAGGGATCAGGCAGTTCCATTTGCAGGGCCAGGCAGGAGGTCAGCTGGGTAGATGGAGGGAGGCCTCTGGAGCTTGTTATGTCCATGTAGCTCAAAACAGGAGGTCAGTCAGCTGACTCTTGGAGTCACGTCAGCCTGGAATGAAGGCTGCATGTCCAGTCTTCCTTCTCAGCAAGCATGGCAGGCCTTAAGCAGCAGAGCGTCAGGGTTTCCTTCTTCTGTATTATCTCCAGGTCCAGGAGTATACTGAATAGTGGGTTTGAGAGTCCCATTTTTATACCTGCCGTCACTTTGAAGAGGGAGAAACTTCTGAAGGCTTCCCCCACAGAAGTGTCTGGAGTTTTTCTGCTTCCTTGCCCTGGCTTCAGCCTGGAACAAGCACAAAAGGCTAGTGTGAAGTTCTTTGCGAGAGAGCAGGGAATAGCCTAATGAAGTGCAAGTGGGACTGCTCCCAGGTCCGCCCCATCCTGCCTGAAATGGCCCATCTAGGCACATCTAATCCTTCTATTGTGTGGCTGTTTGGGAGGAATATACAAAGGCCAACTGGCACTCACACCTAGTCATGTGACCCAGAACAGGTAGCAGGTACCAAATGGTTAATGCACAAAAATTCCAAGTTTCTAAAAGTGGCATTTTTTGAATTGGGACTTAAATCCCGACTATACCACTAAGAAGACTTTTAAATTACAATCCTTCAGACACCAAACATGACTTTCCTACCTGCTCCTAAACAAAAGTTAGCACTTAGTCAATGAAATAAGGTAACCCAATGTTATCATATGAGAGAGGTAGGCCTCACAGTATTGAAAAATGAATTTGTGAGTTATTCACTACCAGGACATGTAAACTTAAAAGCACATGTCCATCCCTTTTATTACAATGCATCGCGTCCTCTGGGCTGTCTACGCCTATCTTAGTGGTAACTTACATGTATTAAAAAAGGCGTTTTAGGCCTGGCAAGGGAATTATTTTGCCAAGTGAAATTGCTAGTTTAAATCTGCTAACAGGCTACATTGGCAGGCCTGAGACATGTTTAAAAGGGGTGGCACAATGAGTGCTTCAGGCTTCACTACTAGCATTAAGTTTACCACACCTGGATATATAGTATACCACTTTACTAGTGACTTCTAAGCAAATTAGATATGCGAATAAGGTATAAGCCACTTTTACCCTCTTTTAGAGAGTGAGCATAAGCACTTTACACTGGTTAGCAGTGGTAAAGTGCACAGAGTTCTAAGGCCAACAAAAACAAATTCAGAAAAATAAGAGGGGTGAAGGCAAAATGTTTGGGGTGACCCTTAAGTGAGGGTCAAGTCTAGCAAGTGGGTTCCATTACATGTTGAAAATTTTGAGAGGTCATTGATTTTACTAACTCCTGACCTTTGGATTCAATGTCAATCAAACATTTCTTCAGTGACCATTGATTTGTGGTACTGAGTAAACAAAGGGCAAATTATTTCAAACAGTTGTTTGCTGAAAATTGGCTCTATATTGGGGAGGACGATGTGAAAGTAGGCAATGTACTGTTCTATTATCAACTTTGATCTTGAAAAGCAATAGATGTAAGTTTTCGAATGTGGTACACTGGAGCTGAGTAGTTTGTAATTAATTGTGTATTAAGGATGCTACATTTGCCCCTTTTTTTTAATTTCTAATTTCTTATATAATAAATAATAGTCTTTTGGGATTGCTTCCACTAATTCTGGCATAGATTCCTCCATCAATCATAATTCAGTGAGCATTGGTAATTAGGTCTGGTGCAAACTAAATAACCTGTGTTTGGCTATAGAGTGAATATTAAGTTAAGATATGCCACCCGAATTAGCTGTGTCAGAATACTTTAGTTTATTTGTCAAAGCCCTAGGGTTTTTTGACAGATGTTGGTTACCACATTATTATCTGTTTGTACCTAGGAGATTAATAAATCAAGGGGCATATTTATCATTACTGACACAATGCTGCGCAATGCAGCGTTGTGTCAGAAAATCTGTGCTGCGTTGCAGCATTTTCTTGTGCTATGTGTGCGCTGTATTTATAGTTTGACACACCATGGCACAACTGTTTCGGGAATGGTGCAAAGTGCCTTAATACAAGTACTCTGTACATGACGCAAAGTTGATTTGCGTGTCGTAAAGCACCTATATGTGCAGCAAGTCACCATTGCATCACGCAGGAGTGCTTTGCTTCGCAGGAGTGCTTGAAAAAGCAACACAATCTGCACAGCAATACTCCTCAATACAGAGAAACATGGAAGGAGCTTCAGGGAGCCAGGAAGGTAACAACCCCAACTCAGAAGACTTGCCATTATCCCTGGGCAAAAGGAGGAGGAAGTCCAACTTTAATGAGGTGAAGAACTAGATATGAATAAGTGAGGTGACAAAAAATGAACATCTCCTTTTTGTCACCTCAAAATTGCCATTAGCGAAGAAGGATGCCATTTGGCAACCCATGGTGGACAAAATAAACTGCGTAGAACAAACAAAAAGAAACATTCTGGAGTGAAAGAACAGGTGGCATGACTCCAAGTCAGTACCAAAGAAAAACTGTCCAGGAACCTTAAATCAGCCATGAGGACCGGAGGAGGCCCTGATGTCCTGGACGAGTTGGTTCCATTGGAGAAGCAGATGGCATCCCTCCTTCCAACAGAGTTGGTAACTGTAGTGAAAAGGCAGGACAGTGCTGAAGTAGAGAACCAGCAAGAACTACTGGGTGAGTTAAAACAAGGGACCATATATTTGTAAACTGTCATGCAGGGCAACACAGCAATGTACTTTGCTGTACTGCACTGCTATGCGCTGCACTGCATGAAAGGGAAAGGGCAGGAATGCTACACGTTAACTCATCCTTCACATAATTGTCCTTTCCTTAGGCAGTGCCAATTTTACCAGACCGGTCCAGCCCCGCCACATTTCCCAGGTCCATGTGTGATGTGCTGTCCCAGTCAAGGTATTTACTTTGAATACTGGGACTTGTAGTGTCATTTATCCCTTCACAAAGAAGGACTAGCAGTTCCCGAATGCAAAGTAGAAAACCTGGACTGGAGCAGCACATAATGCATGGACTTTGGAAACTTGGCAGATATGCTCGTGCCAATGCATGCCCCCTTGCACCGTGACGTAATTGTGCTTGTTTTGGGAATAGGCAACCAAAAGTATACTGTAATGTAAATTCAGTTGATGAGGCCTTGTAGAGGGTCAATGTGTCACCTGAGAGGGTCTCCAGGTGCTGAGTAGGTGCATGCACTGTAAGTAGTATCACTGAAAGAGCCAGGTGTACAGTTTCTAGTACAAATCCATATTTTACGCAGCTGACCTGAAGTGCAGGAGATGGTTGTACCAGGTGTTGTCTGCAATGTATGAGAACACCCTACCTCCTGTCTTGCTCATATGGATATGGGGGTTGTAGGTGAGTGCAAGCGATACAGAGCTGAGGTTCATGATTTGTTGGTGAAAGCATAGATGGTGTATGAGCCTGGTGGGTCTCCAGTAGTGTAGTGCCTTGTAGGTATGGCTGAGCATCATGAACTGGCAGTGAGTCTGAATGGGGAGGCAATGTATTTTTCTAAGGTGACATGTGATGTGCACTCCTCAAGGTAGGCTGAGTAATACTCTGGAAGTGGTGTGTTAGATAGTTTGCCTCTTGTGTAGCAGGTGTTCAGAGATGCTGTAGTAGATGTCATTGGTGTACTACAGTCGACATGTGATGAGGGCCTGGGTGATTGTCTTACAGGTGTCAGGAGTAAGCCATATGAAGAAATATCTGACCATGCATATAATGTGAAATCAGGTGGAGGTGATAGTGGCAATTTGATCTCATGGTTAGTCAGGTGTCAAAGGATGATGAACAAGTTTCTGGGGTGGTTGAAAGGTGAGGGGCGAGGGCCCAGTTATGTGGGCAATCAGGGTGAGCACATGTTGCAGAATGTCATCACTTCTACCTTGTCAGGTTGAGTATGAGCAACTAATCTCACATACAATTAGCCATGTTGGTCAATGGCATAATGTAACAACTGGTGGTGGTGGTGTTGATGTCTCCTTAGGAGGTAGTGTATGATCTGGGTGTCATCAGTGTATGAGATGTTGTAGAGTCCCTGGGTCTGAATGATGTTTGCCAGAGGAGTCATCTACAAGTTTAAGAGATTGGAGCTGGGTGAAGAGATTTGTAGGGCACAGCAGATGGGCTCCTTGGGGTCATAGGGAATGGAGTAAGTTTGAGCTGTTGCATACTTCCAATTATGAAGGAGGCTATCCTCTTCAGAGATGCTCCTTTGTTTCTAGTGTTGTGGATTCTGGAGTTGACTGTGTGTGTGCTAGGAAACTACAGGATTCCCCAGGACAACTGCAACTATTGCATGCACAGGCCCTCCTCCTTTCATGCAGTGCAGCAAGGTGGCTTGCTGTGCACTGTCGTGTGGATGTTTTTGGAATATGAACCCTAGGCACAATAATGCACAAATTGCATACAAGACAGTACAGCAAGGCAGCTTGGTGTGTAGTGTTGTGTGAAAGGCAGTGTGCAGGATAATGTGAGGTATAACAATATATGACATCTCTTGGCTATTGATGGGAAGCAAACTGATGGCTAGAGAGAATGCAGGCACCCTTGCTACTTGCTACAATGGTCTTTGCAGTGGTGCTAAGAAGCACATTTTGCATCAGTGCAGGCAGACAGCAGAAATGTACCGTAACATGTGAAATGTGGCACATGCCTGCACTCACTCTTTCAGGCAGGGCAGTAAGCAGACTAGGTGCATTGCATGTGTGAAATGTACACAAATAGGCCCTCTAGTGAATAGTGAGGTTGTGTGAACAAGATACATGTATTGCCATGTGAAAAGCAACAATAGTAGAACATGACCATATGCACTTGTAGAAACATATGTTGCACATATCCCTGTCTACTTGAAAGTGTAGACAAATAATGTCTGTATGTTATAGAAATCACTTATGTCATAGTCAATCATGGAACCTTAATAACATATTTCCATTTCTTTCAAGAGGGAGAAACAGCACCTCCTGGAGATCAGCCTGTGCATGATGCCCAACCTGTTGAGGATACCATCCTGCCCCATATGGACGAAGACACTTTCGAAGAGCTCCTGAACACTTTTGAAACTTCTCCTTCAGTACTGGCAAGGGAAGACAACGTTGTTGGGTCTCCAGTTGAACCAACACAGACTGGACATGGACCATCAACCTTTGACATCAGAGCTGAGGACTCTGCGGACCCCAAGTTGCTTTTCAATGGCGAGTGGTGGGAGACCAGCAGCGAATGGCTGATGAGGTCTGGTTGGGGATGGAGAACATAGCCGCAGTCTTGAAGGAGTCTGTAGGTGTGTAAGCCCTGTTAAGGGGTTGACAAAGGCTATCACAGACATCTAATCTTGGCTCTATGGGATTGATGAGTCCCTAGCTGACACACTCCCTATCTTTGAATTATTGAATATCAAGATTATTGAGATCAACCTTTCCTCTGTTACTTATTTTCACAGTCAACAGACCTCATCTCTGAAAACCACATTCATCAAAGCAGAGAGGATACCTGCATCTCTGTTATAGGAGCTCAGACAGTGCTAAATTTGAGCCAGTGGTTTCGGTGCTCGGCACCGGTACTTAATTGTCATCACATCAACACACTAATGGCACTATACCACTTGGTGACGCTACTCATCTGATTTAGAGATGAGCAGAACAGGTTGCTTTTGAATACAATATACATTAATAAATACTAATACCTGCCTCCTCAGCCATTCCTTTAGCTTTGGGGACCTGGAATAATCTCAACTGTCTGACTTGCAGGCGAGAGAGATGGTTATAGTTGTTTTGGTACCGTCATTGGCAGAGATGACTGGGCAATGGGTGGTGCAAGCTGCAGTAGCCTCCTGGTCAGGGCCCTGGCACTTATTATTTTACAAATTGAGCACTGACTGCTCAGCATTGATGCAGACACTTTTACCATTGACCCTAAAAAATCAATGTCATGTAGAGGTCTTGGAAGGAAGCTGAGGTCAAACACGTCATAAAATGCCCAAGATGAAAACAGGGCTGTTAGAGTTGACAGAAGCCATAAGTCAGTACAAACAGGAGTGCTTGAAGAAAAAACACAGGCAGTAGTAGTAAAGGGTAACACGCCGCACAAATCTCAAGGGGGAAGAAGAAGGTGCACCTGCCACTGATTACACGGTAAGTGTGACAAACTCCACAAGCAGTGACAGTGAGTGACTTTACTAATGAAGCATATGAGAACAGGACAGGTGGAAAGACGCAAAAGGCTAGACAAAGAGGGAATGGCAATCCTGGCTTATGAGATACCACTCAAGGAAAAATAAGAGCACAACAGATAGTTGCCTCAAATGATGTCTGCGAACTATTCAGTGCCCAGCCTCACACAAGTAAAACAGGGTAGGGGACAAGTGAAGGACAGATATTGGCATTTGAGTTTGCTAGTACCATCAGAGGTGAACATGGAGAATGGAAATTTTGACTACTCCACAGACCCCCATGGCATGACAGAATGGAAAAGCATTGTAACATTAGGCAAGCCAAAGGGTAGAAAATACCAGGCACTTATGGTAGCTTACATAAATCTCTCTAGAAATGGAATACAGTCTCAATGAAGTGGTCTTGGATATGTGAGATTGTTTTTTATGTGTAAAGAATAATGGCAAAAAACTAATCTTTGACTGCTCACCACATCAAAAAAATATGATGCAACAGAAAAGAAGGATATACTTTATACGTGTCAAGTGGGTGTGACACATGAGGCATAAACTGCGCAGGGTTGTGATCAGTCATCATGTTCGGGGGGTTCTGACTGCTTCACTACTGGGTTCATAACAGTACTGCTGACATTCAAGTGGCTGCTTAGAGAATACAGTGACATTGTGGCCCGGGAATCTGCTTCCCTGGTGTTGATCCTGGGATGTGGTGACACTCAGGTTGGTTCCAGATGCCCATATTCTGTTCAGTCACTCTTTAGATACGTAGTGCTTGTCTAATTCAAGACAATACTGCCTTCTAAATAGTTTTTAAGCTTCTATGTTGAGATTTCATGATTGTACTACTGGCAGACATATCCCTTGGTTGCAATAGGGAACAAAGCAGTAATAATTGATCTTCAGGGAGAAGTGCCAATTTCTAATCTCCATCTGTACCTCCGTTTGGTGTGTAGACATTTGAAAAGCTTCTGGTTCATATCTGCAAGCCATGACATCTTCAAGGAATGTCCTTTCACAACTGCAGATCTGATTCAGTAGGTCAAAATAGTGTATTTGCAACTCTGTTGCCTTTAGAACCCACCCTGTCTCTTTACTCACTCAATCATCCTTTTAAAAACAAAAATGCAAAAAATGCAATGGTTGAAATGTTTGAATAAATCCAGTTAATGGTTTTTTGCCCAGTATGCCACTGCATACAGAGACCAGTCACGTGCAACTTAGACTTGGCCTTGCTCAAATTGGAACAGTCGTTTGTCGAACTCCCAAGTTCTCTCTAGATGGGAAGGCACGCAACCTCATGCCAGTCCGGGCCTACTCGGACCTCATCAGTGAGATGCAGCCTGAGTGCAGTGGCACATATTCTATAGTTCATTTCATTTTTATATGTGAGAATCTATTATCCTATCAAGACACGGATGCAATCAAATACGGTGGACTACAGAAATCTTTTGTTTTTCACCCTTATTTTCAGTCATTGTTGGAAAATGGATTATTAGTAGGGGCAAATGTATATCTACCACTGACAATAAGGCCACTAACACATGATAGGACTCAGCATAGGTCTTGGAAAACTATTCCCTTTCTCAACCCTTGGTAGCTTGGCTGCAAGCAGGCAGGCTTAACTTCAAAGACAGGTATGTAAAGCATTTAAAAACACCAATTCAGTAAATAATTAAGACACAATGCATAATAAAAATCCAACACCAATTTATAAAAATAGGAAATAGTTTTGTCTTTAAAATGACACCAAAACGACAAAAATCCAATGTAGGGAAACGGAGATATGAATTTTTTTTTTTTTTAAAGATTTATCACTTTATAGCACTTAGAAACCTATAGCACCATATTTGGATATCTGGTCGCGATAGACCGGTTCAAAGTCAAAGTTTCAGGCCGACCGCGATGGAGCCCTGAGCGGATACCCCTCGCGGTAGGTCCCAGTCACAATTTTTACCTTCGGACTTAGAAACTTTTCTGGAACTTTTTCTCATGGGCTCCCTCGATGCTCTTCAACAGGCCGGATTCGGTGAGGGTTCTCTGGCCTCGGATTTCTTCTACTCCCGGTCAAACTCTGAAAGTCGGACCGACGGAGCTTTAAGCGGGACGAACCTGGATGAATTGGCCACCTCGCGGTTGAAGGGAGGCGGCTTGGCTGACCAGGTTGAGTCGGTCCCCTTATGGAGCTTTTTTCCAAAGTTGCTCCAAAGTTCTCCAAACTCCTGGAACTTCTTCCTGAAGTTCTCCAAAGGGTCCCAAAGTGTGGGTCAAACTCACTCCAAGGGTCTGGAAGCTCCAAGATGGTCCTTGAAAGTTGAGGACTTCAGTTCCACAATCCACTTGGACAAAACCCTTACAAATCCACTGGTAGTTTTACAGGTTGCAGATTCTTGGTGGTGATGATCCAGGTGAGCTCTTTTAACCTGTAGCTTGCAGGGAGTCCACTGTTTACTCTTTTTCACAGCAAGTTAGTCCACAGGGCTGTAGTTCAAGATGGTGCAGTCCTCAGGAAATTGCACATCAAACTTCTCAGCATGGCACAACGTCTTGCTTTCTTAAGTTTCAAGCAGCAGATCTGAGAGACTCTGCCCCTCTCAGATACTTATTCCAAGTTCTCTGGGTCAAGCAGGAGGTCACTCCTGACCAATGGGGGCAGGATAACTCCCCAAGGTTATGACCACATCCTGTAGAGTGCGGCATTATTTTATCCCAGAGTGCATCAAATCTTCCAAATTCATAATGGCTGATTTTCCAGCAGAGTTAAGAGCTGGGTAAAAACAACCCTAGGATGGCTAATTTCCACAGACTCTCCGCCTTGCATCTGCTCATTCCTTCCTTAATCCTAGCTCTGGCTTGGGGTCAAAAGAGTAGAGTGGTAACTGACACTGAGGCCTTCCCCTTTCCTTTGAAGACCATGGTTTACGACTCCTCCCCCTGCTCTGTCATTCCTGTGTAGCAGCAGACTGCCTTCCCAGCAGAGCTGCTTAACCCCAGGGGCTCTTTATCACCTCTTCAAAGCAGCCTGGCTAATCCACTTAACTCTGACCAATTAGGACAGACCACTGGAAGGCTGAATCTGGACCTACAAACAAGAAAATCTTATAACTTCTTGTCTGTATATTTTAGGAGAAATTCAACAATATCATATTGTGGGATTTATCACTACCATTCTGGGAAGTCTTTGAATGGAAGTTCTTATCAGTCTCCTGTCAGGAGTTATTAGTTAATAACGTCTTGCCATGTTAACCTATGTGGCATGGGATTTGCAATGGGAAAAATGACTTGGGACATTTTTTCCAGCACCAGGACTTACAAAAACATATTTTATAAGTACTCCTCCTATATCTACAGGACCCCCACCCCATGGACCACCTAGGGGAGATTTTAGTGGTTCTGAATCTGTAGAAATATTGCAGATCCTCCCTCCACAGTGCTCCTAGCATCAATGTCGAATTTGGCAGTACTTTATCACAATGTGGGGAGTGAAATGTGAAATTTCACTTAACCCAGAGCATATAAAACTAATTTTTATAAGGATCCACCTTATAAACACCTGACCCCCCACCCCTGGGACACCTAGGGGAGACCCTGGGGGTTCCTAATATGCCACACCATTGGAGGTTATCCATTTTTAAGTGCCCCAAACATCAAAGTCGAGTTTGGGCACAATTTACTTTTTAAAAGCAGTCATGGAACCCAGGGCTGCTTTTAAACTGACCTCAGGCTTCAGCAGTGCACACATGCAAGTGCAGAAAAGGCTGCTGGCCTCTAAACTGCCATGCCCTACTATATACTAAGCCTGGGCGGTGAACTTCGCTACGCTCGCGAAGCTTGCGAATTTACGGTAACTTCGCGATTCGCGTAGAACGCGAAGTTACCGTGCACTACGCAATTTGCGGCGTAGCGTAGCTGTTTTTCTTCATCGCGCGCTCAATATACGTTCTCGCGCGCGCGGTAACGACCTACCGTGATTCTGCGTTCGCCGACGCGACTTCCTATCCGTTCGCGGGCGCCACGAGATTTGGAATCCGGCCGCAAGATCCCGCGAGAGTGTGCGACCGCGAACACGTCATTCGGACGCGCGATCTGACTTCCGGCGGCAGTGTTGGTAAGATCGCGATCCCGAACACGAAGAAACTACAATCTGGCGAAGAATATATCTCGAGCATCATAAAACCTTCTCGAAAATGATGAATTAGTTCATTTTGCACAAAAAACTCCTCAGGTTGTCATTTAGAGATGTAGTTTGGTGAGCAAGGAGTCCTTTTTCTTTTTTTCCAAGAGGAAGGAAGTGCCCCTGATTCTCAAACTTCCTGTTTCTGTCCAGCAGGCTCCTCCCAGTGTTTTGTCCATGTGCTGTTCACTTTCATTTGGATTTGGAGCTGGAAGGATCACTTTTTGTGTCTGTCTGCTGCATCATATCATTGGATTGGATTTGAGGACTCTTGGATTTGAGATTTTACAAGTAAGTTGGAGAATTGGTGTACTTGTTTGTTTGATTGGGGCTTGTTTGTACCTACATTTTTTGGGGGGATTTCCATATTTTTTAAAATGTATTGTTGTGGCCTGTAGTTTCGGCAGGGGCCTAGTTGTTTTTCTTTGATTGTAATTTCAGCCAGTAGGCCCAGACTAGAGCCAGAGGTACCCATGGGTGCATGTTTCTGTGATGTCTGTTGAATTTAAAGTTTAAACATCATGTAGGCCGGGCATCCATGGATGGCCTTGTTTACTTTTGAATTGGTAAAAGTGGTTTTTGGGGCGTATTTTATTTTTTGTGGTGTTTGTTAAATAAATAGGCCTTTTCAGCCAGTAGGTAACCCTGGGCGTTCAGCTCGCGGACTTTGGGCAAGTCCGCACTGCGCGACAACGCGGACTTACACTTTTTATCTTCTTCGCGCGCTCAATGTACGTTTTCGCGCGCCGATAACGACAATTTGTGACGATCGCGATGCCGAACACGCAGAATTTACAATCTGGCGAACAATATCTCTCGAGCATCATTAAACCTTCTCGAAAATGTTGATTTAGTTCATTTTGCACAAAAAACTCCTCAGGTTGTCATTTAGATGTAGTTTGGTGATCAAGGAGTCATTTTTTTTTTGTTTTACAATTTTTTCCAAGAGGTAGCAAGTTTCCCAGAGTCTCCAACTGCCTGGTCCTGTCCTTTGTCTTCACTTTTTGTTATTTTGGGTGGCCTGGCCATGTGGGTGGCAGCCATTTTGTGAAGCCAGGCATTGTGCTTTTGCCATAGGCCTGCATTGTCTGTCTTGTCTTCCTTTTCTTGTTGTTCTGGGTGGCCTGTCCATGTGTTGGCGGCCATTTTGTGTGAACAGCCACTGTGCTTTTGCCATAGGCCTCAAAGCTTGCGGCCTAGTTTGCCAGTTAGCCCGGCGGTAGTCATCCTCATGGGTGCATAAAAACTGTTTGTGTTGTCTGTTGAATTGTAACATAATTGAGGCCATGGATGGCATTGTTTTTAATTGGTAAAAGTGGTTTTTGGGGCGTATTTTATTTTTTGTGGTGTTTGTTAAATAAATAGGCCTTTTCAGCCAGTAGGTAACCCTGGGCGTTCAGCTCGCGGACTTTGGGCAAGTCCGCACTGCGCGACAACGCGGACTTACACTTTTTATCTTCTTCGCGCGCTCAATGTACGTTTGCGCGCGCGATAACGACAATTTGTGACGATCGCGATGCCGAACACGCAGAATTTACAATCTGGCGAACAATATCTCTCGAGCATCATTAAACCTTCTCGAAAATGTTGATTTAGTTCATTTTGCACAAAAAACTCCTCAGGTTGTCATTTAGATGTAGTTTGGTGATCAAGGAGTCATTTTTTTTTTGTTTTACGATTTTTTCCAAGAGGTAGCAAGTTTCCCAGAGTCTCCAACTGCCTGGTCCTGTCCTTTGTCTTCACTTTTTGTTATTTTGGGTGGCCTGGCCATGTGGGTGGCAGCCATTTTGTGAAGCCAGGCATTGTGCTTTTGCCATAGGCCTGCATTGTCTGTCTTGTCTTCCTTTTCTTGTTGTTCTGGGTGGCCTGTCCATGTGTTGGCGGCCATTTTGTGTGAACAGCCACTGTGCTTTTGCCATAGGCCTCAAAGCTTGCGGCCTAGTGTGCCAGTAGGCCCGGCGGTAGTCATCCTCATGGGTGGATAAAAACTGTTTTTTGTTGTCTGTTGAATTGTAACATAATTGAGGCCATGGATGGCATTGTTTTGAATTGGTAAAAGTGGTTTTTGGGGCGTATTTTATTTTTTGTGGTGTTTGTTAAATAAATAGGCCTTTTCAGCCAGTAGGTAACCCTGGGCGTTCAGCTCGCGGACTTTGGGCAAGTCCGCACTGCGCGACAACGCGGACTTACACTTTTTAACTTCTTCGCGCGCTCAATGTACGTTTTCGCGCGCGCGATAACGACAATTTGTGACGATCGCGATGCCGAACACGCAAAATTTACAATCTGGCGAACAATATCTCTCGAGCATCATTAAACCTTCTCGAAAATGTTGATTTAGTTCATTTTGCACAAAAAACTCCTCAGGTTGTCATTTAGATGTAGTTTGGTGATCAAGGAGTCATTTTTTTTTGTTTTACAATTTTTTCCAAGAGGTAGCAAGTTTCCCAGAGTCTCCAACTGCCTGGTCCTGTCCTTTGTCTTCACTTTTTGTTATTTTGGGTGGCCTGGCCATGTGGGCGGCGGCCATTTTGTTAAACCAGCCACTGTGCTTTTGCCATAGGCCTCCAAACTTGCGGCCCAGTATGCCAGTAGGCCCAGAGGTAGTCACCATGGGTGCATAAAACTGTTTCTGTGTAGTCTGTGGAATTTTGGCATCATTTAGGCCATGGATGGCATTGAATAGATTAAATTGAATTGCGAAATGTGGCTTTTTTTGGAGGGTCTGACTATTTCACTTATTGGGTGTGGTAAATAAATGCCTTTTTTGCGTGTGTACTGTGTCATTATAATTGTGTTGTTGTAGTGGTTGTCTAACTTTCCAAAGTGTTTTTAGCCATGTGGATTTTAGTTTTTGCATTAAAGCTGTGTGTGTTTTATAAGGCATCCTTTGTCTGCCCATATATAGGCCTGCTTGAGTTCATTGTTTGCCGTGCCTTGTGCCTGTGAGTCACCATGTTTCTGGGGGCCATTTTGTTGTGGTAGTTATTAGTGTGCTGTTTTTGCCACATAGGCCTGCGTGTCTTTCCATTTTTCCTCTTGTTTTACTGCTTCCAAATCCATCCCCATTGCCAGCTGCAGCTCCCTGATGCTGCTATATAATACATCACACGTGATGCACAAATTTAGGCCAAACATGCTCCAGTACATTTTAGTTTTTGTTCTTTAATATTCTTATTCTTCCAGAGTGTACAGTAGCCAGGAAAGCCCTGGCCTTGTTGTCAACGTCTCACAAATGGCTACACTGTGTGTTGTTGTTGGAAGAGTTTCTGAAATTTAATAATTGAGGCCACCACACACTAAGTTCTATATTCTATTTGTTTGATTTGTGCTATGTTTGACTGATGTTCTGGCTTTTTTGCTTTTAGGTGCACAAAGACTGAGGAGGAGGTGTGTCTCTCATCATTGCCTGTTGCACTTCCAGACAGACATCCTGCTGCTGGACACACAACGTGACGTGTGACCTGACCAGACATCTCTGCAACTGAGTGCTGCTGACATCTGAAGAAGATGGGCCCAAAGAAAGCAGGTACCAGGTCCTCCAGTACCAAGAAAGTTGCTATTGAGAAGAAGAAGGAACAGAAGAAGCAAGTGACACTGAAGTCTGGTGTGCCGGCCAGTACCTTTTTTGGGAAAAAAAATTGCGCCTGCAGCAGCGGTGTCCGGGGGCAAGCTGGGGGCAGCACATCCGCATCAGTGGACCCAACCCACCAACCCAGGGCCAAGCACATGAGTGGGGAAGAGGTAGCCAGCCTAATGGTGGAAAGCAGTGATGCTGAGCCGGAGATAAACTTATCGCTATCTCAAAGTAGTACCCAATCAACGCAGGAGGAAACACAGCAGATAAGTGGTCAACAACAACAGCCGCAACCACCGCCCGCAATAGTAGTTGTTGTTCCTCCTGAAGTAGGGGCAGTTCAGGAAATTGAGCCTCATGCAGAGGTAGAAGAAGAAGCCACTCATTCAGAAGATCCATTGTCTTCCAAATCCCCAGCAAGGAAAAGGAGGGGTAGTCCATCGAGTTCTTCGCCAAGCCCCCTTCTGATGATCTAGATGCCACTTGGAAGCCACAAACTGAGTCTGAGAGGGAGCCACGTTCCAAGACCAAGCTAGGGAAAAGGAAGGTTCCAGAAAGCCTTACACTTATGGAGGTCGATGTAGAACAGCAAGATGATGATGATGATGACGACGAGCCAGTCATCACGAACATCACTCCCGGCCCCGAGGAGATGGAGACCAACATTCTTACTCTATCCAAAATCGCTGCGAGGGATGTAGCACGCATACCTCCACAGGTAACACCAACACGACCTACAGCTTCCATATTTGCATTAGCAAAGGCCCGGCAGCGACCTACATCCAGCACAACCACCACCTCTGTAGGAGTAGGTAGTGGTACAGCAGCACAGAGTCAAATTCAACACACACCCTACAGATCATCCGGCATTGGAAGTGGCACCTCCAGCAGGAGGCCAAAGTTAAGCTCCCCAGTTTGGGACTTCTTTACGGTTAGCGAAAAGGAGGAGAACATTGCTATATGCTCCATTTGTAATACCTCTGTTAGTCGTGGTAAGCTTGGTACAAACTATGGTACCGGAGGCCAAATGACCCATCTGAAAAAACACCACTTGATCAGCTGGGAGGACCACCTTCGCGACAGAAAAAAACTGCAACCATTGGTGTTGGTGGGGATAAAGGAGTAGAAGAAGATCCGATCACGGTGGAAGAGGAAGGACAGGGAGACATTCTCACTAGTGGTACACAAGGTGTCCCTGACCCCAGCAGTGCAGTCTTAACGTTGCACACATCTTCAGCAACATCTCAGTGGCACAAGAGTAAGAGTCAGCCGGAGACACCAAGAAGTACCAGGTCCGCACTACCAAAAAGTGCGTTGAGCCTAAGAGAAAGGAAAACCATGCAGCCTACCATTATCAGCATGTTTGGGGGTGAGGGGCAGTACGAACGCAACCACCCAATAGCACGTTTGTACAATGCGAAGCTGGCTAAAATGTTAGCACTGGACCTTCTCCCTTTTTCTTTTGTTGAAGGGTTGGGTTTTGTGGAATTTGTGTCAACCATCTGCCCAAAATGGCATGTTCCCAGCCGCTACTATTTTGCCAGAGTTGCAGTTCCAGCACTACATCACGACGTGCTGGAATTGCTAGGAAAGGCCTTGAAGCAGAGTGCTGTTCACAGTATCCACCTGACTACAGACATGTGGACCAGTTGCCAAGCCACAGATTACATGTGCATCACTGCACACTGGATCAGTTTTGTGGGTGTTAGAGAACAGCTATCTGCTGGTGTTGATACTGCAGAGATTTTTCATGCCACTCGCAAACATGCAACTGTAGCCATGTTTGCCATGGAGAAATCTCATACTGCTGCAAACATTTTGGAAGAGTTTAACACCAAGGTCTTTGAGTGGCTGCGCCCAAGAGGGCTTACGATTGGTTTTGTTGCCACGGACAACGGCAGTAATGTAGTTTTGGCCATGCGCAATGGTGGCTATTTCAGGGTCCCGTGTTTGGCACACTGCATTAACATTGTTGTTCAAGACTTTTTGAAAAATGAATCAAAAGTCAGCAACTTACTGGTCACCTGCAGAAGAATATGCACACATTTCAGCCATTCTTTTAAAGCCCGGAAGCAGCTGAGGGTCATTCAACGTGAGCATAAACTGCCAGTCAAAGCGCTCATCCAGGAGGTGCCAACACGTTGGAACTCAACTTAATTTATGCTTGATCGTCTGTTTGAACTGTACATACCACTCAATGCTTATGTCATGCAAAGAATAGGGGAACCTACTGTGAGAGGCATGACCGTTGAGATGGCTCAATGGGACCTCATTAAATGCCTGACTGAGATGCTACTTCCTTTTGAGATCTTCACACGTGAAGTCAGCAGGGAGGACTGTACTATGGGCCAAGCTATCCCATTGTTGCACATGCTAGAGCAACAGCTGAAGGATGTGTCTGAAACGTACGCAGGTGTGGATGACAAACAAGACGCATATCATTTGGCGGAGACCTTAGCCGCTCGCTTATCGGAAAATACAAGGATTAAAAATAAAATTTTGTCACAACCACATTACATTAGTGCCACAATTTTGGATCCACGGTACAAAGTATTTCTGAACAGCAAGGCAGTAATTCCTTTTTCGGAAGTGGATGTTGCCAACTACAAAACTTTGATAGCTAAGGAAGCAACTATTTTCGAAAGCGAACGGCTGTTAATTACAGGCCCCCCACCACAGGCCATAACCAGTACTACAGGGCATCCAGAGTCAAGTTATACTTCGGAGCCTGAGGGCAGTGCATTTGCCTCCCAGCAGTCACCTACACCAACAATAACATCAAGAACAGGATCATCCACAGCACAATGTGCAACTGATTGGTTTCTACAGCAGGGGTATGGTAAGTCCAGTGCTGATGCAAAGGCAAAACCGGCCGAGCACATCCGAGCACCCCTTAACATTGAGCGGATGGTCCAGGCCTATCTGGATGACCCAACAGAGGTCTTCATGGATGGAAACCCATTGGTGTATTGGTATGGGAAAAGAAGCCAATGGACAGTGCTCAGCAGGCTGGCGATAAAGTATCTCGCTTCCCCTGTCGCAAGTGTCTCTTCTGAGCGTGTTTTCAGTGCTGCTGGTGCCATTGTAACTTCGAAAAGGACCAGTCTCTCGGCCCAAAGCGTGGAGAGGTTAACCATGATCAAAATGAATCAGCACTTTATACCACCGGATTACAAAATACGTGAATCACAGCAGGAAGAGCAGAGCGACTTGGATGACGTAAATAGTGCGTTACAGGACCTACTTCTGTCCGAACCACCAGAGTTTGAGGACGAGCTCCTCTTCCCTGACAACTAGGCTTTCAAATTGTTGCTTTCTTCCTTCCTTTATGTGTCTGTGTATCTGTCTTTCTGGTTCAAATCAAATCACAACAAAACCATCACCACCGTCTTCTTTTTATTTCCCTATTGGAGTTGCACGTCTGTGCATTTAACTGTCCACTCTTCAGAGTCCTGCTTCATCTTCCTGTCTCGCACGAGTACATTTCCATCAAGCCAGACATTAGTACAAGAAATGTTGCCTTTACCAGTCCCGCCTCCATTAGAAGTGAAACGTGACTACTATAGCTATCCTCCGTTTTGTTTTCGAGCTGAAACTCATCAGTGTCCGAAGGCTACAGCCTCAGCAGGCATCCAAAGGTCCTCACTGTCAGGACAGAAGGTACTTGGCAGAGAAAGACAAGAGACTCTTCGAAGAAACTTGCTGACATTTGTGCAAACTCAAATGACCAGCAATGAGCACTACACAGGCCGCGGACCATCATCACAGTGCTGACCATGGGAAGCAACTTAAACTGTGACAAAGAAGTGCCACAGATGAATAAGACGAAAACCGAAACAGCGCCTAACACTCAAAATGAATGTGGACTGGAGTAATAATGATGAGGCCACTGCCCCGCAAAAAAAAAAAAAAATGTCAGAACTAGGCATCTGATGATCTGACAGCCAAAGAGAAGAGCAAGACAGGTAATGATGGAATGCATTGGATGTTTGCAGACTCTGAGCGATTGCTGTTGTTTGTTGTTGATGTTGTGCATGAAGTCGAACTCTACTCTACTAGTTAATCTACAAAGTGACTCAAGTAAGTAAGTGACAGTCAATGTTTCCTTTCTTGTTGTTTAATAACCAAATTGTACTCCTACTACTGCAGGTGCAGGCCAATATCTGTTGCAATTTTTTAATATGGAATATGGACTTAATCGGAGTCAATACAGACTGAGTTGTAGTTGGACAACACGTACCACACCATGATGATGACCATACTATCTTTTCGCGCGCAGTCATTCAGTTGGATCGGAGATGATTCAAGGACTAACTGCATTTCATGAAGTGGCATAAGGTAAACATAAACACAACAATTCAACAAGAAAGTAGTAAACACAGCAGACCTACATGTCCATGTAGTGGTCTAGTCGAGTGTAGTGATGACTGACAGCGGCGCATTGATTTTGTCACTTAATTAGGAAAATGCTAAGTTGCTGTGTATGCCTTTTGTCTGGCTATGTCAAAAATTAAGGTAAATGGAGGTTGGGTCACGGGCTGGTGCTGTGGTGGGCCTGTTCTGTCCTGTTGTTGTTGTAGCTTAATGCTGTAAACAGAATCTACACGATATATCCAAGCCGCCTCACTCTGAAAGTGTTCTCTCTTCTCTTCTTGGACTCCACCGTAAATGATGTTTTTTTTTTTTATTCATTGATTTCTCAATACCCCTTTTGTTTTTCCATCTAGACGTTACAGGCCGGCCTTTACCCTGTGCTTGCTATACTGGGAGACACAACTCACATTTACCTTACCAATCGGCATCAGGAAGGCCACCAAGATTGATGTGCGGAGCGTCCATGGAAGATAGGACCAAGAGGAAGGACGATGATTCAACTCCACAATTTTAGCATGATAATACAGTAACTTTAGTATCATTCATCATTCATCTTTTAATTAATTTGAATCCTTTTTTCTCTGCAATCATTAGGACTGTGTGTTGTGTGTTTGTTTGCTAATTGATCCCTACAAATGTTTTTTAATTGTCTTTGCTATCTTTACAAGTAAGCCCAGTACAACATGGAATTTGGGTCTCTGAGGGCATATTACAGGCAAGGCAAATTGCATAGAATATACTGGTGCCCTGTACTGTCTAATTGTCTAGTAGGAGTTATTAAGTACTACTCATTAACCATCAAGTTATCTAATCTTCATCATCATTAACGCATGCATTTCCCTTTTCTCGCTTTATTGATTTTTTGGATAAGATCATGGTCGTCTGCCAAGATTGCGCTTTGCTTTTGTTGTCCATGCGTACTGTTTTTCATTTTCAAACCTTTCCCCAAACCCCCTTCCCATCCATTCATCAAACCCTAACCCTCTTCCCCCGGGCTGTGATTTATATTGAGGTGTGATGTGACTACATAAAATGTACACCAATTGATCACACGCTTGCTGGGGCAGATGTGGTGAAAGCAACACTAATTCAATTGCAAGGCAGGGCGAGGAGCTTCTTCTGCTTGGCCACCCATGCTCAGTCTATGTGCATTGTGCAAGCCGTCAACGGCTAATAGTAGTACATCATAATTAATTGCCGTCATTGATTGGATTAATCATCAAACTCCTACCACACAGCAGTAAAGGTTACGAATTACGATTGTGTTAAGTTAAGTGACTCACTCGACAGCACAACTGCAGTTTATAACTTCTTGTACTAGGCTGTCCCCGCCACCATTATGTTTAATTTGACTTTAGCAGTTGCAACTGCAATATTGTTTGTTTGGCAGTCGTCTTCTGTACTGTATTTCACTTCGTTCGACTACTCCTCCCACAGTTTTTCTCAGGCAAGTGACTGTCTCTTTTTTTTATTTTTTTAGCAAATGCTACTGCCAGTGTCTACTCTACTACTACCACCACAACCATGGCATCTTCTACATTCTCTATGGAAACCATGCAGCCATCGCTGTGCCGAACGTAGTCATCATCAATCACAGGTAAGATAAGTTTGGTGGGAGGTAGAATACTAGTAGGACAAATAACTCAGTGAGGGGTACCGCATCTATCTGTTTGTTATACATCATCGGCAGATTATTTAAATCAAACACTGGCTGCGGCCCTGCAGCAGCAAGCAAACCAATGTGACGTTAATTCGTAAAACAGTAACCCCCCACAAAACATTAACATTGTATGTTTAAGTATAAATATAATTTATTACCCTAACAAAAATAAACTATCCCACACCTGACCCACCCCTCTCCCTAACCCCAACCAATGTCCAAAACGAAAAAAGTCCAAATAATGTCCCGAAACCCCAACGCCCAATTCCCACCCACCAAAACAAGGAATAAAAAGGGGCAAAGCAACAGGGTCCTCGATGTTATAATCGGCGGGCTTTGAGGTGTTTGTCCACCAGGATTTTCACCCGCTCCTCCATTTGCTCCTCTTGCCGTGCCATCCGGAGGAGAATCTTCTTGCGGAATGCCCTGCAGTGGCATCCACAATGGGGGACAGCAGTGCTGGCTGCTAATGAATTGCGGCGGGTGGCTATCAGACCGCGGCGCCGTACCGCTGGAGTTGGGGCCTGGCTGGGGCCCGGGGCATCGGACGAGGCTGCAGCTGCTGCCGCCTCCTCCTCCTCCTCCGCCAGAGCCACCAGCCGCCGGTACTCCCGGCATATGGCCTCCAGTTTCCGGCGCCGGGCCCTGACTGCCAACTCCTTCCGCGATGGTTTGTCTTGGGAAAAGAAAGAAAAAAATATTGTTGTAACCAGTACTCTTACCTAAACAGTAACACAAAATTAATTCAACACATAATGGCACAGTAGCACTAGCAAGAAGCACAGTACATAACATTTGTGGTAATAATCTATCTATCCTCCCACTTCCTCGGCCTCTAACATTTGTGGGAGTTTCAGGCATTATACTAGCACTATGGACTCCAAGCAGTACACAGTACACCAGTGTTCTTCTTATCTCTAGTTTAGGGAAATGACATAACCTGGTTGTAGCCGGCATTGCCAGCTCGGTCATCTATGCTTGAAGCCAAGACAAACATACGAGTCATGACGCAGAGTCACATTAGTTTGATTTACTACTGTTTGCAGGTGGGGAAGCTCGTATTTTTCTATTACGGGTGGCACTGGCCATACTCTCTCTGTTACATGGAGGGCAATTGCTCAATTTCACAGTGCCTTGGCTACTACAAAAAGGCAGATTATATATCTGATCCAATGATCGTTGCTTTTATATGGGACAACGACATAAGGTCAGTAGCGGTCGTTGGTGGGACTCGGGGAGTTTGGCCGGGCGGTGGCGTGGGTAGGGGCAGGATGGGGGTAGTAAACTATGGATTACGGCCAATTACAGGTAAGTAAACATATAAATAAATGAAACTAATTTTGTTGCGCACACTGCATCGCATTTGGCGGTGCAGTGCGCACAATGAAATTCACTTTATTTATTTGTATGTTACAGTAAAGTTACCTGTATTTGCCCGCGTAATACATTGTTTACTACTACCCCCCACCCTGCCCCTCCCCACATCGGCTTTGGTACGCTGGCGCGGTTTCTTTAACATTCCCTAAAACTGTGCATCCCGTGACAGTCTCCACCTATGCTGTCTATGATGAATACATACAGGCATCCATCCATTCTAAGTAAATGTCAATCATTCTTCTTAATCTCTCCACAAACGTTACTTTGTTTCACCAACAACAACGCATGCGTCCACTCACTCCGTTGCTTGCCTTGGCTTAGAGTTTCACCCAAACACCGCTGATGATTCTTGCTATCCACAGTATCCACCCATACTGTGTCTTCCACCCAGGCAGGCATCCATTCTTCTTTCACCTCCCACCCATCCTTCAACAACACATGCATCTGATTCCTATCAGCCACCTATCCATGCTTCCAACGTATCCTTCTCTGCCAGTCGTCATATTAAATCTCGCCCGCCCTTCCTCCTTCCACCCTTCTTTCCCTTTTTGTTCAACACATCCATCAAGGTCATCTGATCTGACTTTTAGTCTCCTCCATAAAACTTTCACAGCTGAGTTGGAGTCAGATATAAGAGGCCATTGGTTAATGAAGTCACGCTGGTAATGCTATTGCTACTGCATTGCTCATGCTGCTAAGTAAAGGGTGTCTTCTTTATTAACCGTTGTATAATGTTCACTACAACTTCATACCTAATAAGTCTCAACAACAGTACAGTGAGTGAAGTCCACTCCACACACCCTTCCAGCTAGTGCAATGTCAATAAGTCATGAATATAACTTACCACCGCCCGCCACTGCTGCTGGCTCACCCCCTGTATCTCCTGCCCCCTCCGGAATGGCCGCAACGCCATCGCCGCTGGCCCCACCGGCACTGGTGGTCGGTAGTACGCCTAGCAAAAACATGACACATTTTTAGATGCCTGTACACCTCCCCCTATTTATTCTTTTTCACTAGCAAGATTGAAAAAAGGTTAATACATATTATTATTATAAATCACATTCAATAGTCCAAATCGGGTACTAGAGTACAGTCAGTAGACAGACACTAGTAGTGTTATTATGGTCCCTAAGGTCATTATTATACTATACTCTACTCTTTGCAAAGTTAGCCTGAGCCATGCAACCATTTTTCGCTTCATGTCTTTTGCGCATGTTACCTCGCAGCTTGTTGTGCAGTAACAGTAAGACGCCTTTTGAGCCCACATGAGCACATACAGCTACTGTCTGAGCGTTGCGTACAAGAGGTCGGAAAACAAGCCACTTTGTTATGGAGTTCCGTTAGTCCGTATTACTTAGCCATAGGTAACATGTTACAGTTTTTTGGCAGGACTGACAAATGCTTGCATTAACACGCACCATTTTTCTCAGGCAGAGGATTCCCTTCTACGAGTACGAACCAGAGATTTGCAGAGCTTATGAATGATGCATGTAACCAGTAATTCTACGTTCTACGGTGAGGAGTCGCCCAGAATTCACACAGATCTTTTGTCTTATATCATCATGCACTTGTTGCAACAATTTTTATTGTTTTAATCTTATGCATTTTGCTGTTGGAGCTGGCTGGAGTACACTGAATTTTATAGAACAACAACATACAGAAGTTGTCATTTGAAAATAAACCTTTTGAACTTACACATAGACTCTGTGGTATTTGGTGTGGTGGTGGTGGTGGACTTACACGAGTGAGTGAGCGAAAGTGTGTTATGTTCTGGGTTGTGGAATCATAATCATTGGGTATCTTCGGGTGGGGGTTCGGGGACCTAATGAGACACTAGCTAGTCGTTCAGGGGATTGTGGGTTCACTTCTGACTGAGGTGTGAGTAACGTCCAAGTTCCAAACTCTCATCACCAACATCCTCTTTCATTGTGCATAGTTCTGCATGGGGCTGTGCAGAATCCAAGTAGTATGTACTATATCCTATCAAAAATAGTCAAATATCTGGTTGTGCATTTTGTTTGTGGTAATTGTCAAAGCCTCAAGATTAAGAAGCCTAGAAGAGGACAACCGAAAGGACTGGACTCAGTGGCTAGAGCTATTAGTATTGGTCAATCTGAGTTTTATTCAAAACCGTACAATAAAGAGTGGCAATGCAAACTGGGCAAGCTTAGCGACAGACTAATAGTAGTAGTACCGAGTACAGACATTCATAGCAGAGGCAGTTACAACTTAGAGGCAGGGATAACCAGAATTTAGAAACAGATAGTCAAGTCAAGATCAAAGAATCTTTTGTAAAAAATATAATTAGGGAGTGGAGCCAGAATTAATAGTTCTGAAAAAATAAGGTCCAGTAAAAGTTAGGGCAATATAATTGTTAATATAACCACTGGAGGACTTACTGGGACCAGCAGCAGGGCCCTCGGTAGAGGAGCGGTCCTCTGGTGGTTGTCCCGCCGACTCGGACCCCGTCTTCTTGCCCCTGGGTGCTGCAGATCAGTGATCATGTAAGATATAATAAAGAAAAAGAAAGACACAAACATTAATGATTGCTGTGAAACAAATAAATTATCTAAAAAAAACGCTCAAAAAACGTTTTAGGAAACAAAAATTGCAATAAAATTGACCTATCTAATCCGATCGCCTACTGGCTTGCGGAATTCACGGACAGTCTACTTATTGGGGAACACTAATTCAGTGTTCCATTCTGATTGATTCAAATAAAATCCAGAACACTAACTAAGCCTAAGTACCACCTGACCTAGCCCACCTATTCCAGGCGGGCCAATTGTTCATTAAGCATGCATTTCCATTTTTTTTTTCCATCAAAAATGCATAGATGAGAAGGAGGACACATGCATAAAGTCAGTGCATAATGCATACACCAAATTGTTGGTTGGTTGCGTCTGATGTTCTGCAGCTGACTGACACTGCTAAGCTAAGCTTACCAGTACCACTCACTAAACAAACTACAAAAGGTTCTACTAAGGACTGGGGTAAGCAGCACTCAGTGACAGAGGATGCGTCACGCACACCATTCAAAAATTATCAACTAATAGTAACTAAACCTAGTATCAAATCCATCCACCACTATTTGACAGGAGGACAAAGGAAGGACTACAGTCTCTCTAGCAATAGCATTACCTAACTGAAGTTCTCTAAAGTAAACTCTTACATAATAATGACAAGCGAGCGCAAAGTTGCAAAAAAGTAAGAGTACCGCCCAGCACCTGTGTCCTACAATCACAGAAGATTTTGAAACGTAATTTACCTGCAATGTAAGCAGCATTATTCTTGTTATTTGTAAAAAATGTATACACAAATCACAATACTTATACTACTATATATATTGGCTACTCACCAAGCCCCACGACCTCGACACCTAGCAGGTCCAACAGGTCCTGCTCCCGGTCAAGAATGTCTGACCACCGGTGGGCCAGCTGGTTATGTGTGCGCCGGACCGCGGAGCAGCGAAACACTGCCCGACGCACCTTCGCCCACCGGCGGTGACGCTCCTGGGTCGGGTAACCGGAGCCTGGCCTGCCGCCTGCTGCCAAGGTCAAGGGGAGGTGGCACTGAATAAAAAAAACAAGGGCGGCCACCTCCTCCTCCGTAAACAGCTGGCGGGCTTGCACCCCTGCGGGGCGCAGTCTGCCGCAAGGCAGGCGGCGATTGGGCGCACGCGCCTTGCCCTTTGACCCGCTGCTGCTACCCTTCGCCATGGTTCTGGGGTGGGAGGAGGTGAAAAAGAAAAGTTAGAAGGGAAAAATAAAGTTAGGGGAAGAAGTAGGAGCTTAAAGAAGAAAGTTATATAAAACAGTTGAAAAGTACAAAAAACACAGTAAAAAGTAGAAAAAAATGCAAAATATAGACTTAGGCAGAGAGAGAGATAGGTAAGAAATAAAGAAAAATTGAAAAACAGTGTAAAAAACTAAGGATTGCAAAGATTGAGGGAGGATAGAAAAGCAGGCCCAGAACCATAGCATAGAGTGGTAAAACAAGATGGCCGCGCCCATCGCGACCGCATGGGTAAGTTTGCGCGATATTTCTCCCCGAGCACGCACAAAACGTCGCGAACATGTACAACGCGTTCCCGAACATGGAATGCGCATCGCGAGCACGCTATACGCGACCCGGAACAGGAAATAAGGGATCGCGAACGGGCGGGACAAGTGAAAATCAAAATGGCCGCGCCCATAGGCGACCGCATGGGTAAGTTCGCGCCCCCGAGCATGCAAACAGCGTCCCGAACACGAACAACGCGTTCCCGAGCAAGAAAAACGCATCGCGAACGGGCGCGCCAAGCAGCTACGCACGCTCGCGAAGCTACGCGAAGCTCGCGTAGCGCTTCGACGTCTTCGCGTAGCTTCGCGTAGCTTCGCGTAGCGCGAGTACGCAAACTACGCCCAGGGTTACTATATACTAGGGACTGATAGGTAGTTTCAACCCCCGCCCTATTATGTACTAGGGTCTTATAGGGTAGGTCATGCCAATCACAGGGTTACCCCAACCCATAGTGTACCCTAGTGTATGTAGATGTTTTCACTGTATTCTAAATGTGTCTCTTTCAGCATAGCACTGGCCCTGGGCCTGGTTAGGCAGAGCCCAGGGTCAGTCAGAGTCAGTTACCACCAGTACCAGTCAGCAAAAAGTTGGGGGGTGCCCAGGGCACAGGATGACTTTGCAACAGTCATCATTTGCAATTTCAGTGATAAAGTTCCTGCAAAGATCATAGCAATACAACGCTGGTCCCACAGTGACAGGATTCAGAAGGAATGGTTTTGAGACTGTAAAGGGGTAAGGCCACCATTTCATCTCTATTTATTATCACACACAACTACTCCCATTGCTACATTAGGACATACAATGGATTAATATTAAAATATAAATGTAGTGGTTCTACGTGAATTCAGTGAAGCAAAAGTGCAGGATCCTCTTCATATTGTGTCGCTGAGCAACCCACTTGTGCTTACCCTGTTTGTCTTACCAAGTGGGCAGGGCCATGTTTATTAACAAAATGTATTCCTCAGTTATGAAACACATCGCCTTGTCTTCCCTTGCACTTCTAATTTTTTTGGGATGCCAGTGCCTACTTCTCGCTGTTTGTTAAGGATTCAAGTAAATAGAAGAGGTGACCTGTGCATGCAAGGGTTGTTACCACCCCAGCGTGGAGAGTAATGAACGTGGAATAAGCTCTTTCTACCTACTGTTTATATGACTATGTTATAGTGAATCAAAATGACTTTTAAAATAAAAGTCTTCGGTCATACTTTTCTTTATATCATTTTGTATTAATCAAAAAGAAGCACTGTAGAAAAGCAAGCATTTGAGTTTTTGCCTCTGACCTCCTGTTTTGATTGTGTGATGCATTTCTTTTTTGGGGGTTTTAGGACTCTGGGCACTTTACCACTGCTGACCAGTGCTAAAGTGCTAGTGCTCCCTGTCTAAATGATATTGATGATTGGTTTATCTATGATTGGCATAATTGATTTACTAGTAAGTCCCTAGTAAACTGTACCAAGGGTGTGACCAGGGCCTGTAAATCAAATGCTACTAGGGGGCTTGGAGCAATGATTGTGCCTCCTACATTATTAGCTCAACAAATATGTCTCAGACCTGCCACTGCAGTGTCTGTGTGAGCAGATTTAAACTGCCATGTCGGCCTGGCAAGTGCACCCACTTGCCAGGTCTAAACCTTCCCTTTTATCACATGTAAGGCACCCCTAAGGTAGGCCCACGGTGGCCCCATGGGCAGGGTCCAATGTGTTTAAAAGGTAGGACATGTACTGTTTTGTTTTACATGTCCTGGTAGTGAAATACTGCTTATTCCCGTTTTTCACTGCAGCAAGGCCTATCTCTGCCACAGGTTAGCATTGGAGCTGCCTTGTAAATTCTTACAAGTGCATCTTCCAATAAGGAATAGATAGAGATTTGGAGTTTGGGATCTCAGGCCTCACAATTTTAAAATACATCTTTTGGTAAAGTTGGTTTTAAATTGCTTGTCTGACAATGCCACTTTTAGAAAGTGAGTGTTTCCTTGCTTAGCCATTCTGTACCTCTCTGCCTGTCTGCTGTATACATATCTGGTTTAGGATGACAGTTGGGCTGTTTGTACATTGACTCTAGATAGCCATACAAAGGGAGCTGAGGAGTGCCCCTCATATTCTGGTAGTCCATCACCAGGCTGATGGGTCTTCCTGAGCTAGAATAGTGGGAGGAGTTGACACTGACACCTGAATAGAGTTGTGCCTGTCCTCAGACAAATCCCGTAGTGTGCCTGGAGCCAGGCCAGGGAAAGGCAGGGTCTTGTGCACTACAAAGACTTTCCTTTGAAAGGCTGAAATGGATATAAGTACTGTACCTCTAAAACCATATACTCAGAACGTTTCTGGGTTGTGGACATTCTACCAGGAAGAAGAGCTGGATAAGCTGTCAGGATGAACTGCCACTCTGCTGTTTTCTTTGCTGTGTTGGTTTGCTGCTTCTGTCCTGGGAGTGAAAGAACTGGAAATTGTTTTCTGTATCCTGCTTCCAAGTTTCTCTGAGGGCTTGAGCTGAGCTTGCCTCCTGTTAAGAAGTCTAAGAGTCTCCCCTGCGCCTTGCCTAGTCTTTGATTTTTTAAGCATCTACATTACTTTGTCCTAAACAAATGCATCCATTGATTTCTAAGGACTAAACTTGCTTAATCGTTTAAAAGTGATAGTTTGATTTGAATATGTTGGATTTTTGTTGTTTTGGTACGGTTTTATTCAGATAAATATTGGCAATTTTTCTAAACTGGTGTGGACTGCTTTTGTAGTGTTTTCACTGTGTTACTGTGTGTATGTGTACAAATAGTTTACATATTGCCCCTGAGATAAGCCTGACTGCTCAGGCCAAGCTACCAAGTGGGTGAGCAGGGGTTATCTTAGCTGTGTGACTCCCTTACCCTGACTAGAGTGAAGGTCCCTACTTGGACAGGAAGCAAACCACTGCCGACTAGAGACCATCTTTCTAACAATTTGGAATGAAGTTTGATCAATATTCCTATTTCTTCTTATACGGGCACAGTATAGGCACATTACAAATGATAATCACCCGTGTCTGTTTCCTTCATGACTCACACGTGTAAAGCAATTCTTTTTACATTTTTGCTCTCATTACAAATGGAAAAGGTTCAAACACGGTTGTTGTGGCAACAACAGCACTGCCATAAATCACCGACTTAAAGGTAATATGTGTGTGTCAAGGAGCATGCCGCATCTGCGGTCTCATAAAGTTCTGAGTACATTCCTGTGCCTGGAGGAACACTGCAGTGTATTATCGTTTCATGTGTCTACTTGTTAATTGTTTATCTGACTAAAACCTGCATTTTATCTCTCCACTAATTAAAACAATTCCTCTTCTCGGATGATGAATCAGTGGTGCTATAGGTGCCAGCATCAATATCTTCTCTTTCTCCACTGTACTTTTGATTGGATATTTTTCATCCTGAAAAGGCAAATCATTACAAAATGAGAGACGTGCATTATGTGTGTCACACTCCGATGTCATTGATTGAATTAAAATTGAAATGCTATTTTGCACTTTGATTTTAAAGAAATAAATGCAAGTGTATTTTTCATGGCACAGTATTATAGTTGTGTGACCACGTTTTTTAGGTCTCGCCTACGCAGCGCGCATGCGCTGCATATGAAAAAAGACCTTTTACAATTGATTCGGCTTTTCAGCCAAAAACGTGCGCGCGTTCCATTGCCTTCAATGGCAACGCGTGCACGTTTGGCGATTCACTTGCGGGAGCGAGCAGCTGGCGCCATATGGTAGCAATTATCGCTCCTGGTGCCGCTCGCTCCCACAAGTGAATCGCGCAGGCTCCCTCCTCTCCCCCCTCCCCCTGCTGCCGTGCGAGGCGCACGCGCTTGTTGCTATTTGAACGGGAATTTAAAGCAGTTGCGTCTATCTCGGAAATATACAAGGTAGGTTAAAAAAAATCTGCATTAGGGGTGTATTCACAGAGGAGGCTCCTACTTCTGAGGAGAGTGGAGACCTAATCTCTCCTGCTGTGGTGGTTGAGGAGGTCTGGGCGGGGCTGGCTTCTACTGAATTCAGCCTTTTCCACAGCAGGTCGCCTGGCTGCTGTAAGGTTCGCCCACAGAGCCATGGCGCAGGATGCCATGACAGGGTGTAAAACGGTCTCCTCTGCTAAGCCGGCTGCCGAGGAGCACACACCTGTTGAAATCTGTCAGCAGCCAGACAGAGGCCTACAGAGCAAAACGCCGTACAGAACACACCGAAGGAGGGGGCATGGAAGACTGAATGCAGGGCATTCATTCACTCTGCCAGGGGTTGAGTAGGCGACCAGCTCTGTAAGTAGAAGGCCTGAGGCAGCATGTACGTCACATGCTGTTTTTAGCCCAGAATAGCAGAATTCGAGCCACCCTTTCAGTGTTTGGGTCTTTTTAAAGAAACCTTTTATATCACTGCAAAACAAATGTTACTTCACTGGTAATACAAATGATATTATTAGAGCTGCCTTTTTATTGGCGTATTTTTGAAAATCATAATATTGAATCGTCACGACCCCATTTTGGTAACAGGTACCTGAATATTTTCATAGGTTAATGTCCTTCACTGCGTCACATTTGGATCACACTTGTGGGACATCTTGCACAACACCAGTACGCAACAGTAACAATCGATGCTGCTATCAATGCTGTTCTCTCAACCATGTACTTCAGAATCCTTGGCCCCTTGTCTTCAAAGCACTTTAAAACCACAAGATGTAGGAAAGTGCGTTAGAAATGCTGCAAAACAATGCAGTTTTTATGTCGCGCCAGGATCATTTTCTTTAGTGCGAAATTTACAATATGTCATTTTGTCCTTGTGCAATGTAGGCACACGTGTGTGCAGGTTGTCAGCTTCCCGACTGGGTGAACCCTAGAGTGGTCAGGTCAGGTGACCACCCCTCCACCTGTCAAGTGAATGGCATGCCCTAATCTTCCGGATATCCGTGCAGATCTTAGTGTGTGTGTCTCTTGATGTTATTGGCTGTCTCTGTTGGACCAGAGACATCTGCTAGTTGAGAGGCTCTGCAATGGCGCATCCTCGTGTTGGGTCAATTGAACCTTGCAGTCCTGTCTGCTCTGAAGACACCCATGTGAGGTTAAACAGTGGAATCTCTCTCCGAGGTTATGGTTTTCTTTCAAAGGAACCTCGTATTTTTGTCTTTAGCACTGTTGAAGCTATCGAATATCACAGTTCCAGCTGATGGATGTAGGTTTCCCATTGGCCGTAGTACCATAGTCGTGTTAACGTCTTGGGAACATTCTTAAATTCCGCATAGGTGCAGTCTCTTGAATTTGTGCTGTGAAGTTATGGTTGCCTTGGAGCTATTGTCTCTTTTGATTAAATGCTATGTTGTGAAGTTATGGTTGCCTTGGAGCTATTGGCTGTTTTGGTTCAATTTTGGTAGTTGCTAGGTAGTGAGTTTTGCTAGGTCAAAGCCTGGGAGGAGAGGTTGGGTCATCCATCCCTCTACCTCCAACACTCATCCCACTTAAGTTTGTGACTTGTGTGTATTTATTTATAGAGGTGCTTATTGGCTGAGCCCATCTACCTTGTAGGTGTTCCTTGCAATCTTGGTTAGAAGAGTGACTTCTACTGGTTTAGAATTCTCCTATTGTGGGAGCCTCGTCTGGGCATCAGGCTAACGCCAATTCTAGTATCTGAGTAAGTGTTCAGTGTATTTTTGTTGTAGTGGATTCCCCTGTGGTAGAGTTTCTTAGTGGTGGTCAAAGCTTGCAATCTTCCCAAATACCCATATGTGTGTGTGAGTGTGCAGAACTGGTGAGAGAGAAGAGGCTGACCCCCAGTACTTAATTTGTAAAATAAGAAGTGCCAGGGCGCTGGCTAGGAGGCCACTGCAGCTTGCACTACCCATCACCAACAAAACCACTACTAACCATCTCTCTCTCTCGCCAGCAAGTACAACAGTTCAGATTATTCCAAGTCCCCAAAGCTAAAGGAATGGCTAGGGAAGCAGATATTAGTATTTTGTTTATGTATATTGTATTCATAAACAACTGCTGTTGTTCTGCTGATCTCTAAATTAGATGAGCAGCGCCACCATGTGGCAGACTGCCATAAGTGCAGTGTTGACAATTAAGTGCCAGTGCTAAGTACGGAAACCACTGGCTCAAATTAAGCACTGCTTACCCGTTTCCTACCTTTAGTGCCACAGACAGAAGATGAGTGCATGGGACAAGGCTGGTACTACCATCATGGAGTGGGGAATCAGACCAGAAACTGGGTAGAAAACCATGACGTGCTTCACACGACTACCCACTAGGTACAAATATGCCCTGCGTGCTTCCACAGTTGGATATCCGAGAGTCCATTGTTGGCTTTAAGCCAACACCCTGCATCTCTCGAGCACCAGGACTTTACAGCTGCTGCCATAACCATGCACCCTCACAGGGTACAGGAAATGACATCAGCTTCACGTGGGTGGGATGATCTATTACTTTGTGCCACTTGCTCTTGCCTCTACGGTGAGTGGAAGGCAAGCTTCTTGGCCTGCTGGGTGTGTGTCAATGTGCAAGTGGGTCTTACAGTGCGCATATCTGTACATGTGTCTGTGCAGTTTTGTATGTGTATTTGTGTGTCTGTGTGCTGTACATACCTTTGTGTGTGGCTGTTTAAGTGTTTGTCCCTCTGTATGAGTGCTTGTGTATTCTTTTTAAGCCTGGGCGTAGTTCGCGAAGTAGCACTACGCGAAGCTACGCAAAGTGCAGTTTGCACTACGCGAGCTACGCGTAGCACTACGCGAACTGCGTAGTGCACTGTTCGCAATGATTGCACAGTGCTGGATGCTTGTCCGCACTGTGCAATCATTGAAAACGGCATCTTGCACAGTGCGAGCTGTCTTTTACTGCCGCTCGAGTAGATTTTTACTCGAGCGGCAGCTTTCTCAACGCGGACTGGTAGTTTCTCATCGCGAGCGGTCGCGAGCATACGCGACCACTCGCAATGAGAAACCTGACCTCCCCGCGTTGAGAATCTCGCCGGGAGGTTTATTTTCCACGCTCGCGATCGGCAACTTGATGTTGCTGATCGCGAGCGAGGAAAAAGTCTCGCCGGGATGTCATTTTGCTTGCTCGCGGTCGCCAACTTGACGTTGAGGACCGCGAGCAAGCAAACATGACCGCTGCACTACGCTACGCTACGCGTGTTTGCACTGTGCTACGTGCAATTCGCGTTGTGCGAAGTAGCGCAAACTTCGCAAACTACGCGAGCGTAGCGTAGTGCTTTGCCCAGGGTTAATTCTTTTATTGCATGTGTGTGTGTGTGTATATGCGTGTGCATTCTGTTGTGAATGTTTGTCTGTGCGTTCACAACTCTCTAGCCCTCCCCTCGTCACAAACCATACCACACTTTCCAGCAATTGCACTTCTCTGTGCCAAGTCCATTACTCACTGCAAATACATGCCTGTCTTCTGAGAGCAAATTACAATTTTAGCCACAGGGTACCCTTCCTGCCACATTCAGTTTGCAAATATTTACACAAAATAGATTTTCGTGTTCACCATTCCCTGTTAACAGGCTAGTGCTATATCGAAATCAATAGGTGAATGAATAACGTCAGATGTTTTGTTTACCTGCGATTGTTTGATTTATTTGCTTTTTTTCTGTGTATGTCAGTTGACCATTGCCTTCTGAAAAGGTTCAGTAAGATAACTGCTTCTATAGTTTGCTGATACTTTTATGAAGGCGTTCTGAATTGTTTTAGGGCACACTGTGGGGGATATGTGCAAGGAAATGGCGAGAGAGGTGTTAGCCTACCTGGCTTAACACCTCACTCCGCCACTTCTGAAACGCAAGGCTGCACCATATTTACAACGATATGGTGCAGCCTTGCGTTTCCCCCTGCAATGGCGCTACACTTAGCAGTTTAGCGCCAACGCAGGCACCCTTGCACCATAGTGCAAGCGTGTCTGCGTGCAGGGGGGGATAGTTTGTGTAGGAAGGTGTCCCTTCCTGCACATAAACAATCCTAAAATGCCATTTTGTCACTTTCATGTGTGCTGCTTAATGCAGCACACATGAAAGTCACAAAATGGCATTTTTTTTTTTAACATTGTTTATGTACAGGAAGGGGGACCTTCCTGTACATAAACAATCCGTGGCATTTTGCTTTTTTCCATGTGTGCTGCACAAGGCAGCGCACATGGAAAAAGCAAAAACGAGGAGAAATAATGCATTTCTCCTCGTTTCGCCAACTTAAGACCAGGTTTTTCCTGGTCTTAATTTTGGCGCTGCCTCCTATGTATGCCACCCATGTACATAGGGGGCAGCGTCAAAATGAATGGGTGTTGCGGTGGAATGCGCACCGCAACACCCGTTGCCCACCCCTTTCACGCTAACCATAGCGTGAAAGGGGGCCTTATTTACAAGGCAGTGTTAAGCCACGTTAAGTGGCTTAATGCTGCCTTATAAATAAGGCGAAGCACCTATCGCCACCACAACGTCGGTAAAAGTGACGTTGTGGTGGCGATAAGGGCTTGTACATATGCCCCTGTATGTTTGGCATGGTGATTGACTGTCGGTGGTGACTGACGGTTGATATTTTTCACAGCATAGATTATATCTCTTCAAGGCATGTCCTAATGCAAATAGATTAAAAGTAAAGGGCCAGGACCACAGATGTTGTGAGACAGATATTTGCAGCGAATCTCTGTCCCAACAGAACCAAACTGTTTTGTTCCAAAAATATTTGCTGATGAAGTATTCACACATTTTTAGGTCGAGCCTAGAGCAGCGCATGCGCTGCTTGCTCGACTTTTAGTAAGGGGGTTTTCAAAGTGCTACTCAGCCGGCCACCAGCTTGCTGTTACGCGCACAAGCGCACGCGATGTGCACAGCTGCCATCTGGCTTTCTACAGCGCTTGAATCCCCTCCCCTACCCCCTCCCTTCTCCCACTCCCTCCTCGTCAGCTTCATTTTCCTTTCACTTTCACGGCCGCTCGGCTATCAGCTTCATTTTTAAAAAAAATGTATTTATTTTAAACTTTCAGCGCGAGGCGCGCTGGTTTTAAAGTTTCACAGCACACATGGGTGTTCGTCTGCACTGAAGGTGTGTTTACTTGTTTCACATTACACAATGCTGCACACTTGTTGAGAAGTTTACACTACATTCGGGTGTTTGTCTACACTGTACACTCGTTGATAGGCTTCATGGAGAACAAGGTGGTGTTTTACACTGCACACTTTTGTAGAGGTTTCACTTTACACACTGGTGTTTAGCCACGCTACACATTAGTTGAAAAGTTTCACAATACACAACGCGGTCTGTCTACGTTTAAAAAAAAAAATTATTTTAGAGGTTTATATAGTGCGAACTAGACCCGAGAAATCGGGTATCAAAGCCCCTTACTTAAGCACCAGTTTTGTTACAGATGGGCATGGGGAGATTAAGTGGTTTGCCCAGAATCACAGGATGTTGAGCGTCCTTGCCAAGACTCGAACCTGGTTACCCCGCTTCAATGTGGACAGCTCTAGCCGTAAGGCTACACCCTCTCCCCTACACTTGTTTGGAGATTCACCATACACACGGATCTTTTGAAGCTTCCCTTTACACAAGGAAGCTGCTCTGCACTGCACATCTTTATAGACGTTTCGCATTGCATAAGGAAGCTTCTCTACACTGCCGCTTCTTTACACTACCCACATTTTAGAAGTTTCATATTACAGAACGGTTTTGCATCCAGCAGTTGTTTACAAGTTTCAGATTAAGCAGGAAAGAGTGTCTACACTGCACCCGTGTTGCGAAGTTTCACATTAAATTGTACCGTTTGTATACGTTGCAAACGTGTGTAGAAGGTTCGCATTATATTGGGGTGTCTATTTACACTGCACACTTGTTTAGAGGTTTCACGTTAATGTGTTTGAAGTGTCATATTACCTACGTGTGTTTGTATATACTGCACAATACTGTGGATGTTTCACCTTAGATACTTGAGTTGGTTTGCACTGCTCACTTTTTCAGCAATTTCTCATTTTAGAAGTTCCTCATCATTTGCACGTGTTTGTCTACACTGTACACTATTGTGGCGTTTCACATCCCAAAGGGTGTCTGTCTGCACTGTGCAGTCGTTGTGGTGTTTCACATTACACACGGATGCCTCTCTCCATGCACACTCGTTTAGAGGCCTCGCCTCACACACCTCTCTTGATGCACACACACACCCTGGCGTGCCGCATACCTGCCGGGGCACAGCTGGGGTGCTTATCTGCACTGCACACTCGTGATGCTTCACATTACACACGGATGCATCTCTCCCCACACACTCCTTTCGAGGCCTCACACACACACCTCTCTTGATGCACACACACCCTGGCGTGCCGCATACCTGCCGGGGCACAGCTGGGGTGCTTGTCTGCACTGCACATTTGTGATGTTTCACATTACACACGGATGCATCTCTCCCCGCACACTCCTTTAGAGGCCTCACACACACACCTCTCTTGACGCACACACACACTGTGACATGCCGCATACCTGCCGGGCACAGCTGGGGTGCTTGTCTGCACTGCACACTCGTGATGCTTCACATTACTCACTACCTCTCTCTACCTCTCTCTCTCTCTCTACCTCTCTCTCACTACCTCTCTCTACCTCTCTCTCTCTCTCCCTCTCTCTCTCTCCCTCTCTCTCTCTACCCCTCTCTCTCTCTACTTCTCCACCTCTCCACCTCTCCACCTCTCCACCTCTCTCTCTACCTCGCTCTCTCTACCCCTCTCTCTACCCCTCTCTCTACCCTTCTCTCTACCCCTCTCTCTACCCTTCTCTCTACCCTTGAAGCATTGGCATAGCCAATAGGTCTCGCTTTTGTGACCTTATAAGTATTTAGTTATAAAGCACAATATCCTTGGTGCAACAACATTAACTGTTGCATAGCTAAACACTTATACGGTCCCAAAGGCGAGACCTATTGGCTATGCCAATGCTTGTCTTTCTCGTTTCCAGTACGATGAAGCAGTTTGCTTTATATTGCAAGGCACAGAAGGAAAATGGATTTCATTTTGCTTCAGCAGATGTATTTTTCTGTCAATTTCTTGACGTGATAGAGTCAGCGCAGACAATATCAACGTTAGCAGATCATTGTTTTATTTCTTGTGCTCTTGTTTTTATCTATTTTTAAAAAAAAAAACTTTATGTAATTTCTTTAAAATTCGCCCGATCGAAAATTCACAAAACAATGCCATTCGCCTGACCAGTTTAGTAAATATGAACATTTATAAGAAATCCTGCCATGTATCGCTACAAAATCAAGTCGGTTACATGTAAGAACATGTTCGAAAGCAATTAAATATATGCTCAATTTTCATTTTGACATCTCATTGCCAAATAAACGTTCAGTGTCTCAATTTCAAAAGGATTCAATGATTACATACCTTAGTTTTTCAAATATCAGAATGGTTTTCCGCCAGTCCATTTTTGAGTGCCGTCTTCTTAATATCACAATCACATAGAATGGCACTGTAGCCATGAAACTACAGAGCATCATTCATTAGTTTGAGCTTTGTGGCCAGGGTCGGACTGACCTGCATTTCAATCAGGCAGTGCCAGAAGGGCTGGTCTTGCAGGTCAGTGTGTGGGCCGTTTGTGGCGCTCTGTGAGCCTATTTTTGGATTGGTGGGCTGGTGTTTAAAGTTTATTTCCCTGATATTACCACAAACATTGCCTGTAGCAAGTACAAATACACACAGTCCCCACACACTCTGCAAAACATCGACTCAGTGTCTCTACGGGTTCAAAACTGCCTCGATTTTCCACTGTGGGCCATTTTTAGTACAAAAAAACATCTTTTAGCCTCAGAAGTAGGTTGGGAGATTTTCTGTCTACCATTTCGGACTTTCCAGTGCAGAAGTTTCTTAAAATCTGGGGACAACACAGAGGAGTTGTATCAAGTCTATATCTAGTACTTATCAGCAATTTATTCTCCTACTATGTTATTTCATAACTGGTAGTGATCTCCTATCAAACTGCTAGGTAGGACTTCTACATCATTCAGAATGGGGAGATGTAAGTAGACTGGCTGTGACTTCATCCACGCATTGTGCCACTGTACCACTGTAACACCATACTAGGCTGCAATATGGTTTACCACCACACGTTTGACCAGCTTATGTTTACTCTTTTGATGTGATGGCCAAGCTCCATGACATGGCGGACATAATAGGCATGTCCAACCATAAGCAAAGATGGATGGCTACATAGTTAGTGTACAATATCTGTCTTTTCTGTGCAGTCTCCCAGATTTTTCACCTTTTTCCTTACCCTATATTTTTGCTGAATTTAGAACTATGTGCAATTACCCTTGCTAACCATTGGTAAATTGCCTGTGTTCCCCCTTTAACTATGGTTAAATTGCCTTATTCTTGATTGGCACATTTAGCTTGCCTGTAAGCCCCTAGTATATGGTGTACAAAGTGCACCCAGGACCTGGAATGTAAATGCCACTTGTAGACTGCAGCACATATTGTGCCATCCGCAATAATGGCAGTTTAAACATGGATTCAGGCCTGCCCTCTTTAGCCTGACCGTTGTGTTGTAAACCTTTACTACAAACTGTTAAAATTACCCTTTTTGACAGATATTAGTAAGTCAGCCCTATATGGGCCTTGAAGCCCACAGAGCAGGGTGCATGGTATTTTAAAATGGGGCATGTAGAAAATAAATGTTACCATGTTTCAACAGTGACAAGGCACTAAAAGCTATTTTTGCTGTGGCAAGACTGGCTGTCTGGAGTAGAAAACAAAAGTATAGATACCAAAATACTAGTTCTGATAACTCAGAAACGGCTTGAAAAATATTTAAACTGCTATTTTTAATAGTTATTTAAATCCAATTCAATAGTGAAGTCAGATTTTTAATAAATAATAAGGAAAAGTAACTAAGTAACTTTCAGAAAGTTACATTTTATCTGCCTGAACTACCAGAAGGCTGCTTAGTATAAGACTCCGTCAGCTCTCAACCTGTTCTGAGCAATGAATAGGTGTGAAATTGCTTTGAAATTCCTTTCAGGAGCAAACAACAAGCTGACCTGAAAGAGCAGAGATGACACTCTTGAGCACAAAAGAATATGCACAGTGGGGACTGTGGGCCTTCTTTTAACAGCACAGTGTTAAATCCTGTTGATAGGTCTGTTGATCCACAATTAACACCTGGTGTGCACTTCAGTTTCAGTTAAATCTTTATTTCGGTTTGAAAAACCATAAAAGATGTACAATAACAATTTACACATTAAAATATTAAAACATCTCCAAGGGTACCGCTGGACCATTGCATAAGTATTAAAATTCATATTTTCAATACATGACCTTTCTCATTAATATTTATATAAAATAAAAAAAAATACAGTTAAAATGTAGACTTATTAAATAGATAAAACATATTGAGGAGTTACAACAATTACCATTATTTGACTGGCATCCTTTTAAGTGAAACTTCTTGAATAAGAGTCAATTCAAAAGGTGCAAATGCTTTAAGTGTCATTTTTAGATTGGAGCTTCTTAATGGGAGTCAATTCAAAAAGTGCAAATGCTTTAAGTGCAACATATATACTTGGTATGACATTCTACTAGTGTTCTTGCTAATTCATAAAATGCAAATACAAAACCAATATAGCAGCAATATTACTAATATAGTAAATAAAGTGCAAATGCAAGACTAATAAAATGGCAGAATTCCAAGTATAATACATTAAAATCTCAAACCTTCCTTTGCTCTTATTAAGCCTACATCAAACAAGTATCTACTAACGCTAAAAACGACCTTTTGAGCGGTATCACATCTCAATATTCTTGCTGCCTCACAGCAAGACCTAATACCTAATGTCCGGCTAATGGGTTTGATCCATTTCTTTCTTGGTTTTACGTAAGCTGGGCAGAAGAATAATAAATGTAAATCATTTTCTCTTGCACCAGATTCACATAATGCACAACACTCAGTATTTTCCTCCCCTTGCTTGCGAGCCCATTTCGATGTGTTTGAATTTATTTGCAGAATACCATATCGAAATTTCATATATAGCGATTTTGCTAAATGTGGCTGCACCTCGTCCAAGAAAGGCTCAAAGCTCCAAGTTTGTTTCATTAAAAGGAACCGTGTTGTTAATGTGCCAATGGCTGAATTATGGGACACACTTTCTTGGATATAGACCCAGAAGATTGATTTTAGTATTTTCTTAGAAAGGATAGACAATTGAGCAGGTTCCTCCCAAAAATGTTTCAGCCCTAATTTAATGAACCAACAATGGACATGCTTAAGCCATGGCAAACCTATACCGTGGTTGAGCCTTAAAATTTCCTCTAGCCCTTCTTTATAGTGCACAAGCTCTTCTGTGGACCACAATCACACCCAGAACAGCAACGGTGTTAGAATTGCCTGGTGATCCATACGGCGTACATTTAGGTCCATTACTATAGGTATTAGAGGTGTACGCATTGGAAGGCGTAGTAATTTCCTAAAAAGCTTATTTTCACCTACCATGAAAGTATTATTGCATGAGGGCCCCCATAATTCTGCCCCATAATGTGATGCCTACTGTGCCCTATACTTGTATACCTCAAGAGCTGGGGATACCGCTTTGGACATACTACTCCCGTGTATCTTAACTATTGGTAGGGAGTTTTGAAGTAAAATAGTCTTACTTTTCTCCAGTTGCGGTTTCCAGGACATTTTAGTGTCCAAAGTTATGCCTAAGTAATTAAAATTATGCACATATTCTAGCTTCTGGTTTTTAACAGTTAAGTTCTTTTTAAAGGACTTATGTGGATTGACTGCCATATATTTGTTTTGCTAGAATTTATTTCCAGGCCCTTGGTCTCACAATATGCACCAAAGGTATTTATTAAACATTGTAAACCTTTTGGAGTTTGGGATATTAAGATGGTGTCATCTGCGAATAAGGGGGCAGGTACTGGCACCCCACCTAATTCGGGAGAATCATGTTCGCAGCCCAATAGATATTCTGGAATGTCATTTACATACAATGAAAATAAGGTGGGTGCCAGCACACATCCCTGCCTAACGCCCTGTTTACTCTAATCGGCTCAGTGAGCTCCCCCCTCGAACCCCATCTGACCTTTGCAAAATTATCCTCGTGCAATCTTATAATTTGCAAAAGTATTTTCCCTGGTACCCCTTGATTTTTTAAGGATTTCCAGAGGAGACTTCTAGGGATGAGGTCGAAAGCAGCCTTCAAGTCAACAAAGGCGATATACAGATGGCCCTTCTTACATACTGTGTATTTCCAGCTCATGCAAAGGAATCTAAAAACCTGGTCGACTGTACTAGTTTTGGCTCTGAAGCCGGCCTGATATTTTGATAGAATATTGTTCTCCTCAATCCAAACATTTAATTTTGTTAAAATATGTCGAGCAAAAATTTTTTGTAAAACATCTATTAAACTAATCGGTCGATAGTGCGAAGGGTCCTGGCGATTACCTTTTTTAAAAATTGTTGTAATTTCAGCCCCTTTCCATGATTCCGGTATTGATGCTCCCGCGGCAACTTAATTACATAAAAAATGTATATAAGGGCCCCAAACCTCTTTGTCATGCCTCAGAAAACCTCCTGGTATCTTGTCAGGACCTGGCGCTTTTCCCGGTTTAACTGCATCCATAGCTAACAGAGTATCTTCCAAACTAAAATGTAGAGGGGCTACAGTTAACGCTATTACATAATCTTGCATTTCAAATTCTATGTTGCTCGTAGATACAGAATAAAGACTGGAGAAATGGCTGACCCATGTTTTAGCATCTAAGAAAAGGTCCTTGCAACTACTCCCAGCTTTATTTCCTTTAGATATCAATCGCCAAAAACTAGAATGGTCCTTGGCTTTGGCTGCACTGATCAGTTCGGTCCAAATATTATCATCCCATTTTTTCTTAGTTTGTATTAGTAATTTCTTGTACTTGGTCCTTTTCTCCCTTAAGGCCACTATATTTTTTACTTTTGTTGCCAAAATAAGTTCCTTTTTTGCCTCATGGCACTCTTTATTATACCAGGGATTATTAACATCAGTTTTCCCCCTTCTTACATTCTTTAGGAATCCTGCTCAAGATAGGTGTCAAAGCATTTACCAATGCGTGATGGATATCCATAATTGGAATGTCTGGAGCAGAGAGATCTATATACGGAGTAATAGTGTCTGCAAAGATTTCATAAATCTGCTTCATGGCCTCATCATTTCCCCTATGGAAGGCCATTTTAAGGCTCTACGATTATTACTTAATAGTGGTTCGATGACACTAGAGTTAATATCTCCATTATTCAAGGGAGTTGATTGAAAAAAATGTGCTGCTAGTGTCAAACATAAGGGATAATGATCACTATCAGATCTGTCCTCAACTACCAGATCATGTAAAATTGGCCAAAGGCCAATAGATATGTAATCAATACAGCTCTTACTGTTACTCATGCTAAATGTAGCAGCATTCGGGCTATCAGAAGGCAATCGCCCGTTACAAGCTCGGAGACCATGTCCTGACACCAGTCTTATTAACTGTGCAACGGCAACTGTACAGGGTACTACCGGGCTACTTTCCAATAGGGGAATATTATTTGCCATGTCTTCTTCTTTGAAGATATTTTCAAATCCCACAACAGGCTCAAATTTACGATTAAAATCGCCCCCCACAATTATCATTGCCCTTGGTTCAATTGAACTTAAAAATTGGTCTAGCTGTTATATTACATGGGATTCTTTGCTAGCTAAACTAGGTCTGTTATAAATATTTATTATATATAATTCATTTTTGTCTTGTGTTCGGATCTTCACTCCAACTAAATCCTGTGATGGAAGATCCAACTGCAGTATATCAATACATAAAGTAATTTTTATCCAGATAATAAGACCTCCCGAAGGCCTCCCTCTAACCGAAGGAATGGCATTAACACTATATGTTTTAAATCCTACTTTATGAGGGATTTCCAAGGCCAAAGTTTCTTGCAAAAGGATTATTTCACTCTGTCCAATATACTCTTGCCATTCTACATCAGGTAAGGGCAGGGAGTGGCAGTACCTGCTCAATCCGTTTTGTGTTCCGTGCCTGTGTGTGAGCTTTTTTTTTAAAGATCTCTATCTACCTGCTGAAGCTAAATGCTGTATGTGTGCCTGGCCTACACTGTGACATTATTTAAAAATTGAAGCTCCTAATCTAATTTTTAACTCCTTTTAAATTAATCGGCACCTACCTCGGATTTTCGTCTGGGAGGTGTGCTCTGCATGCCCCGGTCCACCGCGGCAATTAGCGCCGTTTGAGTGGAGGGCAGTGCGCCATCTTGGGGGTACTTCTGGATCCCGGTGGGGCTGGAGGCAGCGGTCTAGCTGGGGGAGGGATTACCCTATTTTAACGCGCATGCTGAAACGGACGCTGCGGTAAGGGCAGGAGTGGCAGTACCTGCTCAATCCGTTTTGTGTTCCGTGCCTGTGTGTGAGCGTTTTTAAGATCTCTATCTACCTGCTGAAGCTAAATGCTGTATGTGTGCCTGGCCTACACTGCGACATTATTTTAAAATTGAAGCTCCTAATCTAATTTTTAACTCCTTTTAAATTAATCGGCACCTACCTCGGATTTTCGTCTGGGAGGTGTGCTCTGCATGCCCCGGTCCACCGCGGCAATTAGCGCCGTTTGAGTGGAGGGCAGTGCGCCATCTTGGGGGTACTTCTGGATCCCGGTGGGGCTGGAGGCAGCGGTCTAGCTGGGGGAGGGATTACCCTATTTTAATGCGCATGCTGAAACGGACGCGCAGCGGACGCGCGCAGCGTGCGCGCCGCTGGCGCGCCGAAGGTGCGCCGAAGGCGCGCCTAAGGCAAGCCCGTCTGCGCCCGTCCGCGACCCGGGAGCGTCCAGCGCCAGCCACGCTGCCCGTCACCTGACCGAGGTGCAGGGCGGTCGGAGGTGCTTCAATCGGGAGGAACTTCTGGCTCTTGATTATACTAAGGGCAAATGTGGTGATCATTGGGTAGCACTCCAAAATCTGACTAGGATGTGCCCTAAATGTAAATTTTGTTTCCAAACGGAGCTGTTAGCCCCGGCTCACGCAGCTGCCTTGGCTCCCAGGATTGAGAGTGGAGACTGTATTCGGGCCGCGCTCATCAATTCCCGCTCACTGGTCAAGCATGCCCCAGACATCTATGAGCTTCTTCTTGATGAGCAGTTAGATCTGCTATTTATAACTGAAACTTGGCTTAATGAGTTCTGTGCCCCAGTGGTTGAGTTAGCCATCCCTAGGGGATACAAAATAGCGAGGGCTGACCGTAAAACTGGCAGAGGGGAGGGGTCGCTGTGGTGTATAGGGACACTTGGATTTTTCCAGCGAGGAAACTCTGGGCATAGTTGATGGGGAGGCTCTTGATTTCACCATCATTTTGACACCGCATTTACGCTTGGCGGTACACTCGTGTATCGCCCCCTAGCCCCCTGGAGCATTTTTGAAAGCACTGGATGAAGTTATTGTTTCCCGAGCCTTACACTTTTCGAATTTCTTACTTCTGGGCGACTTTAATATCCATTTAGACTGCCCGGAGGCAAATGACTCTAGGGAATTAGTGGACTCGTTCAACTTAGCACAATTGTCCCAATGGATCAAATCCTCTTCCCATAAGGGGGTCATACGTTAGACCTGGTTTGCTCCAACTTTCCTTTGTCCATTAGGGACCCTCTCCAGGTCTCTTGGTCAGATCATTACCTGATCCAGTTTTCTTGGACTATTGCGAAGCCCCGTCCCCCTACAGCCACGGTCCAAGGCAGACCATCACGGAAGATAGATATCCCTGCTTTTTCTAGGGCTCTACTAGCTTCTCGTCCGACTGTCACCCCTAATCTAGAAGGAGCATTAGATGGTTTTGTTAATTGGATCTCCCAAGGTATTAATTCCGTATCCATACCCCTCTCTAATAGGCGAGCGAGAAATGCTCCCTCAAAGCCCTGGTACTCGGTTAAACTTAGAGAGCTCAAGCAGGGTTGTAAAAACTTGAACGCTGCTGGAGACTGGAGTATTGTCCCCTGGCCAAAATCACCCTTCGAAAGTCTCAGAGAGACTATTATGCAGCTATTGGGGAGGCGAAAAGCTGCTTTTATGGGGAGCGCATTGCTAAATCTAATAACAATTGCAAGGAAATCTTTTCGATTGTCCAGAGCTTTCTATCACCATGCGCCGAACATACTGCTCTGCCGGCTTCGTCTCAATGGTGTGAGGAGCTGTCATGTTTCTTTTTGAGAAAATACAGATTATCCAAGAGAGTCTGGGGATGGGATCCCGTGAGCAGGTAGTTTCCCATTCCCCTTACATTACAGCCCCTACCCCGGCAGTTCCCGCTCTGACGAATTTTTCTCCCATTGCTATGTCAGATTCACTGGCTATTCTTAAATCACTTAAGTCGGGCTCTCCCACAGATCCGTGTCTGGCGAGGGTTCTAGCAGGGGTTGCGGAGGTGGTCAACCTTGAAGTAAATACTATTATTAATCTATCCTTACTGACTGCCACTGTCCCATTGAACTGGAAACAGGCTAAACTGCTGCCACTTCTGAAAAAGCCCATTCTAGATCCCACCAAACTTGCAAGCTACCGTCCTATCTCTCTCTTACCGGCATTGGCAAAGGTGTGTGAAAAAGCTGTCTTCAGACAGCTAGACGCCTATGTTGAGTCATCTGGCATTCTCCACCCTGCCCAATCCGGATTTAGGGCTACATATAGTACAGAGACTGCGCTGGTCGAAATGTCAGAGGCAATAAGGGAGTGCCTGGATGCGGGTGGCAGAGCGGCCCTGATTTTGTTGGACCTCTCTGCCGCCTTCGATACGGTGCCCCATAGACAATTACTAGCTCGACTTTCGAACATTGGCGTTACAGGTCTTGCTTGGGACTGGCTTAAATCCTTTTTAGATGACCGCACCCAGCAGGTCTGGATGCCACCCTTTTCGTCGGCTCCCAGGAAAATGTCCACAGGAGTTCCACAGGGCTCTACTTTGAGCCCTTTACTTTTTAACATCTATATAACACCCCTGATCTATCTTGCGGAGGAGCTGGGAGCCAAGATCATAGCGTATGTCGATGATACCCAGCTCCTTTTTACCTGGAAGGATGATGACCTGTCCTTGGAAGTTGCCCAGAAATGCCTCTCGACTGTCTTCAAATGGCTCGCACATGCTCAACTGAAGTGCAACGAGGACAAGTCGGAGGTCCTCCTGTATGGATCTTTCCCTCCTTCTTTCAGAGAGACCCTGTGGCCTTCAGACTACCCTCGGCCCAACTCAGTGGGCAATCCAGTGAAGAACTTGGGGGTCTGGTTTGGTGAGGACCTCAGGTTTTCCGCACAAATTAAGAAACTTGCAGGGGTATGTTTTGGTACTCTCAAATCCCTTAGAAAGTTTTTTCGCCTGTTACCTAGGTCAGCGAAAGAAATGGTCACCCATGCCCTTATTTTGTCTCGCATTGACTATGCCAATGCCCTGTACATTGGCATACCAGGCTACCTGATAAAAAAATTGCAGATAATACAGAATGCAGCCGCCAGACTTCTGTTGAACATTTCAAGAAGGTCTAGTGTTAGACAGCATCTACGTGATCTGCATTGGCTCCCTGTGATCCATAGAGTGCAATTCAAAGCTCTCACTCTGGCTCACAGAGCCCTGTATGGACTAGGGCCGATGTACCTCAGGAAGCGCTTTGCCTTTTATGCTCCTAGTCGATCTCTGCGCTCAGTCACCCATCGACGGGCGGTGGTCCCCCGCTTTCGCAGGATGCGTCTGGGGGGTCACTCCCTCTCCGTTAAAGCAGCTTTAGCATGGAACTCCCTTCCTGTGGAATTGCGGAACACCCAGGATCCTAGGCTCTTCAAAAAACAACTAAAAACCCTTCTTTTCAATCTGCCCATTTAAATCCCTGCTTCACACGGCTATGGTCACTTCCCGCGCCGGGACACTCTTGAGTATCTGTGCGCGTTATAAGTGTATTATAACATAACATAACATCAACTTGTTTTCTTGTCAGCCCGCTATATTCCATGATAAGAATCTTATTTCTGGTTGCCATTCCTTCCTTATTTGCTGATTGAGTACTACTTCCATCTCATTCCTGGTTCCTACAGTATCCAGAACCTTAATATCATTCTTACGATTTTGATTAAAATAATCCATTCCTTTATTTTGTACTAACTGGTTAACCTCAACTGCAACCACACTCTCATCAGGCAAAATCACTGACAGTACCTCCGACTCATCATGGGGCATAACTGTCTCCTGTTCTAATGCCAAACACATCCAGTCCTGATCCTTATACAAATCTAACTGACCATCTTGAGCATCAATAGAAAAAGTAAGTACTGGAGCCTGAGAACCATCCGATAACTGCGATTCACACTGTAATACAGATGATTGTCAGTCTAGGACATCCAGATCTGATAGAGCCTGAAACCTATTAGAAAGAGAGATTGGAGCGGGGTTATACACAGAGGGCCTGAGTGGAGGTTTATAGAAGTATCCCAAGGGAAGGGCACAAATGCTAGTATTCTGAGTATAGGGTGAGTCACAAAAGTTTAATAAACTACGAACCATCAGTGGCCTGCGGAAATTGATCACTATGCAGTCACCATCAATACACTTGGAAGATGGACCAACCCACCCAACTCTGCGGACCATTAAGATCTCCATTATAGCAGACGGATGGAGTCTTTTGTGTTTTGTTAACCAATCCATGGTTTTATTGCGTAAGTCAACCCACGTCTCCCTCTGATCCTCCCTAAGAGGAGGAACACCAGCCAGAACTAGAACATAGGGGCACGTGGCTGGCGGTAGGTTCAACACATCAATATTAGGCTTCAAACAATTATCGGTTAAATCATTTAATGTATTGTTGATCCCAGTGCCTGTAACTGAACATTCAGAATCAATATTGTGTAAACCTACATGTTTCATGTTCAAACCTTTGGGTACTTCCTGTGTTTTACTTTCTATAACATTGTGATTCATCACAGGGCAATCCTTAACTTTACCATCTAAATTTCGTAAATTCCCAGATAGGATACCATCTACAACTGCCTTCGGACCATCTCTCACTGTAGCATTTGGTTGTTGAATTACCTTATTGCTACTTAGATTATTTAAGTTATTTATTGCAATATCCATTCTATCCAGTTTTTCCCATAGAGGGGTAAATTTCTTTTCAAACAAATCTTCAACACAAGCTAGCACTGTACTTAATACAGGGTCCTTAACTATAGCATGAGTAGCAGTTGTAGCGTCCACAGTATTATCATGACATGGTGTAGGTAGCAAAGAGACCACATCAGTCTGTGTGCCAACCGAAATTGTTTTCAGCGCGACATGATCAATTACCTTTTTAGCATGATTATCAAGTTGAGATCCCTTTGAGTTCTTAGCTTTTTGGGCACCCCGCTTCCGTTTCACTGGTGGCTCCATGGCCTTTCGTACATCAGAGGTTTTGAAACCCCTTGCTCTGGTGACTATACAAGGTACTTCTGGAACCGCAGGTAGTGTTAAGTCCGTAACTGACACAGATGGATTTGATAGCACATTTACAGGCATTATAAGTGATGGTGTTTGTGCAAAGTCCCCCAAGTTAGAATCAGAAATGCCCAGTGATAGACGTCTCTGCAAGGTAGATGGGTCCAAGGAGAGGCGCCGTTCAGTTATTTCTATTTCATGGGTCAATAATGACTCTGCCCTAACTAAAAAAGCGTCCAGTGTTCCCACAACCCCTTTATGCTTATTCATAGTATGGCTTTGGTACATCAATCCCTACACCAAATCTCCTGGATGACCACAAATACTATGGTTTAGTTTATAAATACGCATCAATACCTGTATACTACGGCTTATTACAGCGCCGGTGTCCAAGATGTCAGAGAGATTGCCCAGCCCGGCCTCCTCTGGGCTCTGCCGGGTGCAGATGGGCCCGCCCTTGGCCCGGGCGCGGCCCAGGCACGGCCCGGGCACGTTCGCGCATGGCCCATGCTGCGGGAGCCCGTGGCTGCTTTTAAAGCGCCTCCTGGCGCTTCTGCAGTGACGTGGTTGGCTGTGTGCCACGCACAGCAGGCTGGATGTTGCGGTCCCCCTGGACCATGTGCGGCAATAGAGACAAGTGGAGGCAGAGGAAGATCCGTGTCAGCAGCCCCCTGAGCAGGAATGGCAACAGGTGATTGTAGGCGCGATGCGGCAAGCAGAAGGTGTGCACTTAAAAGGGTGAGAACAGCATACCAAGACCGTTCTTATGGATCCCTTGTATGGTTCCTGAAGGACCCTGCTTTCGTCCTTCCAGGCTTCTGCCTCTGGGATTGTTGTGGGTCCAGTACATGCTTGATTTGAATTTTATTGTTATGTGTAGGAAGACACTACGATTATCATAATACTCTTACCACACACAGCCCCAGCCCTCAGAGCCCATGTTTACTGCTTTTGAAGACTTTGGCCATCTTGAAAATGCCCTGCACGTATTTTGGGCCTGTTTACAGTAAGGCAAAAAGGAACTACTGAAAAAGTGTGTAGGCTGGAAGTGGGAATGGCCATAGGAACATTTACCTCATTGGTTAGAGAGTGCCCGAAGCCACCATCATCCTTTAGCTGGTGACAGGCATAAAAGTGGCACCCTCAGGTACCCAGTAAAAGAGCAGAACTAGAAGGTATAATCTGTAAAAACGAGTTTGAATTTCTTACTCCATTGGCTACTCGTATTCCTGTGATATATGGGGTCCCCAAAACCCATAGGAATGGCCTGTACCCGCCCTTCGCCCTATTGTATCCACCATAGGTGCGGCCACAGAACCCCTATCTCAATATATAGATGTCTTCCTCAAGCCCTTGGTGAGCCAATTACCCTCTTATATCAGAGACACTGGCCATCTTATTTCTAAAATAGAGGGTATCCCATTTAACAATCAGAGAGAAATATTGGTCCCGATGGACACCGAGGCCCCGTACACCAACGTAACCCAACAACGGGTGCTTGAAGTGGTCCACAATTTTCTCGTTGCTGCAGGAGTTGAACAGAATCGCGGTTTCCTAATTTAATGTCTGGAAATTTTTCTCAACGAGAATTTCTTTGAATTCGATGGTGTGCTATACAAACAGATACAGGGAGTAAGCATGGGGGTGGCCTGCATTCCCAGTATAGCCAATTTGTACATGGGCAATTTTGCAGTTCATTCATAATGAAATTGCACCTTTCTTTGAAAATATACCATCTTGGTACTGCTTTATTGACGACATCTTCTTCGTGTGGCATGGCGAAGAGGATGATCGAAATCATTTTTTGGAGTGGATCAATCTCTGTGACGACAACATAAAATTCACTCCCAACAAAAGCAGAGAAAGAGTGGAATTCTTAGACATCTGGATCGAGCACGAGAATCAACATCTTTCCGTGTGTCTCTATACCAAACCTACTGCAAGAAACACCTTACTCCATTACAGTAGCTTCCACCCGCGCTGTCAAAAGGATGGCATTCCCTTTAGCCAATTTTTGCATCTTCACAGAAATTGTACGGATATCAACGAGTTTGTCAGACATGCTGAGACTCTTAAACATAAGTTCCTAGCTCGAGGATACCCTAAGAGACTCATCCGCGATTCCTTCAAAAGGGCTAAGTACTATAACAGGGAAGTAATGCTCGAGCCCAAGATGAACACCACTGAAGATAAGTTGGTCTGTGTAACTCGACATTCCAACCTAGATCAAAAAATCAGACAAGCTACATATTCCCAATGGCATCTTCTGAACATCAGGGACAATGTACCCAAATTACCCAAACCCACATTTGCCTTCAGAAGGAATAAGAACCTGTGCAACCTTTTAGTCAGAGCCAAACCCAAAACGGAGGACTCATTCTGCCAAAAATCTATTACAGGCTCCCATCCCATCAAGGGCACGTGTCATGCAGGCGACAATGCCATCATATCGGACTACATTGACATTGGACACAAGAGAATAGAGCTTAGGAACATGACCGATTGCAGGACCTCTAATGTGGTTTATTGTGTTCTCTGCCCATGCGACCTTTGTTATGTAAGTGAAACAGGAAGAGAAATTAGAACCTGCATTGGAGAACACAAGTCCAACATTTGTACCAAAAAAACTGCTGCCCCCCTGGTCCAACATTAGCTCGATGTAGGCCATACAGACAGGGAACTTAGATGGACTATACTGGAGAAAATAACATCTATTAGAGGATGCGATGATACCAAACTTCGCAAAAAAAGAGAGGTCTTCTGGATTTTTCTTCTCAATACCCAACCTAGAGGACTCAATGAAACCATCCCCTTGGAACAAGCCATCTAACTGCCCTCATATTTTCGGGCTGGACCGTTTCCCTTTTTTCATCCACTCGTACTGCTCTCTGCAATCCCTGTCTCTGCTCCTTTGTACTTTGTCCTTTAGTAGGAACCTACTCTCTGTGCCAATGTTAGCCTTTCGGTCCTCTGTAGGTTCCCTTTTGGAGCGTCCATTTCGACTCCAGTGGCTCATTGCTGTTTGCCACCTATATTAAGAATAATGTTGCCTCTCCTTCATCCATTATTATTTATCTTTTCTTTTTATATTTCTTACATTTTTTATTTATATTTTTTGGGCTTTTTGTCTTGTTCAGTCTGCCCCTATTTCAGGATCCGTGTGACTGGTCTTGAAGACTTCTCCATGGCAACCGGTGTAAATTTTCCCCGTGGTCACTTTCCATCGCCCTAGTTTTCTGGGCTACCTGGTGTGTGGTTCTACGTGACGTCGCGAGTATTTCATATTGCGACTGGATCCGTACCTTTCTCTGAGGTCTTCTTCGGCGTTCCAGCTTATCCTTATTTTTGGTGGACACGGCGAGGTGATGGGCTTTAAATCCGGCATTTCTTCGCCCGGATCCGTTCTCCTGGCGGATCCGTTTACTTTACGTCTTCCTTGGAGTATTACGTTCATTCATCCTTTGACGGCTAGATCCAACCCGCCTTCTGTCTTACTGATGCCCTCCAGGGCCTCATTGTGCGCCGGCCCCTGTGAGTAGGGGGGCTGCCCCAGGGCTGCCTCTTAGCAGGATTCTGCATATTCCGTCTAGTGAGTACCAAGGGGGGTTACATCTAACCGGCCTTCTTCATGTTAGTTCTAGGGGGCTTTTACTCATCGGGCACCGCTTCTTTTGATGCATCCTTTGGTATGTTTGTTTAAGGGGGCATAGTTATAGTTTGCTAAGCTTCTATCTGGAAGCCTTTCTCGATTCCCCCCATTGACATCCGGAGGATCAAGTGTTCCATGCCCTTATTGTTTTATTATCTTTGACTCCCCGCTATCATTCCTTTCCTCTGCCTTTTAGTTGACTATTCCCTCTATGTGTTCATGATTGTATGTGCCTCATAGCCGGTTACTTCTACCGAGAAATTTGGCCAGTTGTATTTCTATGTCCATATTTCACTGAGGCCTCATCCAGTTTCTTCTGGCCTACCTATCTCTCTAGTTTTCATTAAGGTATGATTTTTTTTCTTTTTTTTGCTCACCTTCATTATATCCAAAGATACATTTAGGAGGCCAAGTTTGATGGCATCTAGGTCGCCCCTCTGCACCCATTCTGTCACTTCAGTTGGCGAGGCCATGCCGCTAACTCTTACTCTATTTCTCACATGTACACCCTCTCCAGTCCTGCGAACCAGCCATTCTAAGTCTACCCGATTGGGGATCCATCACGCCCTGAGCTGACAGTTTTATTCTCTGAGCAGACTTGGTGCTTACTTTGTAAGGTAGTTGCTTTTTATCTGTTTTTCCTACTTTATTTTTTCCGTTTGGGATTCCTCTGTTCCTGTCCCTCCAGTATCTTCCTTCTCTGAAATCTGAATTGTTTGTTTACCTTTATTGTTGTTTGCTAGATAAATACCAGCGATATATCTCTTCTTCCTGGATCCTCATTATCTGCTGCTACTGATCCTCTTGTAGCGCCAGGGCTGTCTCCTTCTTCCCGTAAGTCGTGCTTATTGCTTCTGTTTCTTTCCCCACTCTCTCCTTTTATCCCTGTCATCGCTTCTCTGGCTCTGGTGATGGAATCTGTCGGGGCTGCACTTTTGATTGTCGTTCACCCCATATTATGGTTTTTTCGGACTCACCATGGGTACTACTATGTCTGAGCTTCTTACTGTGCACACTGTGGGTAATTCCAACCCCTCACCCTTTTTTCTTCTAATATTCCTTCCTTTTGCATGAGGCTTGGACGAGGCACTGGAGATCACTGTTGGACATATTTTATCTGTCCGCTTATGAATATTCCCATTTGTTTTGGGAATGAGATTGCCTTTATCTTATGTTTCCCTTTTCCATTTTTATAATGGTGTTTTGATATTCGTCTCTTCTACATCTTTACCCTCCCATCATCCATGTGGTATCTCTGATCCCATTAGTTTTGTGCCCTGAAGAAGGTCGTGGCTACATTGAAACCCGACACTGAAACGCGCGTCGGCACACCTAGTGACAGGAACTACTTAGTGGTGTATGGACTGTAAAAGAAGAGCTTGAAGCACTTGAAAAGCTTCAACTAATCTCTTTTTCCTATATGCACATGATGAAAACGTTATTCAACTAAAGAAAATGTACATACGAATGTGCTAAACTCAACATAGTCGATAGGCAGCAAATGTATTACGGTTGTTAAAAACAATCTCTTCACAACTGTTCAACACTTTATTTCTTAATATTTTTCTGTTTTTGTCACCACTAGCAGCTAGTCCAGTGGTTCTTGTCTAGAATCACTATTTTTACTTGTTTGTCCTGGCAGTATGTTAGATGTATGGGTATGACTGAAGTGTGATTGATCTGATTTGTGTGAATTGTGTTGTGGATTATGACATGTTTTTGATGTTTTGTAATGTCCTTGTTCTGAATTGCTTGTGATGGGGGGTATTTCTGTGTTACATATATGTCTATTTGGTTTCATTCTAAAAAGATTATGTATGATATCCTAAACTGTTTTTTTCTACGATATATTTAAAAATAATTGAAAATATATATATTTTTCACCTTTAATAAAATAATACTCTATAAATTACTTTTGATGCTCTGTTAATTTTGTGTTATTGTGGGTTCTGTGGCAAATCTCTTTTTTCCCCTGTTTGGCAAATTCTCTTGTTATTTTTATTCAGAGACGCTTCACGCTCATTTTACATCGTAGGCAGGTGACATTTATTCCCTTCTTGTGTAGGGTATGATAGGCTATAGAAATTAACTCCTGTGGTTGGTTGGAACTTAAAGATTAAGGCCCAGATTTATTAAGGCTTTGTTTTTTTCCCTCACACAAGTAATGCAAAGGCTTAATTCAGATGTACAAAGCCACACAAGTGTCAATTTGCACCACCTTGCGTGGCTCTGTGAAAAAATGTAACACAATGTAGCTGCTTGCACTGCGTTACGTTACATGTAGAGCTGAAAGGTGTTCCATGGGAGAAGCATAGCTGTCCCTTTGCATCCATCCATGGATTTGATGCAATTCCAGAGTTACAAAAGTTAGCAAATTGATTGCATCAAATTGGTTTGCCTCTCAGATGAAGGCGTAATGAAGAGAAAAATCTTTTTTCTACCCATTATTTGTTCTTCTGATAGAAAGAGGAAAATGCCTCTCAGATTGTTTTTGTACAGAAAGGTATCCCTTCCTGTGCAAAAAAATATACTGCCCTTAATGCAGGCCCTCTTGCTTTATGGTGGAAGGGTGCCTGCATTGGCACAAGGCAGCGCACTGTGCACCAGCACAAGCAGATTGTAGAAATGCTCCATATCTTTGTAAATATGGAACATTTCCGCACTCTCCCTTTTACACAAAAAACAGCACAGCATATTCCCTTGCTGCACTGTGTTGCATGAAATAATAATAAATTTGCCCTTAATTGAGATAGTAAAATCTTTGACCAGGAAAAACCTTGTTGGTGTACCCCACCTGTACTATATTGCAGTTGGCCTCAAATGATGCCTAGGTCTACCACGACCATAGATCAGCATGTGTGTTTCCTAGAACTATGGTTACTTAAAAATTCTTATATCTGGTTCCCCTAATTGCTTTTTTACAATTTTGGTGCCATTTTTCCTATTAACCCCTTTGGTGCGTCGGACGGCCTGGAGGCATCCTACGCACCAGTGCTCATGTGTGTAGGATGGCCCCCGGCCTTCTGATCACTTGGCACAGGGAATCCCTTTGGTGCGGGCACCAGAGGGATTCCCTCCCCCCCCCAACAGGCTATGTGTTTGGTTTGTGTGCAATGACGATCAGCGCGCACATCGCACATTGCACAGAAACTGAAACTGAAATGAGCCAATAGGCTCATTTCAGTTTGACTTTCTACGTGCTCAGGGGGCTATCTCAGCCCTCTGAGCACATAGAAAGTCAGGAGAGGTATCATTGGAAAGGGGAGAATCTCCCCTTTCCAGTTGTATCCCTCCCTACTGGATCCCTGCTTGGGGATCGCCCCAGAAAGCAGGGATCCACCCACTAGCCACCAGGGAGGGGGGAGCAGCCTTTGGGCAAGGGCCTTTGCTCCCCCAGAATTATTTGGGAAAAATCAGTCTTTCTGCCCCCCCTGGGGGGCATATGGGGGCAGTAGCCCCCGATCTGCCCACCCGGGGGTGTAGAAAGCCCACTAGATACCAGGGATTTTTATTTCGTGGAATTTAGGGGTGGGGCTGCCCAAGATGGGCATGCCAATGCCCTCACCCCCCTCCCAAAAATACAGTCTTTCTGACCCCCCGGGGGGAAGAAAGCCCAGTAGATGTAAGGGATTTTTTTCATGAAATTTAGGGGTGGGGGCTGCCCATGATGGGTATGCCAATGCCCCCATCCCCCCCAACAAAATTACAGTCTTTCTGCCCCCCCTGGGGGGGGCAGATGCGGGCAGTATACCCCAATCGCCCCCCCCCGGGGGCAGAAAGCTCACTAGATGCCAGGGAATTTTTTTAATTGGATTTAGGGGTGGGGGCTGCCCGAGATGGGCATGCCAATGCCCCCATCTCCCCCTGCAAAATTCCACAGTCTTTCTACCCCCCCTGGGAGGCTGATGGGGGCAGTAGCCCTCGATCTGCCCCCCTGGGGGGGGAAGAATGCCCACTAGATGCCAGAGATTATTTGTTTTTATTGTTTTTAGGGGTGGGAGCTGCCCAAAATGGGCATGCCAATGCACCCAGCCCAAAAAATAAATTCCCTAGTCTTTCTGCCCCCCGGAGGCAGATGGGGTCAATAGCCCCTGATCTGTCCCTGGGGGGGCAGAAAGCCCACTAGGCGCCAGGCATTGTTATTTTATATGTAGGGGTAGGGGCTGCCAAAAATGGGCATGCCAATGCCCCCACCCCCCAAAAAAAATTCCACAACCTTTCTGCCTCCCCCGGGGGGAGAAGGCACACTAGGCACCAGGGATTGTTTTTATGTATATAGGGGTGGGGGCTGCCCAAAATGGGCATGCCAATGCCCCTATCTACCCCCCAAAATTGCCACTTCCTTTCTGCCTCCCCTGGGAGGCAGATGGGGGCTATTGTCCCTAATCTGCTCCCCGAGGGGGCAGAAAGCCCACTAGGCACCAGGGATTTTGTTGTTTTTTTATACATAGGGGTGGGGGCTGCCGAGAATGGGCATGCTAATGCCCCACCACCAAAAAAGGTTTTTTTCCCCCCCTGGAAGGCAGATTGAAGCAATAGCCCCTTATCTGCCCCCTGCAGGGGGGCAGAAAGCCCACTAGGCACCAGGGATATATTTATGGGCATGCCAGTGAGAAGCCCCAAAGGCAAGGGTCGCTCCCTTTTTTTTAGGCACACATTTTGGCTGTTTCAGTGATATTTTTATTCTCATCTGCACGCAAGCGGGGGCAGAAAACCACTAGAAACCAGGGAGAGTTTGTGTGTGTGTAAACTGGAGGGTGGGTGACGGTCTGCGTGTACTGACCTCTGGCTGGCATTTTGCTGGTGGTATGAGTGGTCCTGCACTTGGCTGTTGGTGTGGGTGGACTCGCGCTTGATGATGGTGGGTGTAGATTGGCGCTTGCCTTGTGGTGTGCATGGAGTGGTGCTTGGCTGGTGGTGTGCGTGTACTGGTTCTTGGCTAGCTGTGTGCATGGATGGTGCTTGGCTGCAGGACCGGACTGGCCGTAGCGGGCTCAGTGTGTTTCACCGGTAGGCCAGTTTTCTGGCCGTGGGGGGCAGTTTGTCACTGGAGGCTGGTTTTGCAGCAGTGCTGCAATATCGGGCCCCAGTAGCAAAAGGGGTAGCGGTGCTTTTTACTAGCATGCCCCACCTGCCCCCATCCCCCACGGCCACTCGAACAGCAATCTGCCAGGGCTGGTTGCTGTTCCAAGTCCGGCCCTGCTTGGCTGGCAGTGTGCGGGATGATACTTGGATGGCAGGTGCATGGGTGGCACTTGGCTGGCGGTATGCATTGATATTGCTTGGCTGACTGTGTGCATTGATAGCATTACGGTTTGTGGTGTCCTTGGATGGTGCTTGGTGTGCATGGATGGTGCTTGGCTGGTGGTGTGTGTGGATGGTGCTTGGCTGGCAGTGTGCATGGATGGCGCTTGGCTGATGGTGTGGGTGGACTCGCGCTTGATGATGGTGTGTATAGATTGGCGCTTGCCTGGTGGTGTGCGTGGAGTGGTGCTTGGCTGGTGGTGTACGTGGACTGGTGCTTGGCTGGCTGTGTGCATGGAAGGTGCTTGGCTGCAGGGCCGGACCGGCCGTTGCAGACTCCATGTGTTTCCCCCGGTGGGCCGGTTTTCTGGCTGTATGGGGCAGTTTTGTCACTGAGGGCCGGTTTTGAAGCAGTGCTGCAATATCGGGCCCCAGTAACAAAAGCAGGAGCAGTGCTTTTTACTAGCACGCCCAACCCGCCCCCCGCCCCCAGGGCCAGTCGAGCAGCAATGTGCCAGGGCTGGTTGCTGTTCCCAGTCCGGCCCTGCTTGGCTGGCGGTGTGCGGGGATGGCGCTTGGATGGCAGAGTGCGTGGGTGGTACTTGGCTGGCGGTGTGCATTGATATTGCTTTGCTGACTATGTGCATTGATAGCATTTGGCTGGCGGTGTACTTGGATGGCGGTGTGCATGGATGGTTGTGTGCGTGTACTGACTCTTGTCTGGCAGTGGGCTTGCATGGATCCCCCAGTGTTTTCTTACCCAGAATCCCCCGCAAACCTCAAATTTACTTTCAAAGTCACATTTTCCTCACATGTCTGTGTGAGTAAGTTGTAGGATCACAGCGCAGGCACAAATTTCCTACTACCCAGCATTCCCCTTGGTCTCCGTAGAAAAATGATACCTCACTTGTGTGGGTGCCCAAAGCAGCATCAGCCTAAAAACGTATAAAAAACTGCCAAGTACCCGTGACAGACAAGGGCCCAAAATGCATTGAGGGGACATCAAAATTACCTATCATAAAACAACCTGGTTTTGCAGAGGGGTCACCTGGATTTTTGGCCCCGGGCTCGCGGCCATCTAGGGAAACCTACCAAACGCACACATTTCTGAAAATTATACATCCTGGGGAGTACAGTGAGGTATGGCTGGCGTGGATCCCCCAACATTTTCCTACCCAGAATCCCCTGCAAACATCCCATTTAGCTGAAATAATCACTTTTTCCACAAATGTTTGTGTGGGACCACCGTGCCTGCACAAATGTCCTACCACCCAGCATTCCTAATGTTCTTCTGAGTAAAATGATACCTCACTTGTGTGGGTGGACAAATGGGAAGGGCCAAAAACATAGGGATTAAGGGTACAGCACAACGAATTCTAAGCGCTACATTTAAAAAAATAAGTTTTTAGCCAATTCTGCATTGGACAGCCACACAAGTGAGGTATCGCTTTAGTCGGGAGACCAAGGGGGACCCTAGGTGGTAGGACATTTGTTAATTAAACAAAGAGATTATACCACTTTTCAATATATCCTTCCTTGTGTTGAAAACTATAATGAAGGTGGTGGGAAAATTGTGTTTGAACCCAAGGAATTGTCATGGGAAACACTATGGGGCTGATTCCGATCTCGGCCGGTAGGGCTCCGAAACGGATTCGGCTTAACCGGATCCGATTCGGAGCCCTATTTCCCGACCGATCCGTACGCGCGTCCGGGAGAGCGAGTACGATGCGAATTCGCCGACCGACTCGTCCGGGCGTCCCGACTGCTCCGACCGACTAGTTCCCGGGTCGAACCGCACCGACCGACTCGCTCGGACTCGACTCGCGCACCGCGCAATGGAGACGTTCCCCGGACGGGTAAGTACGATGCGCGCCGCGAGGCAGTCCGACCGAGCCGCGCACTCCGGCTCGAAAGAGCAGTCGGAGCCGTACTTTGGGGTCCGTGTCGGACCCCTGTACGCGTAGCCATGCGAGTCGCACACAGGGGGACCCATGGGTCCCCCTACCTGTGCGTGTATGGCGCGAGTCGCTTCGCCTCGTACACGCTGTAGAGGCGCCCTTGTCCGCCTCGCACCCATTGAGTCAATGGGAGCCAGCGTACGCGTTGTACGACCGGCTCCCAGTGACTTCAATGGGAGTCCGACCGAATCGAGTCCGATGGCATACGTGCGCATCGTACTCGTTCGGTCGGGCTGCACGGGTCCGATTCGGTCGGAAATCTCTTTGGGTCCGGCTCGGTCGGAGAGATTTCCGGCCCGAATCGGAATCAGCCCCTATGTGTTTTTAAAATACCCCTCACACACTAAGAATCCCTTAGTTTCATGCTTCATCATGGGGGTCTTCCCGTCCCTCTACGGGGTGGGGCGTGCTGCAACCTACAGAGATGTGGGAGCACTTAATTTGAGTGAAAAAAGGCTATGTGTAGTGCAGAGGTAGGCGCGGTAGGGTCAGGAAAGATAGTGGTGCAAAATTAAAAGTTGCCTGGCTAGTGGAAAAAAATAAACTTTATTCGCTTCCCTAGCTGGAAATATTAAAAATGGGGAAACTTTGGAGGTATACTATTATGAGTTGCCTCCTACTTGGTCAACATGTTTCAAAAGCCATCCCCTTGGCTTTCTCTTCAGGACCGTGCGCGATCCCTACTTCACTCACATATTATTTATATGAAATACGTGTGCCTAAATTTGTGCAGCCACAGATCATGCTAAAATTAAGCATGCCAAAAAACCATACCTATTTGGTATATTTTACAACCTGTAAAATAAAAGAAATTGAAAAATGACACAGTAATGCATTGTATGAAACATATCACCATCATGTGGAACAAGGAAGTTGGCAGTAAATACCACTGTGATATATTTTTCTCAAATTGATCGAGGTACACCACACTTATACTCTTAAAGTGGGTGCTGTGCTGCCCAATGATAATTTCAAGTCACTCGTCATGTCATTAAACACACTTAAAAATGCTTAAAAAGACACACATATATATGTACATAGCACACACAAAAAAAGGCCCAGTGTTTTAAAAGGCATCTCTCACTCGTGTTACACTTTAAACCCACGTAATTCTGCTTACGATCATTTGTGATACATACACTATTTTATGGGAATATTAGGTTTCATGAGCTGTCACGGAAGGGGAGGGCGCCTCTAGTCAAACACTGCGGGGTAAAGACGATAGAGAGTATAGTATTAGTTAAGTTCACGTGGTCGTTCAGTTGCAGAAAGTGGGATGGCTATATTTAAAGACCCGCCCGGGTCTTACTCACATCGTCAACGCTGCACACTCGCCCGTAAATACCTTCGCGTGGCTCCGAGGAACGTTGTCTGAACGTTCGGAGCTCCTATTTGTATTGCCAGCACTTTGAATGCCCGCTAAACAGGGGATCAACCACTAGAATGTTACATCACCAAAAATGGCCGCCCGTATTGTGCTGTTCTAGTAAATAGGAAAGCCACACTTCCTGTACAATTACTAAAGCGCGCTAACTGTCCGTTTTTACCCGAATGGCTCCTGAATACAAAATTGTTCATCTATATGGTAACTTTATGCAGAGCAAGATATTTAGTTTAGTGGGAACCCAATGGATATACTGTTATTTCATGCAAGTACTACTAGAGTGCTGCCTTTCCTAAAGATGGCCACCGGGAATGTGCTGTTCCTGTTCCCAGAAAAGCCACACTTCCTATATGCTAACCGTTTAACATGCAATTGGACACTAGAGTGTTAATCCATCAAAAATGGCCGCCCGTAATGTGCTGTTATTATTAATAGAGATGACACACTTCATGTATTAATGCGAAAATGTAATTGCTCTTCGTTTATGACACCGAAGCAATAATTATCAGGATGTTTGTCTAAAAAGAATGGAGCTTTTGCAGGAGAAGATATGTAGTTTGGTTGAACCAATTAAGCATGTTGTTTTTTCATGAAAGAACCCCTGAAGTGCTACCTTTCACAAAGGTGGCCACCGGTAATGAGCTGTTCCCGGCGCCAGAAAAAAACACATTTCCTGCCTATTTTTGATCCGTTAGGGTTGTGCACTCCCTGTTGTAATAAACATCTATAATATTGCTATATTATTACCCATATGTAATGTTAATATTGGTTAAATATAGATGATATTTTGCTATTATCATTTTGATAATGTTTATTATTGGAAGATTTTCACATCATGGAGGGGTATATATTGACTTAATTATTTTACATATATATGACCTGATCTTTGTGGCATGCTCTGATTCTTCTTAGTTATTTCACTAAAAAAGAAAAATTACAGTTGGCCCCAGGGAATTTCGTCGTTCAGTCCAGTATCATACGTTTTAAGACGGAACACCCACCTCTGTTCCTTTTCATAAAGATATCTTTCGTTGGTAACTTGTTCTATCACTGTCCACGAGATTTCTTCGTGCGTGTGTCCTTTTTCTAAAAAGTGTGAGGCCATTTTTGTAGTGCTCTTCTTACACTTGATATTGCTCTTGTGCTCTCCTATCCTGGTCTTTACTGGGCGTGTGGTCATGCCCACATACTCCATCGAGCACGGACAAGTAATCAGATACACAACGTTCTTGCTGTTACATGTTGTGAATTTTCTCTGTTCCCACTTTCTGCCATTCCGGAATATGATTTCTTTGCTCTTTTTTGTTAGTCGGAAAACTTTGCACATGCCGCAGGGGTGGTATCCTGTGATTTGAGACAGTGATGTTGGTTGGCCTGTATGTTCACTCTCACGTGGTCTAGTGTGCACTACCATATCTCTGATACTCTTTCCTCTCCTATGGGAGAAGATTGGTTTAGGGAGGTTCATTCCTCTACTGTTTAAGATACGCCAGTGTTTGTTGACAATCTTGGTTATTTGATTGGAGTTTGTATTGAATGTTGTTATGCAAATGGGACGCTTGTCTTCTTGTTTTGGAGATGTGGGTTCTAACAGACTTTCTCTGCAGTTGTTCCGTGCTCGTTCCTCGGAGCCACGCGGAGGTATTTATGGGCGAGTGTGCAGCCTTGACGATGTGAGTAAGACCCAGGCGGGTCTTTAAATATAGCCACCCCACGGTCTGCAAACGAACGACCACGTGAACTTAACTAATACTATACTATCTATCGTCTTTACCCCGCAGTGTTTGACTACCGGCACCCTCCCCTTCCGTGACAGCTCATGAAGTCTAATATTCCCATAAAATAGTGTATGTATCACAAATGATCGTAAGCAGAATTACGTGGGTTTAAAGTGTAACACGAGTGAGAGATGCCTTTTAAAACACTGGGCATTTTTTTGTGTGTGCTATGTACATATATATGTGTGTCTTTTTAAGCGTTTTTAAGTGTGTTTAACGACATGACGAGTGACTTGAAATTATCATTGGGCAGCACAGCACCCACTTTAAAAGTATAAGTGTGGTGTACCTCGATCAATTTGAGAAAAATATATCACGGTGGTATTTACTGCCAACTTCCTTGTTCCACATGATGGTGATATGTTTCATACAATGCATTACTGTGTCATTTTTCCATTTCTTTTACTTTACAGGTTGTAAAATATACCAAATAGGTATGGTTTTTTGGCATGCTTAATTTTAGCATGATCTGTGGCTGAACAAATTTAGGCACATGTATTTCATATAAATAATATGTGAGTGAAGTAGGGATCGAGCACGGTCCTGAAGAGAAAGCCAAGGGGCTGGCTTTTTAAACATGTTGACCAAGTAGGAGGCAACTCATATACTTCCAACGTTTCCCCATTTTTAATGTTTCCAGCTAGGGAAGCGAATAAAGTTTCTTTTTTTCCACTAGCCAGGCAACTTTTAATTTTGCACTATTATCTTTCCCGACCCTACCATACCTACCTCTGCACTACACATAGCCTTTTTTCACTCAAATTAAGTGCTCCCACATCTCTGTAGGTTGCAGCACGCTCCGCCCCGTAGAGGGATGGGAAGACCCCCATGATGAAGCATGATACTAAGGGATTCTTAGTGTGTGAGGGGTATTTTAAAAACACATAGTGTTTCCCATGACAATTCCTTGGGTTCAAACACATTTTTCCCACCACCTTCATTATAGCTTTCAACACAAGGGAGGATATATTGAAAAGTGGTAGAATCTCTTTGTTTAATTAAGGTCTGGATAGGAGGATGATTCAATCAATCAATCAATCACAGAATTTGTAGAGCGCACTACTTACCCGCGAGGGTCTCAAGGCGCTGGGGAGAGAGAAGGGGGGGTGCTGTTACTGGTCGAACAGCCAGGTCTTGAGTAGCCTCCTGAAGGTCAGCAGGTCTTGGGTCTGTCGTAGGCTTAGTGGAAGGGTGTTCCAGGTCTTGGCGGCGAGGTGTGAGAAGGATCTGCCGCCGGTGGTTGTTCTTCGAATGCGAGGGACGGTGGCGAGGGAGAGGTCGGCGGAGCGGAGCTGGCGGTTGGGGACGTAGAAGAAGAGTCGTCTGTTGAGGTAGGCTGGGCCAGTCTTGTGGAGTGCCTTGTGTGCGTGGATGAGGAGTTTGAAGGTGATCCTCCTGTCGACGGGGAGCCAGTGCAGGTTCCTCAGGTGGGGGTGATGTGGCTGTGGCGTGGTACATCGAGGATCAGGCGTGCGGAGGCATTTTGTATGCGTTGCAGTCGCTTGATGAGCTTCGTCGGGGCTCCTGCGTAGAGGGCGTTCCCATAGTCAAGTCTGCTACTGACGAGGGCCTGGGTGACTGTTCTTCTTGTGTCTGTCGGGATCCACCTGTAGATCTTGCGAAGCATGCGGAGGGTGTTGAAGCAGGAGGAGGAGACTGCGTTGACTTGCTTGGCCATGGAGAGCGTTGAGTCGAGGATGACTCCCAGGTTGCGTGCGTGGTCGGTGGGTGTCGGGGCTGCTCCCAGCGTCGTTGGCCACCAGGAGTCGTCCCAGGCTGAGGGGTTGGAGCCGAGGATGAGGACCTCTGTCTTGTCCGTGTTCAGCTTTAGTCGGCTGATCTTCATCCAATCGGCGACTGCCTTCATTCCTTCATGGAGATTGGCTTTGGCGGCGAGGGGTCCTTGGTGAGGAGAGGATCAGTTGAGTGTCATCGGCGTAGGAGATAATGTTGAGGTCGTGCTGTCTGGCGATGCGTGCGAGCGGGGCCATGTAGATGTTGAACAGTGTTGGGCTGAGGGAAGATCCCTGGGGTACGCCGCAGATGATCTCGGAGGCTTCGGATCGGAAAGGTGGGAGGGGGACTCTCTGGGTTCTGCCGTCGAGGAAGGAGGTGGTCCATTCCAGGGCCTTGTCTCGGATCCCTGCGTCGTGGAGGCGTGCGCGTAGAGTGCGGTGGCAGACAGTGTCGAAGGCGGCGGAGAGGTCCAGCAGGATGAGGGCTGCGGTCTCACCATTGTCCAGCAGGGTCCTGATGTCGTCGGTGGCGGCGATGAGGGCAGTCTCAGTGCTGTGGTTGCTGCGGAACCCCGATTGGGATGGGTCCAGGATGCTGTTTTCTTCGAGGTATCGGGTTAGCTGTTTGTTGACGATCTTCTCGATGACCTTGGCTGGGAACGGAAGCAGGGAGATGGGCCGGAAGTTCTTGAGGTCTCTTGGGTCCGCCTTGGGTTTTTTGAGTAGGGCGTTGATCTCTGCGTGTTTCCAGCTCTCTGGGAAGGTCACGGTCTCGAAGGAGAGATTGATAACGTTGCATAGGTGGGGTGCGATGGAGCTGCTGGCTTTGTTGAAGATGTGGTGCGGGAAAGGGTCTGACGGGGAGCCGGAGTGTATTGTGCCCATGGTCTTGATGGTGTCATCGATGTTCACGCTGGCCCAGGCTGGCAAGGGGTCATGGTCGATGGTGTGCGGCGGGTCTGGTGTATCTATCTTAGTGGGGGCTGCCTGGGTGTTGAAGCTGTCGTGGATGTCTGCGATCTTGCGGTGGAAGAAGGTGGCGAGGGAATCGCACAGGGCTTCCGACGGCGGGATGTCGTTGGTGTTGGAGCTGGGGTTGGAGAGTTCCTTCACGATGTTGAAGAGCTCCTTGCTGTTGTGTGCATTGTTGTCGAGGCGGTCTTTGAAGGAGATTCTCTTGGCGGACCTGATGAGGTGGTGGTGGTTACGGATGGCGTCTTTATGGGCTGCGTGGCTGTCCGGTGTCTTATCACTGTGCCATTTCTTCTCAAGTTTCCGGCAGGTACGCTTGGAAGCTAGGAGTTCCGGGGTGAACCAGCTGGCTCTTTTGGTGGTGTCGCTGTAGGTGAGTTTTTCAGCGGGGCGAGGGTGTTGGCACAGTCGTCTATCCATCGTCTGAGGTTGCAGGCAGCGTCGTCGGTGTTGGATGGGTCGGAGGGAGGCTGAGAGCGAGGTTTGCCCGTAGTTGGTCTTCGGTGACTTTGCTCCAGCAGCGGCGTGTGATCTGTTGGGTGCGGTGGTGTGTGGTGGGTTTCTGGAAGGTGAAGTGGATGCAGCGGTGGTCGGTCCAGAGGAGTTCCGTGGTGTGGCTGAAGGAGACGTGGGAGCTTGAGGAGAAGATGGGGTCGAGCGTGTGGCCGGCGGAATGAGTCGGTGTTGTGGACGAGCTGTCTCAGTCCGAGGTTGGCGAGGTTGTCGATCAGGGTGGTGGAGTTGCTGTCGTTGTTGTTCTCCAGGTGAAAGTTCAGGTCTCCGAGGAGGATGTAGTCGGTAGAGGTCAGGGCGTGCGTGCTGATGAAGTCGGCGATGGAGCCGCTGAACTGGGGTCAGGGCCCAGGGGGTCTGTAGACAAGGGTGCCTCTAAGGGTGGTGTTGGGGTCCGTGTGGATCTGGAAGTGCATGTGTTTGGCGGTGCAGAGAACGTCGTCGGTGCTGGTCGAGACCCTGATGGAGTTCTTGTGGACGATGGCGATTCCTCCTCCTACTCCGTTGACGCGGTCTCTGCGGGTGATCTTATAGCCGTCTGGGATGGCTATGGCGATGTCGGGTGTGGAGGAGTCTTTCATCCAGGTCTCTGTCAGGAAGGCGACGTCTGATGATGATGTGTCGAGCAGGTCCCAGAGCTCGACGGCGTGTTTGCGTGCGGAGCGGGTGTTCAGTAGGATGCATCGGAGGTGGTTGAGGTCCTTCTTGGCGGGCGCTTCGGTGGCTCTGAGGCTGGTGTAGCTGCAGTTCCGGCAGGTGAAGGGGCCATGAGTGCGTTTCGGGGCGGCCTTGAAGCAGTTGTGTGTCCGTCCGGGGTTGAGAGCGTGGAGTGTGGTGGCATCGTAACGGTGTCGGTCCTCGAGGCTGGAGCGGGGGGCGCGCGGCCCAGGGGTTCTGGCACTGGGCACGGTCCAGGCGCGGACGGGCGCACACGGGCTTGCCATATATGGGGAGGTGGGAGGGAGGAGCAGCTGGGAGGCGGGAGGCAGGGGCAGCGAATGGGCAGTCAGGGGGGGGGGCCGCTGGGGACGCAGTGGCGGGGGGTACAGAAGGCAAAGTTGGGCACAGCAAAATGGGGGCACGAGGGGAAACAGAAAGCAAAATGGACACAAGCAATGGGGGCACGAGGGGAAACAGAAGGCAAAATGGACACAAGCAATGGGGGCACGAGGGGAACAGAAGCAAAACGGGCACCGAGGCAGCAGCAGAGGGGCGAGCTTACCAGCAGCAGCAGCGGGCAGGACAACACAGGCGGAGCTGTGTGGCGGGGGAGCCTCTTCACTCCCCCTCTTTTTGCTTGGTAGGACATTTGTGCCGGCACGGTGATCCCACACAAAAATGTGTGGAAAAGGTGATTTTTGCAGCTAAATTTGATTATTGCAGGGGATTCTGGGTAGGAATACATTGGGGATCCACGCAAGCCATCCCAAGGATGTCTAGTTTTCAGAAATGTGTGGGTTTGGTAGGTTTCCCTAGATGGCCGCAAGCCCAGGGCCAACAACCCAGGTGCCCCCCCTGCAAAACCAGGTCATTTTATGCTAGGTCATTTTGATGTCTCCTCAATACATTTTGGGTCCTTGCCTGTCACGGGTAGTTAGCCCACCCCACGAGTGAGGTACCATTTTTATTGGGAGACCAGGAGCATTGCTGGGTGGTAGGAAATTTGTGTCAGCCCAATGATCCCACAATGTTACCACACAGAAATATGTGGAAAATGTGATTTTTTTTCAGCTAAATTTGAGCGCTTAGAATTCGTTGTGCTGTACCCTTAATCCCTATGTTTTTGGCCCTTCCCATTTGTCCACCCACACAAGTGAGGTATCATTTTACTCAGAAGAACATTAGGAACGCTGGGTGGTAGGACATTTGTGCAGGCACGGTGGTCCCACACAAACATTTGTGGAAAAAGTGATTATTTCAGCTAAATGGGATGTTTGCAGGGGATTCTGGGTTGGAAAATGTTGGGGGATCCACTCAAGCCATACCTCCCTGGACTCCCCTGGGTGCCTAGTTTTTAGAAATGTGTCAGTTTTGTAGGTTTTACTACATGGCTGCCAAGCCCGGGGCCAAAACCCCAGGTGACCCCCTTTCCAAAACCAGGTCATTTTGTGATAGGTAATTTTGATGTCTCCACAATACGTTTTGGGCCCTTGCCTGTTGCGAGTACTTCGCCCACCCACACAAGTGAGGTACCTTTTTTATCGGGAGATGTGGGGAATTGCTATGTGGTAGGAAATTTGTGTCAGCTCGGTGACACTACAACTTTCCCACACAGAAAAGTGAGGCAAATGTGATTTATTTCAGCTAAATTTGAGGTTTGCAAGGGATTCTGGGTAGGAAAACATTAGGGGATCCACACAAGCTATACCTCCCTGCACTTCCCCGGGTGTCTATTTTTCAGAAATGTGTGGGTTTGTTAGGTTTCCATAGATGGCCACTGAGCCCGGGGCCAAAAACCCAGGTAACTCTCTTGCAAAACCAGGTCGTTTTGTGATAGGTAATTTTGATGTCTCCACAATACGTTTTGGGCCCTTGCCTGTCGCGGGTACTTGACCCAAAAAACATGTGTGAGGTACCATTTTTATCGGGCGACCTGGGGCAATGCTGGGTGATAGGAAATTTGTGTCAGCCCAGTGATTCCACAACTTTCCCACACAGAAATGTGAGAAAATGTTTATTTTTTCAGCTAAATTTGAGGTTTGCAGGGGATTCTGGGAAGGGAAACGTTGGGGGATCCATGCACACCATACGTCCCTGGACTCCCCAGGGTGTCCAGGTTTCAGAAATGTGAGGGTTTGGTAGGTTTCCCTAGATGGCCGCTGAAACCCAGGGCAAAAAACCTAGGCACCCCCCTTGCAAAACAAGGTTATTTTGTGATAGGTAATTTTGATGTCTCCACAATACGTTTTGGGCTCTTGCCTGTCGCGGGTACTTGACCCACCCACAAGAGTGAGGTACCATTTTTATGAGGAGGCTTTGGAGAATGCGGGGTGGGTGGAAGTTTGTGGACCCACACAGATTCCAGAACTTTGCATCACAGAAATATGGGGAAAATATGTGTTTTTTGACAAAGTTTGATGTTTGTAAGGTATTCTGGGAAACAGAACCTGGAGAGAGCCACACAAGTCACCTGAACCTGGATTCCCCTGGGTGTCTAGTTTTAAAAAATGTATAGATTTGCTTGGTTTCCCTCAGTGCCAGCAGAGCTAGGGTTCAAAATCCACAGCTAGGCACTTTGCAAAGAAAGGGTCAGTTTTCACTGTAAAAATGTGGTGCGGCCACATTGCATTTTGGGCCGTTTCCTGACGTCGGAACTAGGCCTACCCACAGAAGTGAGGTACCACTTTTATCGGAAGACTGGGGAATGCGGGGTGGGTGGAATTTTGTGGATCCACGCAGATTCCAGAACTTTCCATCACAGAAATGTGAGGAAAATGTGTTTATTTTTACAAAGTTTGAGGTTTCCAAGGGATTCTGGGTAACAGAACCTGGTTAGAGCCAGACAAGTCACCCCCTCCTGGATTTTCTTGGGTGTCTAATATTCAAAAATGTATAGTTTTGCTAGGTTTCCCTAGGTGCCGGCAGAGCTAGTGTTCAAAATCTACAGCTAGGCACTATGCAAAAAAGGGTCAGTTTTCACTCGAAAAATGTGGTGTTTCCACGTTGTGTTTTGGGCCGTTTTCTGTCACGGAACTAGGCCTACACACACAAGTAAGGTACCATTTTTATCGGAAGACTTTGGGAAATGCAGGGTGGGGGGAATTTTGTGGGTCCACGCAGATTCCAGAACTTTCCATCATAGAAATGTGAGCAAAATGTGTTTTTTTTTTAACAAAGTTTGAGGTTTGTAAGGGAGTCTGGGTAACAGAACCTGGTGAGAGCCAGACAAGTCACCCCATCCTGGATCCCCCTGGGTGTCTAGTTTACAAAAATGTATAGGTTTTCTAGGTTTGCCTAGGTGCGGGCAGAGCAAGGGTTCAAAATCTACACCTAGGCACTTTGCAAAAAAAGGGTCAGTTTTCACCATAAAAATGTAGTGTATCCACGTTGTGTTTTGGGCCGTTTTCTGTCGCGGGAACTAAGCCTATCCACACAAGTGAGGTACCATTTTTATCGGAAGACTTTGGGAAATGCGGGGTGGGTGGAATTTTGTGGGTCCACGCAGATTCCAGAACTTTCCATCACAGAAATGTGAGGAAAATGTGTTTTTTTAGAAAGTTTGAGGTTTGCAAGGGATTCTGGGTAACAGAACCTGGTGAGAGTCACACAAGTCACCCCAAACTGGATTCCCCTGGTTGTCTAGTTTTCAAAAATGTATAGGTTTTCTAGGTCTCCCTAGGTGCCGGTAGAGTTAGGGTTCAAAATCTACAGCTAGGCACTATGCAAAAAAGGGTCAGTTTTCACTCGAAAAATGTGGTGTGTCCACATTGCGTTTTGGGCCGTTTCCTGTTGCGCCCACTAGGTCTACCCACACAAGTGAGGTAACATTTTTATCGGAAGACTTTAGAGAATGCGGGGTGGTTGGAATTTTGTGGATCCACACAGATTCAAGAACTTTCCATCACAGAAATGTGAGCAAAATGTGGTTTCAACAAAGTTTGAGGTTTGTAAGGGAGTCTGGGTAACAGAACCTGGTGAGAGCCAGACAAGTCACCCCATCCTGGATTCCACTGGGTGTCTAGGTTACAAAAATGTATAGGTTTTCTAGGTTTGCCTAGGTGCGGGCAGAGCTAGGGTTCAAAATCTACACCTAGGCACTTTGCAAAAAAAGGGTCAGTTTTCACTGTAAAAATGTGGTGTGTCCATGTTCCGTTTTGGGCCGTTTCCTGTCACAGGCACTTGGCCTACCCACATAAGTGAGGTAGCATTTTTATTGAAGACTTTGGGGAATGCGGAGTGTGTTGAATTTTGTGGATCCACACAGATTCCAGAACTTTCCATCACAGAAATGTGAGGAAAATGTGTTTTTTTTTTACAAAGTTTGAGGTTTGCAAGGGATTCTGGGTAACAGAACCTGGTGAGAGCCACTCAAGTCACCCCATTCTGGATTCCTATGGGTGTCTAGTTTTAAAAAATGTATAGGTTTGCTAGGTTTCCCTAGGTGCCGGCTGAGCTAGGGTTCAAATTCCACAGCTGGGCACTTTGCAAAAAAGGGGTCTGTTTTCACTGTAAAAACGTGGAGTGTCCATGTTGCGTTTTGAGCCGTTTCCTTTCGCGGGCACTAGGCCTACCCACGCAAGTGAGGAACCATTTTTATCGGGAGACTTAGGTAAATACAGAATTGTCGAGCAACTGTTATTACCTATTGACTTTTGATGCATTTTTGCCTTCCAAATGTAAGACAATGTGTAAAGAAGAAGTCACTTTGAAACAATGTCCTATAATTCACATGCTAGTATGGGTACCCACAATTTCGGCGATGTGCAAATAGCTACTGTTTCTAAACTTTATATTTTGTTCCCATTTCGGAAATACATAGGTGTCTTTCATACCTATTTTTCACTCTTTATATTTTAACAAATTAATTGCTATAAACCCAGTACACAATGAAAAACCATTGCAAGACGCTGCTCAGTTATTGGCTCTGGGTTCCCGGGCTCTTGGTGAACCTACAAGTCCTGAATTTTGTCTAATTTTATGAATTGTATAGCTTTAAAGGATCCATTATTGCTTTCATACCCATTTCTATCACTAACTGGAAGGAGGTTGAAAGCACATAAAATAGAAAAAATAGGCTATGTCCCAGTAAAATGCCAAAACTTTGTATACAAATTTGGTTTTCTGATAAAAGTCTGTCAGTCCCTGAAAGCTGGTGAGATGGTGATTTCAGCATCACAAACCCTTTGTTGATACAATTTGCAGGGAAGAAAAGGAAGCAAATTTGCCGTGGATACCTTATGTGGTCAAAACGTTACAGGGGACTAAGCACAAACTACCCCAAATAGCCAACAAAAGGCTTAGCACAGGGAGGGAAAAGGCCTGGCAGCGAAAGGGTTAAATTTCACTCTATTCTTCTTATTCAAGTGGGGATTTTTATTGTTTGGTGTTTTGATTTTATTACTGTTTTGGTACTGCATAAATATTTTTGACATTGCCCTATATTAAGCCTGTGCCCTAGCTACGAGGGCGTTGAGCTAAAGTAAATTTAGCGACAGACAAGGGTTGTAAGTATTCCTTGAGTTGAGTAATGACCCACCCCAAATAATAATTCTTTTTTTTCATGCTTGGCCATGTAGAAAACCGATGGTCCTGACATTTGACGAAACTGAAATTGTAAGGGATGCCATTTATGAACATGACATACACAAGTTGAACGACCACCCGAAAATATGCAATCAAATTTGGAAACCTTTTTACAATCTTTTCTGAACACATAATAGGTTCACTGGCTTTCTAAAATGGTGAGGGAAATCTATGCTGCACAAATAATGACATAATCCTCTGTATAGATCTTTTACCTTGATAGAAATTGTGTTAAACATCATATTACTCCAAAGCTACTGCCCTTACTGTAGTCCTTGCAGCTAAACATAGGCATCTTTGTTGTCCAAAATGTGTGTTTCCCTAACCACACTATTTTATATCCTCCTCTTTGTGTACCAGTAACTAATACTAACACTATAGCTTGGTCTAATTACCATACAAACAGTTTAGTTGTCTGTTACCTCAGTAGGATATTTTGTAATCTGGTAATTTTGACATTTTGACATTTTGTACATCAGTAAACTAATACTATTTGCTTCTTCGATGTGATACAGTTTATGGTTCTATTTAGAGTTTGAGCTTGACGGATGGCATAAATGTGGCTGATGTCCCAACCACCATATAACAATTGCATTATAACTAAGGCTCCCTGTTTTCAGTATTTACTGATTTTATAGATTAATATAAACAGAAAATCATTTATTTTTCTGTCTCCATTTATTTTTAAATGTGGATAAAAACGGAAATTAGGTTGTTAGTGAGTGATTCTAAATGCTGTCAGTCATGACTGCCAGGCCAATAGCTGAGCAAATTGACAGGTAATGGGGTTAAAACAGAAATACATTTTAGTAATGAGGCTTAAGCAGCAGTAGATGTGCACAATGTTGATACTAAAATGTGCATGTTTTCATGTAAGTGAATTGATTTATCATCTGTGGGTTTTCATATCATTGAAACCTGTCGGGGAGTAAAATGGGTGCACATATATTGATTAAATGTGGAAATATACTAGTTCCAGGTTAATTATTTTACAAAATGCAAAAAGAATATGGATAGATGCAGATAAAATAAGCAAACAATAAATATGGATAAATACAGACTGAAATGTCAAAAAATAAATACCATAAATCCTGGAGCCCTTATTATAACCTAGTATGCTGTCTATCAATCTCTAAATAAGGCTCACAGTTTACTTATACTGCTGTTTGATAAATATAACTTTTAATTATGGTCACCAATGTTCTTGCTGAACACGCCCTGTTCATCTGAGTATTTATTTGTTTTACAGGAAAACATTTGGATTTGGGGTTTTATTTGTGTGAAAGAAAAAGAAAAGCCCGGCATATGGCTGTAAATCACAGCATTTCATTTGGGATGAAAGGTCCCCACTGTTTTGCCAGAAACAGTTTTATCTTATATGATCTGACAGAGGCACATAAAAATAAGGTGGGAATTTTGATGTTGAGCAGGGCCTCTGTTTCATTAGTGTGCATTAGGTCCACCTGCTGTGGTCAAAATCACATCCATAGTTCCTTAAATAAAACTGACATTTTGGTATTTCCAAAGGTACCTTTCATGAAAGTGTAAACGTATATCTTTTGTCCTTACTTGGGGAGTAGTTGTCCCTATGTCTAAAACATGTCAGTCATTCTTCAGAAATAAAAACAAAGCCGTAATTGATGCTTTGCCACAACCAATTTCTTTAAAGAAAATATAATGTCCAAAATAATTGCTCAACCAGAACTTTTCTAATGGTCCAAACTTTCTGCTGCTCCTCCACATTAGATCGGTGATATTCTCTTAATTGCTTTACTATGAAAACCTTCAGTAGTAATGAGTGCCAATTTTCTGTTATGCTCAACAAGTTCATTATTTAAGATCTCAATCAATAACAAAAGGAAGCAAAAACAAATGATGGAGCTCTCACATTTGATATGCAACCACCATCAAACGGGGCATCTGTCCCTTTAATGAGCTTGTAGCAATGATTGCTATCATCTTCGCAATGGTTATTGAGAATCTGGAGCATTGAGTCATTACCCAGCTCTAAAATCAGACCAATCCTGACCCGGACACTTGTCAAAATATTATGCCAAAAGGGGGCTCCCATTTTTGGTCATGATTCTTCAAACCAGTGTGATAGAGCCGGTCTCACTATACTTGCAAATCAGCTCCAACTTCAACAGCTTCAAATCTAACTCCTGTTTGTGAACTGCGCCATGGGCACCTTCATAGACATTGGAGAAGTGTATGACATGGACCCTGGCCCAAGTCTTTGTCATGTTACTTTCTGATCTCTTCAATACGTGTAATACTGTGCATTGCACTACCTTTCCCAATCATATTAAAATGCTCTCAGCAATTTGTGCAACTATCTGCATTGTTTCAAGTAGTTCATTCGGATTACTCCCACAAAAAAAGTAAGTTAGTTTCTTTCAAAACATTATTGCATCTTCTCTGCAGTGCCCCAAAGACCAACATTGTTTCTGATCATCCTACACGTTTACATTATTCCACACACTCATCTTGGATAGCCTTAAATTTGACTACCTTCTATTTGATGATGACACACACCTTAGTGCTTGTATCAATGACAACCCTGAGAACCTAAAACAGGACAGACTGGTTTCCTCTCACACATTTTTGAATACAGAGAAAATGGTTGTTTCTAATGGGCATATTCTCAAGGAACTATTGCCGAGTTAACGGCACTTTATCTCAGCCAAAGTCGTGATAAATTCATTGCCCCATTCACTAGCTGGTGCAAACAGCCGATATCACCAGTTAACCTGCGATAGCAGCCGCAAAAAACATCACCACAGATGACCCCAGCAACTAACGCTAACGATATGCAGAGTAGGCGTTCCTGTGCAAAAATCTGCAACAACACCACAACGCAACATTCTCAACGACCAGCCAGATCCGCAATAAGAACACAAAACATGCGATAAGGCGCATTAGCAGCAGGAAATTAACACCTGCTCTGACCTGGTGCCAAGTCTGACGACAACCTGCACCAGAAAAGGGAGCCCAGCCCACAGCCACACCTGAAGAACAACAGATACCATGGAGCTACTCATCATGCAGCTTCTACCCTCTGCATCATGCCCTGGATGGACACCTTACACTGTCCCCTGTAACACTCTGCGACACTCTCCTTGGACATCAATGTGTGCCCGCTCAGCTCACCTGGCCCTACCTCAGTGCATCGCAAGTCACCGTCCCGTGGCGGTGTGCCTGTGCCGGCCGCTGTGCATCCAGGGCCACCGACTCTGAGCAGCTCAAGTCTTGGAACCTTGCTGTTTGTGCTTTGAACTTCTTATTGTCTGATCACAGTTGTAGTTGTTGCCAGCACCAACCAACCCCTGAGGGGTGGCGTACACTACCCAACTCCCATCCAGCACAGGCGTCACTGGACATGTGGCCCTGGCAATAAAAGGTGCCAGGTGCACGTGCCCGTAGCCAGTTCCACGGATAATCTCAGTGTGTCCGTGTGGTCATTATGTATGCATGTGGGCCCCGGGCCATACCACATTACGTTGTGCCATGTACAGCTGGCGCAACCTAGTCACCTCAGGCAGTGCGGTAGACCTGGGACATGTGGCTGTGTCAGACACCCCTGTGAGCGTGAGGGAGTGGACCTGCGTACGGCAGTACGGCGTAGGGGTGTGGTCATTCCATAGGTGGCTCTGGGTGAGGTTAAGTTTAGGCCTTGCCAGGGAAGTAACTAATGCGTGTGTCTCAGGTGTAGTGTCGGCGTCACACGTCACGCAAAATTCAATGTTGCCATGTAGCATGCGCCCTGAGTACGGGCTTGGCCGTGTGGTAGAAGAGGGTGCGCAGGCCCGCTTGGGGTCAGGGATCAGACATGCCAACTGTTGTGTGTGTCGCTATTTCCGCAGCATAAGCCAAAGGTCTACCCTCGGCCGCATGGCGAGTTCAGCCAGGCATGAACACTACTTCTGTGTCCGCCCTGTCTTTACCATTGCCCTACACACATGTGTCCGTCCAACTTCAGCGCAGGACATCACTGTGTCGTCGTCAGGCTTGTGGACATGCGCAGACAGGCATGACAATAGTGTGCCGTAGGGGTGCAAGTGATGCAACCGCGCTGCGCACTCTGGTGAATATGCTCGGGGGAGGGAGAAGCGGCATTGAGGCTACGTATTCCACATTGATGCCGCTCATTTGCAACAAGCAGTTCATGTCATGCAGGAATCACAAAGTCACACATATCACACACCAATGAACCAGTGAGCCTGCCAACACATCATGCCGAACCAACTATTGACTCATGTCTCTCTGCACTGTCACAGGTGACCAAGGATATGCACTCTGCGCTTGGATGATGACACCCCTCCAAGCCGCCGAACACACAGGCCCAGAGGCAGTACAATGCGGCCCACAAACGCACCAGGGGCATCGTGGAACGCACATTTGGCGTGTTGAAGTCACGTTTCAGGTGCCTGGACCTCACAGGTGGAAGGCTCCTGTACAGCCCAGACATCGTGTGCAAGATGATCGTTGCATGTTGTGTGTTGCACAACATATGTGTACGCAGCAGGGCACCATGGATACATGTGCCAGATGCACCGGATGATGGGGATGAGGCAGGTGGACCACAGCCCATTGCAGCTGCAGCAGGAATAGCCCGTAGGAACACCATCATCGACCATTTCTTCACATGAGCATGTCACATTGTGGCAGTCCTTGGCAGTATTGGGACAGTACATAATGACCACAGGCAAAGCATGTGCAAATAAATGCATTCGAAGAACACTATCCCTGAGTGCATGTCTCTCATCTGTACAGGCACATCACTCAGACAAGTGTGAGTGCGACATGTATTGCTGACATTTTTGTGATTTGTTCATGTGTGTTGGGTGTGTCACCTCTGTGCGGAGAGGCTGTTTAGGGTGTCACGTGTTCAAACTGCCAGTTCTGTGTGTCGCAGTCAGTAGGGAATCTCACTCTTCGGCATTTCACATGTGTCCAGATTCATTCCATTTTGGCTGCCATTTGTGTCCTGCAGGTGACAGCAGGGCTCCTTTTGGGCTCAGATATGTACCACCATGATGCAGGGATGCCCCCTGTGACTCAGGTCCCACAACATGGGCAACATGTACGTATGCGGGAGTCACTGCCCCTACATTCGTCCACGATCTCGTGATTTGTTGGTCATGGTCATGGCACGTCTGTGTGCAGGAGGGGTTGCTTGTCCCTCTGCAACGTGAGGGGGAGATGCGGTTTCACTGTGTGTTACATGCATGTTTCAGCATTTGCGCAGTTTACATGTGGGCTGCATGTCAATGTACATTGTGACTGTGGGGCGATGCCTTTTTGATGCGGGACGATGCTCATTTGTTCTACATCATGGATGTGGGGTTGTGCTCGTACATTGTCATCTCACCGTTTTTTTTGTCTGCTTTTATTGTGCATTTCCACGCAGGACGCATGGGTATTGCAGGCCTCTCACTGGTTATCTCTGATTTTTGTATCGCGATTGGCCTCATCGCTACTATTTTCGCGTTCGTGTTTTGCGTTTTTTCTGCATTGCGTTAGTTTTAACACGTTCATTTGACGCGTTATCTTGTGTCTATCGCATGGTGCCGCCGTGTTGTGAATACCACGTTAACAAGGAGATGTTTTCCCGCGATGGACTGCGATGTGAAGGGTTGCGTTAAGCTACACTTGCGGTAGTTATCACACGTTCTTGTGAATATGCCCCTAAGTCTTTTAAAATTGAGATATTGCTCCTTGGGACCATTGCAGCTACCCTGGTGATATCTGTCTGACCACCCTCAATAGGCTCTCATGCAGTCTGTAAACTGACAACAGTGAATTATAATTATTTTCACACATAAACAAAATGGGAATATCTAAGGATAAAAATGCTTAACAATCTGTGAAGCTATGTGAAACTAGCCATTTATCCTTTGTCTCTAAAGAGTTCTGTTTCTTTGCGGTTTGGTAATAGTTTAAGGGGCTCCTGATCCCAAGAGACTCATCAAACTATAAATCCGTTCTCCTCAAATTCACCATTTGATGTTTCCTGAAAGGGGAGACACTCCATTGATCTTCCCACCCTGTAGTCTCAAGATGGCAGCCCCCACTGATCGCTGCAGAACAGGTCATGCCTGCTGAAATAATATCTTAGCATTTGGGGAGTAGTAACTACACTCAGGGAAATTGCCTATTTACCTCCCCACAGAAATTAAGGGGCAGGTTATGATGGCGGATGGACTGGAGTCGGTCCGCCATTGTGGTGGTAACTGGGACCGTCTGCAATACATGCAGCGGTTCCGCACACCAAATTATGATGCAACCACCACCGTGGCGGACGCATCTTGCATTTTAACATTGCAGTGGTTGCTGCTGACAGTAGTACCCGCCGCAATGTTGAAAATGCATGTTGTGCATTTCACTGCACTACGTGGCAGGCACCACATGGTGCATGCCACTGAGTGCACTGAAATGTAGGGGAGTACCATGGGTACCCACCCAGTGCACAAACACCTCCCCCCAACACAAGGGGGGCCCACAACGGGCCCCCGAAACCAATCCCCGCCAGCCCTTCAATGGCGGTTTGCCCGCCACGGAAAGGCTGGCTTCCGCCAGCATCGTAATTCGGCGGACGGACCCTGCTAGGCTCCGCCACCATTTTAAGCATGCTGACCGCTCCGCCTGGCAATCGTAACGATTGCCTGTGGCGGCTCCGTGGCGGACGGTCTTTGCGACCGCTGCGGTCCGAAAGCGATTCCCACCGCCATCGTAATTCGGCGGTGGGAAAATTGCTGTCAATTGACGGAAGGATCGCCACCGCCAGCCCGGCAGTGGCGATCCTTCCGCCATCGTAATCAGCTCCTAAGCTCGGAGTCTTGGAGCAGATGGGGGCCTTTTAATTTTTATTTGTTTATGTTTTGGATGTTTACAAACAGTATCAGCATAACTTTCTCAATAGTAATTGAGATTGTAGGCACATGTAAACACAGTAAATGCTTCACATACTCTATTGGTGAACCAAGCATTTGGATTACCAGTAGCTATTCCTGAAAGTGTATTTATTTATAAGAATTGCAGATGGGTTCAGTCCACTGGTGACAAGAAGGAGAACCTCATCTGCTTCTTCTTCCTCTGCTGTTCTTTGTTTTCAGGGTTGTCTTTGAAAATATACAAGGAGGCTTATAAATGAGAGCCCTGTGTCACTTTTACACCATGTAAAGTGGTACATGCATAATGCAGGGCTCTCAATCAGATTTATGAAACCATGTTAAGCCACCCTGCATGGCTTTGAGTGGCCTCATAAATCATGTGTAAGGCAATGCAGCACAGATCTTTGTGTTGCCTTACTATGCACTAAGGAGGCATTCCATGGGCATTACAGTGGGATTTCCCATGCAACACCCATGGAATTTGATGCTGCCCCAGATTTACAAAATCATGTAAACCTGGGAAAGCACCAAATCCGTACGCCTCCCGAGGTGAGGCGTATTCAGGAAAAATATGTTTATTTCTCCTTGTTTTTTCCTCTTTCTATGTGTGATGCCTTCTTTAGCACACATAGAAAGAGGAAAACGTCTCTTAGGATTGTTTTTGTGCAAGGAGGAGTCCCTATGTTGGTGCTAGGCTGCCGAAATGACACCCAGTGCATGGAGAAAGGACAGGAATGCACTGAATTGCTTAAATACAGCACATTCCTGCCCTTTCACTTTGGCATAGAGTAGCACAGCAAGGTGCCTTGCTGCACTGCCCTATGCCAAAATACCATAAATGAGGCCCAAGTTATCCTGCCAAAGCAGTCTCTTGGAAGGAACATTTGGTAAAATGCACCTAAGCACTGACCACAGAAAAGCTTTGTGGGGTAAGAGTCTTCCAAAAAACTTCTACCTGTATAGGGAAACTCTCCATAAGCCGTCCTGGCTGGACATATTGAGCTAAAAAGGATGTGCAGACTCTGATTGCTAGTGTGACACAGCCCAAAGTCGAACTTTACATATGAGTTTAAGCACCACTCTGACATATATCTGCATGGACACTTCTGCTATTGCTGTTTCCTGAACATAGAAGGACGTGCTCCCCATTTCTAGTTTGCTATGATCAAGCCTGAAGGATCCTGCTGAAGCCAGCTGGTCTTCCCTGCTGAACTTCCAGCCACAATACTTTGAAGGTCAATCTACCCTGTTGCGGGGATTCTGCACATATACAGAACTATGCGCAGGAAAAAAGGACCTCGGTGTATAGTGGTGTACCAACCATCCACCTTAGTGCCCAAAATCCCAATCCGACTAGCTATAGTGTCTCATTCGTTCTCCGTACTACAGCGAAGCTACCCATGATTAGAAATCCCAGAACACGGACTCTTTCAGGAATCGCGGGAGCAAGAACACTCTTTCATTACTCACTCATACTTGTCCACAACGTGCGTATTAAGAGACACAGTATAGTTTAAAATGTTTATTTCAACTAACGTGCTCTAAGACACAGTACACATGCCAGTACTAGCAGCATAATGCATAAAGATAAAACAGTAAGCATTGTTACAATTCCATAGAATACAAACGGGGACAGATTTTATAAAGACAGTGGATATGTAAGTAAGTCAGTTTTTATATAGCGCAGCAACTCACCCTCCTCAAGGTGCTGGGGGCCGTAGTGGAAATTAAGTGAGCTATTGCCCAGAGTCACATGGTGCTGAGCTGAGCTGCCGCCGGAGCCGGGGATCGAACCGTGAACCCTGTGCTCCGAAGTCAGCTGCCCTGGCCGCTGCACCACACCGCTCCACTCAGGACTAAAGGACTATAATGCCTTGCCACCCTCCCTGTGCTAGTAACTAGTTTATTATACAAATAGAAGACCTCTGGGCTTTGTCAGGGGGACCCCCATACCTCAAGAACTAGATGCAAGGTTTACATCATCGGACAAGCACAGCTCTTCTCCCTGGAAAGGTTTTTCTCCAAGTGCCTCTAACAGGTATATTGCAATATTAAAAGCACTCGAATTTCAGCAGTGCAGCTGTGCTTCGTGTTATGTCTAAGTGCGTGGGGCTGACCAGAACAGAATAACAAGGGACGTTGTTTTTCGACCTTGTACATCGTGTGCAGACGAAAATCACAGAGAACAGCAGAAAATGTGAAAGACAGAAATTTAGACAGTTCTCATGAACATAGGCACAAGCAGAGTCTGGAAAAACAAAGTCACGGAGTAACGTGTGCAAAAGAGGCATCATGGCAGCTAAGCCTAAGCTAACTTAGCAATGTCGACAATGAGGCCACAATCCACACTACAACCCCATGAGACACGAGAAGGGGCCTACTTTTAGAACTACTATTAAAAGTGCAGGTGAGTTGAATGATAGTTCTCCCTTGAAGGCACACTCCCTTTCTGCAACAACATGTATTATTTTCTTATTCAATCAACCCTGCTGCTATGGGTATGGTCCAACAACAGGTTCTATTGTGAGCTAGCTAGAATGAGAGAGACCTGCATGGCTTTATGCCTGTGGGTTTGCAACTGTTACTGTGGGTCAAAATGCACTCTACACTCTCTCATCATTGAGGCTCCTTAAATGAGCAGCCACTGACTCAGAGCGACATTGTCCCTTCATCAGCAGCATATCCCCATTTTGAGAGTGCACCACCACTAATGCTAAATCTAAGAGAAAGGTTTACTTACCCTGACCTGAACCCCTAACTCCTGGTCCGGATCTGGTCCTCTGCTGTGATTTTTGGTTCCGGGCAGCCGTGCAACTCAACTCAACGCAACGTGACACGACGCGTATTGACACACGTCATTTCCGGAATTCGCGGAGGCTCGGAAGCTCTGAGCTCGGTGCTCGGAGAGTGCTCGGAGAGTGGAGCTTGGGGCGTGGAGCGTGGAGCCTGGATAAGGAGAACAGCCGGGAGGCTGCAACGAGGCAAAATGATAAAATCAATGAGCCTGTACTGCCTTTACCGCCCCAAACCTGCGGGTACTCCCCGGTGGGGGGGAGGAGAGGCTTGAAAAAGGGAAATTGACCCGAGCAGGAAAATAGCCTCGTGTGGAGTGGAGGCTAATCAATATTAGTTTTTCACAGCAAGCCCGATGCGCCACACCATTTTACAGCAGAGGTAACTGATTTTTTGGGATCATTTGGTAAAGTCCCTATTTATTTAATAACTCATTATATCAGAGAGCTGGCTTGGCCTTAGTAAGTGGAAGCAGCACTGGTATTGTTCAGTAGTAGAGAAAAAGCAATTGCATGTAGGCACAGAGACGGAGCCATATAGACTGGACCTATTGCGATTTTTTTCCCCGTTCAATACTATCCTTCTATTTGGCCCAGCTACAACCTGTTGATTTTTACGGAATAAAATTACGTGTGGCAGCGGAGTTCCTGTAGATGGCACCTAAAAAGCAAAAATCAAGTAAAATAACAAAAGCCCCCGCGATTCTGAATACTGAAATAAGCGAGCTAATTAGATCCCCAGTGGAAAGTATGGAAGATCAGGATGAGAATGCTAAGAGGGTACAAAAAAAAGCTACGAAGAAGAAACAGATGCCTAACACACTGCAAGCAAGTACGAAAGGGGGGGGCATCGTGTCTAAATCAATAAAAGACTTTGTGGGGGACTTTGTGGGGAAACATTTCACCAAGAAACTTACGCCCCAAAAAATTCAAGAATCTGAGAAGGACTCAATTTTAATTCATGAAGCTAATGATCATAGTGCCCAAAGCATAGAAGATTCACTAATTAACCAAAGTATTTTAAGCCAAATAAATATCAATTTGGAACCAAGACTTTCTTCGTCGCCAAGGATATTTTCTGTACTCTGCACTGCTGATGGGGAATACGAGGAGAATAACTCAAAAGAGCTGCAAGTCCAGAAAGACACCACAGACTTGGACACAAGATCAAATGCAGATAAAAGTTTGGGTCAGTGGGCGAACCAGGGTTCCAAGTCATTGGAAGAATGTGTGTGAATTACAGGGCATCAGGGGCTTAATGCCGTCTGTGGTTAGACCAGTGTCTGATAACTCCACCCAAGGTGATGCAGGGGAATCAGATCAAAGGATTAATTGCCATGAAGAGTATATCTCGAGATGCCCAATGTTAACTAGGAGAAGGGGTGATCACCTGTGGTATGGGTGGCCAAAGACTAGATATCCTCTAAGAAAACACACTCAGTATAAAGGGAAACAAATGGGTCACAAAAAAGCAAGGGGTAAAGGAGATAAAACCCATGTAACCCATGTAATAACATTAAGAAGAGGTTCTCCCCCAGTTACTAAAAGGGAAAGGAGGAATCTGGATAGCCATTTAAGTACGAGACAGGAGAAAACAAGAGAAAAAAGGGTCCAACAAAAAAAAACTCGGGAAGTAGAAAGAGAGGAGAAATGGTCAGAAAAAAGGGCAAACTTACGGGAGGGGAAAGATCACCTGAAGATTTTAGGGAGAGGGGGTATTAGGTCAAAAATTTCAAACGTAAAGAGAGTTACTTGCGAACATAAGAATGGGGGACTGGAAGTAATACATTCGAATGACAAAAAGTGGATATACTTTGAACCTTTGGTTATAGAGAAGGGGAGGAAAAAGTTAAGGAAAATTGTACCCCTAAATCGATCCCAACTTTTATTTTCCTTCTCAAAATGCCCAAGTTTGCGTGAAATTGAATCAAAGGATTTGAGGCAGGTAGGATTTTCCCCAAGTAGCAAAGGCAAGGAATTGACAAAAGTTGAAGTATATTCGGGGATGGTAAAAACTGCAATTTTAAATGCTGAAAAATAAATATTAAAGGAAGGAATAAGTTTAATCACAGAGGCTGAATTAGAAAGTGTAAAACAGCCGGATAGTGCCTTCCTGAAATGTCACGCAGGACTGGTGAAAAGGCAAGCAAGACTGATAGCAGGGGCATGCGGGAAAAGAGAAAACATTAAAATAGCTGTTGAAAACCAAGAGCCTAGTAAAAACTGGGGCAACTGGAGCCTAGAGGATAGCGACATAAACCAACCCTTGTGGGCATTGAATGAGTCTGGACACCTCAGCAAAATAGATTAGGGGAGTGGGTTGTCGCATAGCCTAAGAATAATTTTGTGGAACATCAATGGATTCAAAGAGCAAATAAACATTGATTGTATAAAAAATGTCTCACGGCAGGCAGACATTATTTGCCTGCAGGAAACTTGGCTATGCGACAGCACCCTTGTAGTTGAAGGATGTACCCAGACTTACAAAGCCGCCAGTAAAACAAGATTTGGACGTCCATCAGGGGGATTATGACACTCATTTCTACAGGAACTGTAAAAAAAGTGAATTTGATAAACACTTCTTGTAAATGGATGTTGGTTAGTGAGGTATCCCTACAGGGTCTCAAAAGGTTAAATGAATGTGTGATTGTGGTAAACATCTATATACAGTGGGGCTCTCAAAAAGAGTATGAAAGAGAAATGGGGCTATTTAAAGATGAGATGAACTCCTTGAGTGATAAGTATGGAAAGGATTTGCTAATCATCACGGGAGACTTTAACCATAAGTTAAACCCCGAAAAATTAGATCCTTGGTTGAAAGAAATTTTAAAAGCATATGAGATAATGCCGGCACACTTCCCCACTTGTACCATGAATAGGCAAGATGAAGCCCTAGGGAAATTTTTAGGATCAAAGGGGTTAATTAGCTTAAACGGTAGGATAGAATCTGATAGACCAGCAATGCAGACATTCAGAAGAGGTAATCAATTGTGCCCCATAGATTACATCTTTGTACACACTTGGAACTTTGCCTTGGTAAAAAAGTTTAAGGTAATCAAGCGTAAAGAAAGTGACCATCACCCACTCTATTGTGAAATAGTGAGAGGGCCCCCAAGAGTTTGTGAAAGAGTTTTACCACAATCAATGGATTATCCAAAACGCCTGACCACAAAATTAACCGATGAATATTTAACAAAATTAGCCAGTTTTCAACAGAATGTATCCATTGAGGTAGCACAAGATCAGACGGTCCCGTGGTTTGAAGAAAAAATGGTTCAGGTTGTACAATGTCTCAGAGCCGACCTAAAGAAGAAGGAAAAGGGCGGTAAAATCTCACAAGCCTGGGATAGAAAGCAAATGAGCTGGTTTGATTCTGTATGTAGGGATAAAAAAGGATATTAAGGAGAGAAGAAAGACGTATGAGGCTAAGGTTTGATCAGGAGGGTTTTAATAATTTAACAAATTTGAGGAAAGAATATAAAATGTTAGTGAGATCTAAGAAAAGGAGTTTTAAAGAAAAATGCTGGGACTCCCTATTGGAAACTATAGAAACAAAAAATATTAAAGGGTTCTGGAAGCTGATCCAAGACGCCTTGGGTCGATCCCCGGGAACCATGAGTTGTGTAGTTGACGAGGCATCCTGGGAGGAGTTCTTAGGCCAATTATATATGGCTAGCAATGTGCCAGTATTAAGCGAGGAAAGAGTCCCTATGTGGCGGGCAGCAAAAGAACTAATACCTTCATGCTCTATTGAAAATGTAAAAGACACCATTAAGAAGTTAAACTTAACCCGAGCAGCAGGGCCAGATAACTTACCCGCTGTTATAATTAAAACAGAGTTAAACTGGTGGGCACAATTTTTCTCTAAGATGTTTACTGCCGTGCTAGATTCAGGTACTATCCCAAAATCATGTAGGGGAGCGGTAATTAGTCCTCTGCACAAAAAAAGGGACAGAAAGGACCCTAAGAATTATAGATTAATCAACGTGTTAGATATCGGTGTGAAAGTTTTCTCTAAAATAATCCTAGGCAAATTGAAGGATTGGGTTGAGTTACATGCGATTGTCCCTGTGGACCAAGGAGGGTTTAAGGAGGGGCACTCAACCATTGACCATTGCTTTGCCCTATGGGCATTAGCTCGAAAGTCGGTAGAACAGCAAGGTAAATGATACTGCTGTTTTGTAGACTTTCGGGCAGCATTCGATCTAGTAGATAGAGAGCGCCTTTGGGAGACGCTAAAAAGATATAACATTCCTGAAGAACTCCTAGTAGTTATTCAAGAGTTGCATAGCGAGAACTGGGCACAGGTTATTAAACACACAATGGGGGGTTTGACACAAGAGATAGCAATCAATAACGGCCTAAGACAGGGCTGTGTATTGGCCCCACTCCTTTTTTCAATTTTCCTTGCTGATCTGTCTTCCTCTTTAATGACGGAAAGAGGTGCAAGCCCAAAGGTAAATGGGAAGCATTTGTCCTGCTTACTGTATGCAGACGATCTAGTTATTCTTGATCAAACAGAATTAGGTCTGCAAAGGAAGTTAAATGCATTTGATACATATTGTACATCTAAAAATCTAACAGTGAACATGGATAAAACAAAAATATTGTGCTTTGGGAAGAGAGATCAAAAATGCAATTGGTTCCTGGGGCAAACGAAATTAGAAGTTGTCAATGAATACAAATACCTGGGAATATGGTTTGATAAATCTTTAAAATGGGGCACGCACCTACAGGCCCAGAAAACTAAAACCCTAGCCTCAGTTTGCGGGTTGAAAAAATGTAACAGTAACTATGGACCTATGTTGAAAATAAAAAGTATATTGATGGACCTTGATGGTAGATGTACATGCGGGATGGGCATAAAATGCACCTGTGTACACATTCTAATAGATTGCCAAAAATTGTTAGCTCTGCGAAAACTGTTTTTACGGCCAGTTTTTTTAAAGTACGGTATAAGGTCACGGATGCAAGCAATTGAGCTCCTTATTGATATGCAGTTTCTTGATATTGCAATAGCATTGGCGAAGTTTATCCAAGCTGCAAAGAGGTTCCTTATGGAATAGGGATTGAAGGAGTGGACCGAGGGTTGATAAACAGAGATTAAATTGGGTAATTTTAATTGTTTTAATTGTTTTAAGTAGAAACTAAACGTTGGACCATATATGTGTATTGGATCACGCTCATAACTTGCGTATGGAATTGTTCTAACAAATTAAGATTGATGCTGGAAAACAAGTTTTTATGATATAAAGAAATAATGAACTTGTAATAATTTCTAATCCTGTTTTTATGACTCTTTTATAGAATTTTAATCTATATATTGTGTCTTATGCTGTTTTATGGTGTTTTATGTGGTTTAAAGACCTATGGTCATAATAAACTTATTTTTGGAACACTAAAAACTATCTCTGTTCTCTGCAGGTTTCAGGTACACTACATTTAAGGTTTCCAATGTGCTTTTTTTAACTTGCAGATGTTTCAGAGCAATAAAGCCGTGAACAGTACATGTTAAAAACTTCATAACAAAGTTAGCTAGAGGAATACAATCAACATTTGACTGTGTTGTGATCAGTTTGTTATTATGATCAGCTGATGGTTGCAAAGATTGTTAAGCTATTTAAACATTTTTGTAGCTGCTTTGTTTTGGTACTGTAATTTCTAAGATGTCCCGAGATATGCACGCAAATCATACGGGCCCCCAAAGTCAGTTTCTGACAGCCGTTCCATGTCGGACAGACCGATTCGGAAAGGCTGTCCGAATCCGACATCGAAATACGTTGGTCGGAAACACTGTCCACTCCATAGAGCTGTATGATCGACTTCAACTGACTCTGAGTCTCCGAATGCGGTCGGAACCGATTCGGACTGACCGAACGGTTACCTTTCCATAATAATTGGTCGGTCGGAAATGTTTCCGAGTCGGTCAGAAACATAGGTTCTGACACGGTTTAGGAGAATCCAACTGCCATTCAGAGCCTTTCCGACCGACAACGTAATGAGGTACTTTGTGTTGTGTTACGATGTTTTGCTTTCAAAAGTTTGGCAAACTTTGTACATTCACATTTTTCTAGCAAGACAGGATTAACACTGAGAATGTTGTGTAAAGTGACTATTCATTGTTTGCTTTATTCTCTATGCAAGAATCACAAGAAAAGTCTGGTACTCTGGAATAGTGCTATGCCATGCAGTGATATACATTGAGCTGCTGCTTACGGTAGAAGATAAACAGTACACCATGACACCGTCTTTTGAACACACGTTTTAGCCAGCAGACCACCGGATATCACTGACTGCCAGTACCCTCCCCTCCATAGGTGCCTGGCTGGGCCCTATGTGAGTATCCTTCTTCACCTTTCAATCCCACAGGTGCTCGCTACATGATCTGACAGTCATCCCCAGGTGTCCCATCATTGATAGGTCCTGATGAGATCCTGAATTGATAGCTGGGTCGAAATTCCGTCGACAACTTGAAGCAAACCAATTTTCAGCTCCTACTATTATACTAGGAGGCTGCTAACATTTATTTTGTATTAATTGAATGGTCGTTTCTGTACAAAATATTGAAACCTTGCTTTTATGTCACAAAGAGTCACAATACATATTGATAGGTTTCACTTTCACTTGGGACACCATGCACTTGATTCTAAAACAATGTGAATATACTATATAAACTACCTTGTTTCTCTACACACTTTGGGGCCGATTCCGATTCGGCCCGGAAATCTCTCCGACCGAGCCGGACCCGGAGAGATTTCCGACCGAATCGGACTCGGGCAGTCAGACCGATCGAGTACGATGCGCACGCATGCCATCGGACTCGAGTCGGTCGGACTCCCATTGAAGTCAATGGGAGCCTGTCGTACAACGCGTACGCGGGCTCCCATTGACTCAATGGGTGCGAGGCGGACAAGGGCGCCCCCTACAGCGTGTACGCGGCGAAGCGATTCGTGCCGTACACGCACAGGTAGGGGGGACCCATGGGTCCCCCCTGTGTGCGACTCATGCGCCTACGCGTACAGGGGGTCCGACGCGGACCCCCAAAGTCCGGCTCCGACAGCTTTTTTGAGCCGGACGGCGCGAGTCGATCGGACTGCTCGCGGCACGCATCGTACTTACCCGTCCGGGAAACGGCTCCATAGCGTGGTGCGAGTCGTGTCCATGCGAGTCGGTCGGAGCGTGTTGAAGCCGCGTTCGAGTCGGTCAGAGTTTTCGCGGGTGCCTGCATCGTACTCGCTCGGCCGGACCCGCGTACGATTCGGTCGGGAAACAGGGCTCCGAATCGGATCCGGTAAATCCGAATCTGATTCGGAGCCCTACCGGCCGAGATCGGAATCGGCCCCTTTGTGTTATATGTCTTTTTTCTCTCTGACATCTCTGTACCTCCGATCAATTGCGATTGCGCTGATATATATTGAAGTATCAATCATTAAGTGTCCACATGAACCTCTGTTTTTTGTCTAATTTTAAGTACCCTGGTTCCGTGTGAGTAGGGTGTCCCTTGTGTCCTCATACACAGCTCACGCTACAAGTGCATAACCATCATCAACCTATCCAAATGCAAATTAACCAAAAAAGAGGAGAAAATCCTATGTTTGGGCTTATCCTTCTCACCTGGAATGGATTTTGACTACGCCTCTACCACGTTAGATATTTATAAATCCATCAGAAAACTTAAATTGAGAAAATATCATGCGCTCAATAAGAGACGAGAAGCCACTTGAATTACAAGAGGGTATCGGTTTAACACAAACAGATGTACCTATACTCATGGAAATGGAGGAACTCTGGGAAACAGAAGGTGCTGGATATGAAATACAAAGGGCAAGCACTAGTACTGATATGTATCAAAAGGTGGTGGATACAGTCACAGTAGGGGCAAAGATACTAACACCATTTAAACCAGTGTCGACTTTCAACCCGATTACACCACGAGACTCAATCGACATCTTCCATGAGAATGTTACGGCACAAATCAAAAAATGAAATAAGGAAACCCAAATGAAACGTCGAAACTACAACAGACAAAATCAACAATATGAGGCCCTAATTAAAAAACTCAAAGCCGATAAGAGCATAGTCATACGAAGCAGTGATAAAGGGGGCAATATTGTCCTCTGGCCGCAAGATGAATACAACAAAGAGGCTTTCACACAACTTAACGACAGAGAGTGTTACATACGGAACACACCAGCCACCCTTAAAGAAGCGCACAAAGAATACCACAAAAAATTGACGACCTGGAAAAGTAAACAACTAATCACGATGGATGAATTCAAATACTTGAAGAAAGACAACCCGGTAACTCCATCCATATATTTTATCCCAAAAATACACAAGGATCCGAACAAACCACCTGGCAGGCCGATAATATCAGCCAGGGATGGTTTGTTGGAGCATACATCAAAATACATTGATTTCTTTCTCCAAGAATATGTGAAATCGCTACCGTCATACGTACGTGATACTGGAGATTTTCTACGGCAAATCAAAGATGTAAAATGGCAAGAGAGTTACTGGATGTTGGCGCTGGATGTAACATCCCTTTACACCAGCATCAGACATTGTGATGGTAAACATGCGGTGCAATACTATCTGTCCAAAAGACCACAACAATACAAGGAACATAACGATATGTTAATTGAAATGTTGGATTATTGTCTGAGAAATAATAATTTTATGTTTAATAATCTCATTTTTCAACAAATCAGGGGTGTAGCGATGGGGGCCAGCTTTTCTCCCAGCTATGCCTGTCTTCATATGGGATGCTGGGAGGAGCTGGTCCTCAAACGTAATTTTGATAAAACATTCAAAGAGAATATAATTCTATGGCTACGCTACATAGACGATTTGTTTGTACTATGGAATGGAACTAAAGAGCTTGCTGAGGATTTTGTAAATGAAATCAATAAGAATGATATTAATTTACACTTTACTGTCACAATGAGCAAAACATCTGTTAATTTTTTAGATACTGAGGTCTATGTACAAAACAGTGCAATAGAAACTAGACTCTATAGAAAGGAAACCTCGGGCAACTCCACCCTACATGCAAGCAGTGCACACCCAATACATCTCATAAATAGTATTCCATATGGTGACATGTTGCGCCTCAGACGTATTTGCAGTAAGGGGCAAGATCTGAGGGAGGCACAGGAAAGTAGCAGACAGAGATTCCGTGAGAGGGGATACTCTGATAGTATTATCACTAAAGCTATTTCTAAATCGATGGTGCACTGCAGAGAGGAACTTATCAAAGATAAACAACTAGCACCACAGGATAAGGTGAGGAAAGATGGGGTAGGAGATACCAATCAGTTCAGAGTCATAATGAGATACAGTCGACAACACAACAGTCTCCACAACATCATTAATAAGAATTGGCCTTTAGTCTTAAACGACCTGGTGATAGGACCCACGTTACCACGTAGGGTGTCCATCATACACAGTAGAGCACCATCAATGAGAGATTCACTTGTGAACACTAGCCCTGATATAATAGAAAATACGAGTTGGTTGCAGACTAAAAAGGTTTTTTTAGATGCAAGACTTGTAAAGCCTGCCAACATGGAGTAAATACTAAAACATACAGAACCCCTTCAGCGACAAAGAATATAAGATCCAGAAACTCCTTTTGTGTAAGACGGAATATGCGATATACGTACTGATGTGCCCATGTGGCCTTCAATACGTGGGAAATACTAAGTTAGCAGAGCATAAAAGCATATTACAACATCTCCGTGCTATCTCCAATCAGGATAACACATATCCGGTAGCTCGGCATTTTAGGGATCTACACAACAGTAACAATGAAGGATTGAAATATTTTGTCGTAGATGCAATTCCACCCAGCAGGAGGGGGGGTGATAGAGAATCCAAACTGCGAAAATTAGAAACAAGATATATTTTACAGTTTGATTCCAAGACCCCGGGTGGATTAAATGCCACGGAGGATTTGCACACTTGCTTAGGATGAGTGACTATACCATCGTTGATCACATATTGCACAAGGAGCCTTTTTTTAAAACTTAGTACTGTAGCATCTATATAACAACTTATTAAACACTATCATTCTTTATTTTTAGCAACATACATTATAAGGTGGACCATGAAATATATTTTTTATACAATTTTATGGGAAATGTATTTTAATGTTTTGATAATTTTGTATGTATATTTATATATTTATATATTTATATATTTATCTATTTATATGAGAAAAAGTCCCTGAGATACAGATTATAAAGTAGAGTTGCAATAGGAAAGTGTTGGGCACGGATGGAAAAATTGGGGTACAACTGGATGATATACTGAAAGGGATATGTAAAGGCATTAAGCTCTGTGCAAAATCTGAAAAGCATTAAGCATACAAGTATGATACTCTCTGATAGTAGCTACAAAGATTGACCCACGATGACTCGCAGGCGCTCAAACAATTCAAAGGTTAAATTTGCACTATCGGCATGTAAACACAATGGTTTTAACAGATTCACACATAAGGTTAAGTTCATCATACACAATTTTCACATATGCACACACAAAATTACAGTAGACATTAAATATGGAAACAACACATATACTGCTGAGACTAGGTGGATTTAACCACGTTATTATAAGTCATACAGCTACAATGGTTCATTATATACAATATTAACACAGGGAACCAAATCAATTTCAAGTGCGTGAAACTGGTTGTAGTATCCGGAATTGTCTAGGGCAAATTAATTTGGCTGACATGCAAATACCGGATTCAATAGTATGTACAGGAACTATATATGTATGTGAATAATTAAGTGTTTTACTGAGTATTACGCCAGTAGTTTATTCTTCCTGTATTTTACCTGTATTTTACCTGTATTTTATCTTATTTAAATCTGTATTTAAACTAGCATTGTTTTTAGAAAAATCTGCAACCATTGCAAAGATAACCATTGACAAACTCTTTTATGTCTACTGTTGCACTATTCACGTGATTTCAATGATTAAGCACTTGTCACTTTAAATTTGGAAGCAAAATGCCAGTACAATGTCATGTGATCAAGGCTCGGACGAGCCGAAACGTTATGGCGACATTGCAAGAATAAAATACTAAACAAGCACTAATCTGATGGTCCGTGTCCATGCTGGAGGAGGAATTCCGGTAAACAACGCGGAATAAGTGATATATACTATATATATATATATATATATATATATATATATATATATATATATATATATATATATATATTATCTACTGTCGGTCGCCAGTAGATAGTTATAGTTAGGACCTATTATCCATAGGAAATCTGCGACATTCTATTTGCAATAACGTTGGCGCCGGTTGACGAATCTTCGCGAAAGCTTCCAACTTGTTGGGGCGCTCTGGTCCGCTCCTACCCTGAAAGTCTCGGGGTGATACGTCAAGTGGGGGCCGAGAAAAAAGGGGGTCCCAAAACGCGTTTTCCCCATTCATTTTTCCATAGGAACCTTTAGTCGCAGCTACAGCCCGAACTGCTGAACGGAATTACCCCAAATTTGGCAAAGAGGTAGCCCTTGGTTCAGACTGGTGCCTTTTGCTAAAATGGTGTAAATCCGTTCAGTAGTTCCTGAGAAATTCACAATTAAAATCACATATATATCTATGGGCGCGTCGGATCCGCGTACCCTCCCGATCACGAGCTGCATGCTAATTGGCTGTCAACACTCCAAATCAGGAAGTGTTGGCAGCTATTTTGTCCCTCGGTAGAACCGAGGGACAGAAACAAGTGCGCAAAGCGCAAAGGGGGCAGGGTAGAAACACCCTGACCCTCTAGGTCTGCTCAGGGGGTCCCACAAGGACCCCCTGGGCAGAAAAGCATTTTTTTTTTTAAATCGGCGGGATGCGCTTAGGGTGCGCGGATCCGCCGAGAAAAAAGAAAGAAACAAGTGCGGAAAACGCACAAAGGGGGCAGGGTAGAAACACCCTTACCCCTAGGCCTGCTCAGGGGTCCCACAAGGACCCCTGGGCAAAAAAGCATTAAAAAAAAAAAAAAATCGGCAGGATGCGCTCAGGGAGCGCGGATCCTGCTGAAAAAAAAGAAATCGAAGCGCGGTCTCCCGCGCTTCGATGTACTTGCCCCCGGGTGGGCCAAGTCCCGGGGGCATGCTGGGGGGTTTATTTTATGTATGGGGGCCTCTAAGGCCCCCAAACCCCGGGACCGCCACCCCCTGGGGCTTTATAATTAATGGTGCGGGAGGGCTCTGAGCCCTCCCGCAGCCCCGGGGACCGCCACCTCCCTGGGGCTTTTTTTAAATTTTTTATTTTTAAACCTGTGTGGGGGCTCCAGCTCCCCACACGCCCGGGACCACCACCTCCCCGGGGCACTAAGAAAATTGAAAATGGGGGTCCGTTTTGGACACCCAAGCCCCGGGGACCACCACCTCCCGGGGCTTTCAAAATGTAGGGAGGGGGCCGCGCGGCCCCCCTCCTGGAGCCCTTGATGGCCCTGGGGACCGCCACCCCCAGGGCCGGCTCCTGCAGTGTCCCGGGTGCCTACCCCCGGGACACTGTAGTTTGCATTTGAAAGAGAGAGCAGGAAACCTGCTCTCTCTTTCAAAATGCAAACCAACTGCTTTTCCACACGGGAAGCAGCATGTTAGCTGCTCCCCATGTGGAAAGGAATGCCGGCTCCCGTAGGACACGGGGAGCCGGCGGGACTGTGGGGGTTTGGGGACCCCCACAGTCCCCAACCAGAGGCCAGGCCCCGGGGATGGGGTCCCCGGGGCCATAAGTGGCCCGGGAGGGGGCCACGCAGCCCCCTCCCCAAATAAAAAAATAAAAAAATAAATAAGGGCAAGGCCGGCCCCGGGGATGGGGTCCCCGGGGCCTTAAATGGCCTGAGGAGGGGGCCACGCAGCCCCCTCCATATTTTTTATTTAAAAAGAGGGCATGCCCCGGGGATGGGGCCCCGGGGCCAATAGAGGCCCAGGGAAGGGGGCCACGCGGCCCCTTCCCGTTTTTTTTTTTAAATAAAACAAAAAAAATGCCCAGCCCCCTCCCATAAAAAAAACAAAAAAAACGGCATCGTGCCGGAGGCCCCGCCCCCTCCCTGCAGTACTCTGCAAACGCGCCCCTGGCGCGTTTTAAGAAGGGAAGTAATTCCCCTTGAATACTGGGGTCCCTGGGGCCAACTAGCCCACCAGGAACCTCCAGTATGCGCCAGGGGCTGCCTTGCAGAGAGGTGTACAGAGGCCACGCCCCTTTACACCTCTCTGCAACGCAGCTCTGTGGCGCTTAATGGAGGTAGCTGGTGGGCTAGTTGCACCCCAGGCACCCTCAGGATTCAAGGGAGTTAATCCCCGACTTAAAACGCGCCACGGGGCGCGTTTGCACAGTGGTGAAGGGAGGCGGGCCTGAGGTGACATGTGTGCAAACAGGCCCCATGGCGCGTTTTAAGATGGGGAATTAAATCCCCTTCAATCCTGAGGGTCCCTGGGGCCAACTAGCCCAACAGGTACATCCAGAAAGCGCCACAGAGCTGTGTTGCAGAGAGGTGTAAAAGGGGTGTGGCCTCTCTACACGTCTCTGCAACGCAGCCCCTGGCGCATACTGGAGGTTCCTGGTGGGCTAGTTGGCCCCTAGGGACCCTCATGATTCAAGGGGACTTAATCCCCCAACTTAAAATGCGCCACGGGGCGCGTTTGCACAGATGTCACCTCAGGCCCCGCCCCCTCCCTTCACCATTGTACAAATATTCCTCTAAAATCAGCCGAAATACGAATTCCGATTTACTCACCTGTTATCAGGAGAGACCTCAGTGCTGTATCTTTCAGCCCAGTACTGGTCCTGAAAAGTAATTTTAACCGTACTTACCAGTAACTTGAATTTCCTTCCATAGGCTAACATTGACTGGTTTCACTTGGAAATTCTTCTAAGTGTGGAGTTTTGGAACTTTAAAATATTCCTCTAAAATCAGCCGAAATACGAATTCCGATTTACTCACCTGTTATCAGGAGAGACCTCAGTGCTGCATCTTTCAGCCCAGTACTGATCCTCAAAAGTAATTTTAACCGTACTTACCAGTAACTTGAATTTCCTTCCATAGGATATCATTGCCTGCTTTTTGCTGAAAAAGTTTCTAAGTGTTGATTTTTGAAACATACAAATATTCCTCTAAAATCAGCCGAAATAGAATTCCGATTTACTCACCTGTTATCAGGAGAGACCTCAGTGCTGTATCTTTCAGCCCAGTACTGGTCCTGAAAAGTAATTTTAACCGTACTTACCAGTAACTTGAATTTCCTTCCATAGGCTAACATTGACTGGTTTCACTTGGAAATTCTTCTAAGTGTGGAGTTTTGGAACTTTAAAATATTCCTCTAAAATCAGCCGAAATACGAATTCCGATTTATTCACCTGTTATCAGGAGAGACCTCAGTGCTGCATCTTTCAGCCCAGTACTGATCCTCAAAAGTAATTTTAACCGTACTTACCAGTAACTTGAATTTCCTTCCATAGGATATCATTGCCTGCTTTGTGCTGAAAAAGGTTCTAAGTGTTGATTTTTGAAACATACAAATATTCCTCTAAAATCAGCCGAAATACGAATTCCGATTTACTCACCTGTTATCAGGAGAGACCTCAGTGCTGTATCTTTCAGCCCAGTACTGGTCCTGAAAAGTAATTTTAACCGTACTTACCAGTAACTTGAATTTCCTTCCATAGGCTAACATTGACTGGTTTCACTTGGAAATTCTTCTAAGTGTGGAGTTTTGGAACTTTAAAATATTCCTCTAAAATCAGCCGAAATACGAATTCCGATTTACTCACCTGTTATCAGGAGAGACCTCAGTGCTGCATCTTTTAGCCCAGCACTGACCCTGAAAAGTAATTTTAACCGTACTTACCAGTAACTTATATTTTCTTCCATAGGAATCCATTGTCTGGTTTTCAGCAGAAAAGTTTCAAAGTGTCGATTTTCACAAACTACAAATATTCCTTAAAAATCGCCTGTATGACTTAAACGCATTCTTTCAACTGTTTACAGGAGATGCACCAGTGCGGGATCCAGGATCCAACACTGAGTAAGAAAAAGTAACGATAACAGTTTTTACCTGCTAAGTGAATTTCCTTCCATAGGATAACATTGGTGATTCTATGAGAAAAAGTTTCTAAGTGTCAACTTTTAAAATACAATAATATTCCTTAAAAATCACTACTGTAACCAAAACGCTTTTACTCAACTGTTTACAGGAGATGTCCCAGGACTGAATCTAGGATCCAGTCCTGTGGTTAGAAAAGTAATCCATAAAGTAACTAATTGCATTTAACTAGAAATTCACATTGAGCTGAATGTTGCATTGTGTTTGAAAATGTGTTGCCCATTGCAACAACTGTAACTACTGTACTTAAGTCTATTGCCTATGTGCAAAGTATTTAAACTAAAGTAATTCATTCTGAGAAAGTATTTTTTGTAATGTATAATGTAATTACAATGTAATTTAAAAATAAAATATGTAAAAAAAATTGTTTCTAAAAATGTAGTAAATCAGTATGAAAAAATAAATATAACAATTAATACATTTAAAAATTGTCATTTACAAAACCTTTGAAATTCACTGAAAAAACCGTAGGTTTCAGACATGTTATAGTTAGGAATTAGCATTTAAAAAACCTTTGAAATTCACTGAAAAAACCATAGGTTTCAGACACGTTATAGTTAGAAATTAGCATTTAAAAAACCTTTGAAATTCACTGAAAAAACCATAGGTTTCAGGCACGTTATAGTTAGAAATTAGCATTTAAAAACCTTAGAAATTCACTGAAAAAACCATAAGGTTTTAGGGACAGTTATAGTTAGTTGGACATTGCACTCGTACAAAACCCGTGAAATTCCCCCGTTATAGTTAGTTCAGGTAACTATAACTCGCGCCCCGCAATGCACTGCTGATGACGTCACATATTACATCACTCATGACATGGTCAGTGACATCACTGATGACATCACTGATGACATCTCAAATGACATCACTGATGACATCACTGATGACATCATCCATGTGAGAATTTAATGCATCTTCTCACACCCTAATATAAGTTTTGATACACCCACTCTACATTACAGACTGCCATTCTCAAAACCATGCACACTCCGATACCAATAAGTACATACCCACTCACTGATTCTTAGGTCTACACACACACATCTACTCACTCACCCGTACAGTCACTCATACTTACAGTCACTCAGTACAGGACTATCATATGCACTCATACACCTATATAAACACTCACACAACGCAACTCATCCATAGAGGTACTCACACACCTAGTCAGTCATGCAAATAATTAATCACACTCCAATTTACTCACCTATACAGTTATACACACCAGCTCACTTACTCATAAAAATACTAGCACATTCTTACGCTCCTATGCAATCACTGATGCAAGCACACACTCATCCATATAGCCACTCTCACAGTCACACACTCTCACTTATAGCCATTTATATACTCCAACACACATATATACTGCCTTTCACATATGTAGTTACTCACACATGTACCACTGAGATATACATTCAATCACTAACACACCCATACACACACTCACCCACCCATACAGTCCATCACAGACGCACTCTTGAAACCATGCACCCAGTGAATCACCCACTCACACATCTATGCACAGAGTCACACACACCCCACCCACACAAACACTGAGGCACCCATACAGATACTCAGAGAACCAATCCATAACCCATATAGACACTCATTTAGCTAGTCAGAAACCCATGCAGTTGCTTACACAACAACAGACAGACGGATACAGACATTCACACAGTTTAGTCACTCACCCATGCATCCAGTAAGATACGTTTAATCACTCACTTATAGACTCAGTCACGCACCTACTAAATCATCCATTCAGGCGCTTCTACACCCACTCATTCTTCAATACGCCTTTCCCTATATATATTAAACATATTTAAACTATACAGAAACACACAGTCACTGGATGATGTCATCAGTGATGTCATCAGTGATGTCATTTGAGATGTCATCAGTGATGTCATCAGTGATGTCACTGACCATGTCATGAGTTATGTAATATGTGACGTCATCAGCAGTGCATTATGGGGGCGCGAGTTATAGTTACCTGAACTAACTATAACGGGGGAATTTCACGGGTTTTGTACGAGTGCAATGTCCAACTAATTATAACTGTCCCTAAAACCTTATGGTTTTTTCAGTGAATTTCTAAGGTTTTTTAAATGCTAATTTCTAACTATAACATGCCTGAAACCTATGGTTTTTTCAGTGAATATATATATATATATATATTTCTGCATACTTCGCCACACAATCCAAAAGGAAAATAGACGAATGCGGACCCAGCAATTGGTGCAAAATGTTTATTCAATCGCCCTGCACCTCCGCCATGACACGTTTCGGCCTTCCAAAGGCCTTGATCACATGACGCGCATGTGGAGTGCTTTCATCTTTTTAAAGTGCTAGTGCTCATTAACTCGTGACAACAGCATTACATCACCATGGACATGAAAACAATACTATACATAGTAGTACAGATTCTGCACAAGCACTAGGTAAGTTGAGTCCATAATGGATTCAAACCATCAGAGCAGTAAGAGCAAAAATTCAATAAATATTCATGTTTTCATAAATATTTAAAAACGGCTATACATAAATAAGTTGATAAAACATTATGTAAAAAAGAGCACATTAATAAATACTGGTTAGAGACTGGTAAGTAATTATGCAAAATGCACATTTTTAAAACCACGTCCTAAAACAGTCTAATTAGCTCTTATGGCCTTAATACGTTTCAGTAATCATATCTACTACTGGAGAATTTCATTGCCTTACGCTCCAATACCTGTGCAAAAGTGCAAATGTAAACAATTCTGCCCCAGTGGGCTGTGACATCCTCACATGTGTGATGAAGTAAAGTGCTAGTGTTAGAAAACAGTCACAGTGGGATTCGTAAAAATCAAGAAAAGAGCAATTATAGGTGGGTATAAAAATCCTCACTGGAGTTAAGACCTTGTGGTGTTTTGCTGTCTAACTCCAGTATGTATTGGGTTTCAAGTTTCCGCAGTATGGCCTCCCGGTTCCCTCCCCATCTCAGTGGGGGGACCGCCTCCACCACAAAATATTTTAAATTGTCTAAATCATTGTGGTGGGAGTCCTTAAAATGTCTGGCAACAGGGTAGGTTGAATCGCTGTTGGTAATGGCCCTTATGTGCTGGAGTATTCTCTTGTGTACCTGGAGCTTTGTGCTCCCTACATACCTCAGGCCACAGGAAAACTCCAGCACATACCCTCCGTATTCAGTTTGCAGTTCAAAAATTTAGTAATGGGCACAGGTTTCAACTTAAAAGGGGTCGTGTATGTCGTTCTATTTGCCCCATTTTAGCAGGCTTTACAAACTGTACATTTGAAGAATCCCTTCCTTGAGTTTAACCAGGTTTTGGTGGTGCGGATTTCGGGGCTACTGCTCACCAACGAATTACTCATGGACCTGGCCTTTCTAAAAGTGATATTGAGCGTTTTAGTCATATGAGCCCCCAAAACTGGGTCATTGTCAACCAGCACCCAGTTTTTGTTCACTATGCTACGCAAAGCTTTATGCTGTCTGTTAAATGTTAAGATCAATCTAGTAGGTTGATCAGTCTGGTGTGCATTTGTGGATCTAATCTTAGATCTGCTGACTAATGCGTCTGATCTGTTGATAGCTTGTGTCTTGTCTATTGCTGCATCAATGACTGCCTGCGAGTAGCCTCTAGCCAGAAACCTATCGCAGCTGTCATTCTGTGCTGTAATGCAATCCTCATTTGTGCTGCAGATCTGTCTTATTCGCAGCATCTCCCCAAATGGGATGCTGTGAATAAGATGCCTTGGGTGATGGCTGGAGGCATGCAGGATGGTGTTTCCCGCAGTACGTTTCCTATACAATCTGGTCTCCAACCTGTCTTGTGTCACAAAGACTTCAACATCCAAAAAGCAAATAGAGTGTCTGCTCATGTTTGCAGTGAACCTAAGATTCAGAGTGTTGCTATTGATCTGTTCAATAAAATGGAGGGCACCAGCCTCTGTGCCTCTCCAGATTAAAAACAGATCATCAATGTATCTGTAAAACTGCACTACATGTTTTGATAAGATGCTGCCAAACTGTACCTTGAGGACTTGTTCCTCCCAAAGTCCCATATGGAGACAAGCATAGCTTGGGGAGAAACAAGCCCCCATGGCAACACCTCTAACCTGTTGAAACAACTGATGTTGAAATAAAAAGAAGTTGTTCTCCAAACAAGTTGATATCGTAGTAGTCAACATTTTGTTGTGCATGTCCAGGTGCAATAATCTTGAATTCAAATAGTGTTCGACTGCTTTAATTCCATCTTGGTGGTATATACTGGTGTAAAGCAATGTGACATCTAGAGAAATCAATAAGCAGTCAGGTTCCCATTTCACATCGCTTATTTTTCTCAGAAAATCACCGGTATCCTGTATATTAGACGGTAATTTTGTGACATGTTCCTGGAGGAAGAAGTCTACATATCTAGAAGTGTTCTCCATAAGGCTGTTCCGGGCTGATATTATTGGCCTTCCTGGTGGTATTGTTGCATTCTTATGAATCTTGGGAATAAAATACACTACTGGAATAACTGGGTAGTCATTTTTGAGAAATTTGAATTCATCATTGCTGAGTAATCCGGCGCTTTTCCAGGTTACAAGTTTAGAATAGAAATTATTCCACGCGGTTTTGACCACTTGCATGTTGACCCTCTTGTAGCATTCCCTATCATTGAGATGTTTCAAAGCCTCTTCCAAATATAATGTGGCCATAAAACAACATTTCCTCCCTTGTCAGATTGACGAACTATAACATTCTCATTTGTTTGTAGTTTCATCATCAACTGATAGTACAGGTTGTTGTCTTTCGTGTAGCTTTTCTTGGCACGTGAAGTTGAGTAATAGAGTTTTTTTAATTCAAATGTCACCTTATCATAAAAAATGTCCAAATTGTCAAGAAGCATTATGGGACAGAAAGTGGATTTTGGTTTAAATTTCGTGAGAGCAGACCCCCCTGACTCTGGAAGGCACTGACTTAGCCCACTTTCCGACATGCTGCTTTCATTTTGCAACTGTTGTAAATTGCAGAAAAGTTAAGCGTCTCCTGCCGTGAGTATGGATGGGCTCGAAATGCCTGCTACAGGCCTTGTTGCAGGTTCCACATTATGAGTCCCCTGCAGTAGATGGTACTTTTTTAATTTGAGTTTTCGGATGAAACGATAAATATCCATTCTCGTTTGGGCGTAATTGAAATTGCTTTCTGGGCTGTAGGATAGTCCCAACGCCAGGATCTGACGTTCAGCTTCACTCAGTGTGACATTGGAAAGATTGATGACCATGTGGCAGTCCATATTGACATCTTGCTCTGTTACTTGCGCCTCCATTTGTTGTTTGAGGTTTTTCTGTTGGATTGCTTGCCGTAGGCGGCTGCATTTTCTCCTCTCCCGGCGTTTTTGATTACGTTCTTGTTGGTGCTTACATTTTGAGCACGGGGGCACAATGTGTCTCGTCGATCTTGGCGCAGGCAATCCACTTCCTGTGCGAAGGAAAGCTTTTGAAACTCCAAATTGCCGCCACCTCTGGCCTGTTCATTATCAGATTCACTTTCCGGCACAGAACTAAGATCCGACAGTGAGGTCGATGTGTTGGCCTTATTGCTCACACCTACATCCGAAGTAGGGAGGGCCGATGTCTCTTTTGGTGCTTTAACTGCATCGTATCGCTTAGCAAACGTAAACACTTGCGCCCGTTTATAGTCCAACTTATCACGTTGGAACTTAAATGCCTTCCGTTTCTTTATTACGTCTTCCTCCCTTTGCAAGCATGCCAACATGTCTTCTCTGTGCTTTTTGATTGTTTCCGTGGCTTCCAGTTTTTCAATTTCTCCATTCAACTCATCTATTTGATTTTGTAAAGTAGCCCGGTCACTCTCGGCATACTTGACCAGTATTTCCACTAAATTCCGTGATGACCTCAGATTGCATTCTGCCCACTCAGTAAGCATCCTCGGATCAAGGTTCTCATAGCTTGGTGCGAGCATGATGCATAATCCTCTTGGGAGTCTCCCCACCTCCAAATACCTTGAAAGGGATTTATGTTCCCACCATTTAGATTGCTCAGCTTTCATCAGCTTCTCAAGCCGTTTAAATAGTTCCCTTATGTTGGGATTTCCCATCTGACTGGTGCTGACTTGTGCGCTTGTTGTCATTTCCCCGCTTGGGGTATCATCAAACATCCCACTGGCTGCCGCCTCTCGACTCCGCAGCGCGTCGGTGGACATGGTGCTTGTATTGGGGCTATTAACACTAACAGACAAACAATCAGATAAATGCCGATGCTTGTATGTACACACTCCTTCACTGGACTGTCAGCGTCCCTACCTTCACCAGCTGATCGGCGTCGCTCAAGTCCTTCGACACGGGCTCCGTCTTCCACTCTGTTGGTAGGAGAGTAACTCTGTCCAGGGTCTGCCGCGGCTGATCCTTGGGGGAAAGTGCTTTTTACTTCCGGTATGAATCCGAAAAACTGCTTCCTGCCGCTCGGCCCACTTGGAGGAGGGGTTCCGCAGTTACCGAGGAAGCTGCTCGGTATATTTACTTCTGCATACTTCGCCACACAATCCAAAAGGAAAATAGACGAATGCGGACCCAGCAATTGGTGCAAAATGTTTATTTAATCGCCCTGCACCTCCGCCACGACGCGTTTCGGCCTTCCAAAGGCCTTGATCACATGACGCGCATGTGGAGTGCTTTCATCTTTTTAAAGTGCTAGTGCTCATTAACTCGTGACAACAGCATTACATCACCATGGACATGAAAACAATACTATACATAGTAGTACAGATTCTGCACAAGCACTAAGTAAGTTGAGTCCATAATGGATTCAAACCGTCAGAGCAGTAAGAGCAAAAATTCAATAAATATTCATGTTTTCATAAATATTTAAAAACGGCTATACATAAATAAGTTGATAAAACATTATGTAAAAAAAGAGCACATTAATAAATACTGGATAGAGACCGGTAAGTAATTATGCAAAATGCACATTTTTAAAACCACGTCCTAAAACAGTCTAATTAGCTCTTATGGCCTTAATACATCTCAGTAATCATATCTACTACTGGAGAATTTCATTGCCTTACGCTCCAATACCTGTGCAAAAGTGCAAATGTAAACAAGTATATATATATATTGCCTAAAAACCGAAAACCACCACCGCCGCCGCTCCTACTTGTCCTGGGTGCTCACTCCTGCGGTGGTGGGCTGCGTACAATTCAACAACAAGGCATGCCTTTCCCATTCCCAGATGGAAAGCACTCACAAGAGTAATTTTTAGCAAAAAAGCTTTATTGTGCAGACCCACCTGCACTGACAGACGCGTTTCACCTTGCGGCTTTATCGATGTCAGTTTACATGTGCAAAACCGGCAGTATTTCACATCACAATGTGTCACATGATCTTACAATAACATCAAAGATGGACTTACATTTCATTGTTGATAAAATTCATGGCGGCCATCTTTGAGCATGTTTTTAGTTACACAGTTGTTGTACCACCAAAACGTGTAAAGTGCTATGGTGAATTAAATATTAAAACCACATATACAAAGGGAAGCAGAAATCATTCCTTGAGCATTTGCGGTTAGATTGAAAAATAGTTTAAATATTGAAAGCCTTCATTCTGTATGAAGAATTGCTATTTGGCAAAATGCTCCAAGTTATATATACAGAAATACAAAAGAAATTTCTTTTGTAAGGTGATTTTTTGCTCCCTTGCATCTTAATTGAGCCCTGAATGGGCAGTTCAGCGTCACTTTAGAGGATATGCAGTTTACTGGATTGTACCTGTTGCTACCCCGATAGTTAAACTTTGTTACAGAGTTCAGTTAAAGTCAGTATGTGCCCCTTTATTTCAAATGGACCCACAATTCTTCATCATTATTGAGCCCTATAGGAGCCTTCGTTTGGAGGTCAATAATGTATTTAGACTCCAACACCCGCAGTTTCTTAATTCTGTCGCCTCCTCTTTCCTCTCTACCTGGTCAATGCAGTAGAATTTTAGGAGATCACGGTTGCTTTGATGGAATTTTTCAAAATGACGCGCAACCGGATAGGTGGTATTTTTATTGGATATTGCGCGCATGGGCTCGAGGATGCGCTTTTTGGCGGGGTGTATTGTGCTCCCTATATACCGTTTGGAGCACGTGCACTCCAAGCATAAAACAGCAAAATCTGAATTACAATTAAGGAACTTTTTAATTGGCCTGAGAGGCCTAGGCCTGGTCTCCCCTTGAAAGTAGTGACTTTATTGCTGTTCTTACAGGCTTTACAGCGAAGGCATGGATAGAATCCCACAATGTTGATTTTATTTTTAAACCTTGTAGATGCATTATAGTAACTGTGAATTAAGTGGTCACTGAGGGATTGACAGCGTTTATATGTAATTAGAGGGCGGGTAGGAAGATGATTTTTTTAAGATGTTATCCGTTTGTAGGATATGCCAATTTTTCTTAAAAATGTGTACAACCTCACTCGATCTATCATTGTAGGTTGTAATCATTCTAGCATGTCCCTCTTGTGTGGGGGTTCCTTTTGCTTTTACAACCAGTAAGTTCTTCCTATCTATTTTCCCCACTCTTTGCTCAGCTTGTTGAAGAGTGGCATTGGTGTATCCTCTTCTTTTAAATCTCCCCAAAGCTTCAGTCTTAGCTAATAAAAAATCTTGTTGGTTAGAGCAATTGCATTTAAGATGAAGAAGCTCCCCAAATGGAATATTTTTTACGAGGCTTTTGGGGTGATAACTGGCAGCATGCAACACCGCATTACCCACTGTTGGTTTCCTATAAAGTTGTGTCTGTAAAACATTATTTTCAATGAAAACCTCCAGATCTAGATAGTTAACTGATCTATCACTAATATGACCTGTACATTTTAGATTTAATTCATTATCGTTCAGAGAGGTTATGTACTCCTCGGCCGAGGAGCGACTCCCTCCAAATGATAAAGAGGTCATCTATGTACCTCTCCCACAACGTTATGCTGTCCAGCCATTGTTCGTGGGATTCCCCCCAGGCCACGTGCTTCTCCCACCAGCCAACAAAAAGGTTTGCGTAGCTGGGGGCGAAGCAAGTGCCCATGGCGGTCCCGCGTTGTTGCCTGTATAATTTTCCTACAAACAGAAAGATGTTATTGTTTAGGCAGAAGGCAATCATTTGTAGGAGCATTAAATTATGTTTCTGAAACCTCAATGGTCTTTTGTTTAGAAACCATTTGACAGTTGTGATCCCATCTTGGTTAATACAGGTATATAGACTGGTGATGTCTAAAGTAATTAAAAGCATATCTGATTCCCAAGTGATACCCTCCATCAGTCTCAGAAAGTCCTGAGTATCCCTTATATATGATGCCAGATCTTTCACCAGAGGGGCTAGAAAAAAATCAATATAGGTAGATGTATTTTCTAAGAGACTATTGATTGATGCCACAATAGGCCTACCCGGAGGGTTGATGGAGTCCTTATGTATTTTGGGTAGATGGTAAAAGGTTGGAAGGACCGGGGATTCACAATGAAGGAATAGGAACTCGTCCTGGTCTAACATTCCTTCATCCCTCCAACCTTGTAGAAGTATGTGATATACTTTAATACACTCCAGATATTCTGTCCTGTTGATGGGTGTATAACATTCCTCATCTTCCAGCTGTCGTAGGGCTTCTTTATGGTAATGTTCCTTGTTAAAGATGACAATATTGCCTCCTTTGTCGGATGGTTTGATCTCCAGAGTCGGATCCATTTTAAGTGTCTTGATAGCCTCCCATTGTTTTCTGGGGATATTATGGCTACTCTTCCCTCGTTGCTTTTGCTTTGCTAAATTCTTGAGATCCGTAAGGACTGCCTCGTTGAAAAAGTCGATGGTATCGAAAGGAACCTGTGGAATAACTCGTGATTTTCTATTGAAGTTGCTGTGTCCACTGGACTGTGTTATACCTGCTACTTCAAGACAAGTTTCCACATCATCCACTTCCTCCTGTTGCGTTTCACTGGAGTCCAGAGTTTGTAAGGCCATGAGAGTCTCCAAATCATGGCCACTCAGTAGGTTAGAATCAATATCCTCCTGATTAGATTCACCATTTGCTTTATCTTTTTTGGGGTGGAGGATAAAGATATTTTGCAGTTTCAACTTCTTGATATATCTAAACAGGTCTATCCTTGTTTGTACAAAATTATATTCAGATGTTGGGCAGAAGGTTAGGCCCAATTGTAGGACCTTGATCTCTTCTTCGGCAAGTGGTCGATCAGAGAGATTGATGACTGTCCTTTGATCATCTCCATCTACCACTTGCCCCTCCTCCCTTTGCTGCGTATAATTCTCGGGGATGGTGCTTCTTCCCCTTCTTTTCTTGCCCCGCCTCGTTTTGCGCCTTTTTGTTGTACCTGTTGTGGAGGATGCGTTCTCTGCATGGGTCTCTGGTGGGTCTCCCTTATGAGTTGATATTCCTGAAAATAAGGGGACTCTTTATTACTTCCTCTATCATCCATACCAGTAGGTTGTTCCCCATCCGATGTTTCAATGTCCGATTCGAAAGTCTCCTTGTTGGTATTATGCGCGGCGCCCTGTTGTGTCATCCTTTTTCTTGGGGCATCGAATTTTCGTGCAAAGGTTAGAATACGGCCCGTGAGATAGTCTTGTTCATCTCTCTGGAACTTGGTCTGCTTTCTGCATCTAATTGCGGCTTCGTAATCTTTCAGACGTTTCATCATGGTGATCCTGATTGTTTCACTTTGTTTGGCATCCTTATCTTTCATGATCATATCCTCAAGTTTCTTAATTTCTGCCACAAACTTGTCTCGTTCGCTCCATGCGTACTTAATTAGTATCCTGACCATCCCCTTAGCGGACTCTGCGATGTGCTCTGCCCATTCTTTTAAGAGTGAGGGGTGAGGATTCTCGTACGAGGGAACCGTAAAAATGCGCAGGCCTCTAGGGATGCGGTCACAGTCTATGTATTTTTGTAGGGAGGTGGCCTCCCACCATTTACGAATTTCTCGCTCCTGCGCCTTTTCCAAAGCTTGGAACAATATCACTAGGTTACTAGCAGGGGTGCTTGAAACGTTATTGCCTTTATTATGAATTACTGTAACTCCGGTCGCGGGTTTAAAAATGTCAGCCGCTGTCTCCTCTCTCTCGCTGACACTCGACATAATAATATTACTTCATACACAGTTCTGTAAGATTGGCAGGGGTCTGCACCATTAAAAGCTCCCTTCAGGAATGAGGCTCTAAATAATGAATTGCGGGAAATAGCGGCGTTCACTCACCGGCCGGAATGCAGCTGCGGCGCTGTGTCTACAGACACCGGGTCCACACTGTCTCGCAGTCTGCAAGGAAGCTGCGCTATCCACTTCCAATTGTTTTCTCCGCCGTTGAAAATCCAGCATCTGTTCTCCATTGTTGCAAGCCTCGGGGCAGGCGGCCAATACAATTCTAAAAACCGAAAACCACCGCTCCTACTTGTCCTGGGTGCTCACTCCTGCAGTGGTGGGCCGCGTACAATTCAACAACAAGGCATGCCTTTCCCATGCCCAGATGAAAGCACTCACAAGAGTAATTTGTAGCAAAAATGCTTTATTGTGCAGACCCCCCTGCATTGACAGACGCATTTTCAGTTTTTAGAATTGTATTGGCCATTTAATTTACAGTCACTATAATGCATCTACGAGGTTTAAAAATAAAATCAACATTGTGGTATTCTATCCATGCCTTCGCTGTAAAGCCTGTAAGAACAGCAATAAAGTCACTACTTTCAAGGGGAGACCAGGGGATCCTAGACCTCTCAGACCAATTAAAAAGCTCCTTAGTTGTAATTCAGATTTTGCAGTTTATTGTTTGGAGTTCCCGTGCTCCAAACGGTATATAGGGAGCACAATACACCCCGCCAAAAAGCGCATCCTCGAGCACATGCGCACAATAACCAATAAAGATACCACCTATCCGGTTGCGCGTCATTTTGAAAAATTCCATCAAAGCAACAGTGATCTCCTAAAATTCTACTGCATCGACCAGGTAGAGAGAGAGGAAAGAGGAGGCGACAGAATTAAGAAACTGCGGGTGTTGGAGTCTAAATACATTATTGACCTCCAAACGAAGGCTCCCCTAGGGCTCAATAATGATGAAGAATTGTGGGTCCATTTGAAATAAAGGGGCACATACTGACTTTAACTGAACTCTGTAACAAAGTTTAACTATCGGGGTATCAACAGGTACAATCCAGTAAACTGCGTATCATCTAAAGTGACTCTGAACTGCCCATTCAGGGCTCAATTATGATGCAAGGGAGCAAAAAAGCACCTTACAAAAGAAATTTCTTTTGTATTTCTGTATATATAACTTGGAGCATTTTGCCAAATAGCAATTCTTCATATAGCATGAAGGCTTTCAATATTTAAACTGTTTTTCAATCTAACCGCAAATGCTCAAGGAATGATTTCTGCTTCCCTTTGTATATGCGGTTTTAATATTTAATTCACTATAGCACGTTACACGTTTTGGTGGTACAACAACTGTGTAACTAAAAACATGCTCAAAGATGGCCACCATGAATTTTGTCAACAATGAAATGTAAGTCCATCTTTGATGTTATTGTAAGATCAAGTGACACATTGTGATGTGAAATACTGCCGGTTTTGCACAGGTAAACTGACATTGATAAAGCCGCAACGCGAAACGCGTCTGTCAGTGCAGGGGGGTCTGCACAATAAATAATTTTTGCTAAAAATTACTCTTGTGAGTGCTTTCCATCTGGGCATGGGAAAGGCATGCCTTGTTGTTGAAATATATATATATATATATATATATATATATATATATATATATATATATATATATATAGTTAAAAATAGTAAATCTTAAGTATTTTATTATATAATAGTAATATAAACAATATTAACAAATCAACTGCAAAAATTACATAAATTAGAAAATATATCAATATAAAAAACTATTAAATCCCCCTAAAAAGCATTTACTATATTAAGAGAAGTATTGAAGTCTGTGCAACATTAGGGAAAGCGTTGGACTTTGGAGGGGTAATATTTCCTATTCTCACTCCAGTCTGTGCAACAGTAGGGATAGCATTGGACTTCAGAGGGGTTAAATTCACTATTCCCACTCCAGTCTGTGCAATGGTAGTGAAAGCGTTGGACTTCGGAGGAGTTACATTTTCTATTCCCACTCCAGTCTATGCTACAGTAGGGAGAGTGTTGGAGTTTGAAGGGGTAATCTTTTCCCACTCCAGTATGTGTAACAGTAGGGAAAGCATTAGACTTCGGAGGAGTTACATTTGCAATTCCAATTCCAGTCTGTGCAACAGTAGGGAAACCGTTGGACTTCGGAAGGGTAAGATTTACTATTCCCACTCCAGTCTGCACAACAGTAGGGAAAGCATTGGACTTCGGAGGGGTACGATTTACTATCCCCACTTCAGACTGTGCAACGGTAGGGAAAGCAATGGACTTGGGAGAGGTAATATTTACTATTCTCACTCCAGTCTGTGCAACAGTAGGGAAAGTGCTTAACTTCAAACACATAACATATTTGAACAACCCTATTAATTTAGAACAAATATAAAACTTGTAATATGAACATTATTAATTAACCCCCAAAAATATATAAAAAAATAAGCAATGTACATGATTATGAAAAATGTAATAATTAATTATAAATTATTATTTTGTATTTATTTGTTACTCAATTAGCTTCTCACACTATAACCCCTCAAACATAGCATCCACACTTAAAATATAACTCAAATAAATAAGAATAACACAATTTACATAATTGATAATCAATTAACTAATTAATTAGCAATTAATAATTATTTGTTAATTATTTCTTAATTAATGTCCCACCCTTTACCCCTACAAACCTAGCAAACCTCAACTAAAAATAACTGAAATAAATTGATATTACATAATGTAAATAATTCATTATCAATTACACAATTAATAATAAGTAAATAATTGATAATTAATCCACCCTACATCCCTACAAACCCAGCAGTCCGCACCTAATATATGACAACAAAATATAATTTGTATGCAAATTACATAATTATTAATCAATTAAATAATGAATAATACATTATTAATTATGACTCACCTTCGCACCCTATACCCCTACAAAACTAGCAACCCACTACAACATTCTAAAGTACTATTGACATTTCATTAAAAAATGACAAATCACTTAAAATTACAAACTATATTTCAAAATATTATTAACAATTATACACAATAATAACACATAAAATTAATATATGAAGTACAACACATTAAGATAAAACAATATGTTTTACAAGTATATTATTTAAAACAATATTAACAACATTACCCTTAACAAATCGATATTCTTGACAACAATATTCCTGCGTCGTAATATTTTTGCATCACAATATATTTTTCCAATATTTCAGTATCCCAATGTTTACAACTCAATATTTTGTCCAAATTCTGTGTTGTCACATGTAAGTATATATTGGAGTACTCAATTAGTGAGGGACACATAGAACTCAGAATGCAAAAACTGGTTTAAACGTGAGGGGTACAAGGCAGAGTAAGGAGTTATTTTGGGAGGGGTTTGGAGGAATTTATGAGACAGTCCTCACCCATCCTCAAAATAGTGTTGAAAGATATATAAAAATACATTACAAGTGATAGAATCATGGTATTCTAAATGTCTGAGCAATGATATTGTTTGTTATGTTGTAACAACATTTCAACTTTCAGTTTACAATTAATAATGAGTTTCCTCTCCTGTATTTTGTTTTACAATCTGTTCAAATGTGAATGCTAGTCATAAGTTAAAACCTCAATTCATAACTCACACTTTAAACAGTGTTTGAAGCACTTCACACACAACTGGAAAATTACCAGGACTTTTTTACCATCCCTCCACCCATCTCCATCAGAATGTCACTAGCCCAAGAGCCAATCACAGACAGGCTGAATACATAAAAATGGAGCAAGCCAAAACAAACAAACACAGAACATTCACCATATCATTGAATGTTTTTGTGGGTTTGCGAAGGACTGATCTGAGGAGGACTTTTTAGGCAAAAGATTAACATCTTTGTGATATCCAGCCAAAAAGTGATTTCCAGATTCCGATTCCCAGCGGATTCATCTTGGACATGGTTTCTGAGTGGGAGCAGGATCTTGATTCTAAAACATACCACTCCCAGGCTATCCCAGCATATGTGAAGGTATTAGCTGCTCTACATTTTCTTGCCACTGGATCTTTTCAGAGGATGTCCAGTGACATTTCAGATGTCTTACAGCCAAGCCTGTCTTGATGCTTGCATGAGGTTCTGAGATGCATCAATGAAAGAATGTATCTCTACATAGGCATGCCACATATATTAGCAGGGAGGCAAAGGTTTGTTAGGGATTTTTGTGTAATTTCCCACTTCTCACGTGTGCTAGGTGCTATCCATGTTCAGCCACCTCAACCCACAGCACACATTTTTCATACCAGACACCGCTGGCACTCAATGAACATGCAGGCTGTGTGTGATGACAGCGGCTACTTCACCTATGTATATGCTCTGTTTCCTGGCAGCACACAACACCTTTATTTTCTGCAGTTCACCTCTTGCCGCTTGGGAACTGGAGAATTTAGTAACCTGTGGTTTTTTGGTAAATATTTACCATACAGGTGCAATATTTATACTTGTTGGTGAGTTTTCCACAACGATACTAAATGACTAATGCTCATACAACATGCATGACCCTAACATACACTGCTTGTAGCTTGGCATACATATTGTACTCTAATTATAATAGTGGGCCTTTTACAATGTTTTTTCACTTCAGGTGATGCTGTTTATGCACTCTTTCCCCATCCGCTTACACTGTACAGATGCCCTAACACAGTAACTCAGTGGAGGAACAATAGGGCACACATTCGTACATGAGCCATCATAGAGCGCTCTTTTTGTCTCTTTAAGTTACAGTTCAGAAGTCTAGACCATACGGCTGAGTGTCGGGTACTGGTGTAATCCACTGACGTTGCGTGCAAGATAATAGTAGTTTGTTGTGTCTTGCACAACATTGCAATATAACAGAGCTTACAAATACCTCTAAACCCTCACCAATGTCAAAATCCAGGGAACCGAGGTGTTGTCCCAAGCATAGGTCAGCGTATACAGGTGCTTGATCAGCTGCTCAACTCTTTTTTACTCTTGAGCTGCTAGTTGAGTTACGGCCTTTATGTAGATTGACAGTCTTTTGTCAATGATGAGTAGTGGACATTTAACACTCTGTCAATAAATTCCATTCTGAGTCAACCCTGTAAACCTTTCATAATGCGTGTAATTAAATGATGTTTTCAAGAGTTGAACGATAGCCCGTGAAAAATACAGCCATCATGACGGTTCATATCTACGCATTGAGAGCGTGGACGATGGCTTTATGAACATGATGGACCCTTACAGGTTTAAAAAGGAATCTATTATTTTTTATTTCTAGAAAAAATGTATTATGTTGGAATTATTAGATTACAAAAAAAGAAACAATCATACACTTCCCATAGAATTTAGGTGCCATGTTCTGTGGTTCATTTTCCCCTTTTCACTGGCCCTTAAAGCAGCTGTTAAATGGGGGTGAAAAGCAATGACAACTTCACATTTGTTCACTCAAACTACATTGTGGGGCTGACAAATGGTGAAACTTAAAGGTTTAATCCACTTTAGCTTTATGTCAGTGGTGGAGAGTGAGTAGCCTGACATAGTGATGATCTGGTTGAGTGTAAATGAGCATGACATTCAGTTTTGTAGACAGGGTAGTATGATGAAGTTGTAACAAAGTACCCTCTCTGCAAAACTCTAAAGGGTGTATCATTCTTTGACGGAACAAAACAAGTTAGCTTTCTGTGCTGAGTTATGTGAAAGGAAGAGACCTGAAACGCTCAAAATTGTACAAGATAGGTGTTATTTCTGCCATCTTTTTGTGCTGCTGCTCTTGTGGCAGTGTAGCACCAACACAAGTACCATTGCCCCATGAAGCAAGTGTTTGTGATGTTACCTGCAGGATTGTGTTTGATCAGGTGTCCTTCCTGCACCAAATAAAATCTTTGGGGACATTTTGGAATTGTATGTGTGATGCTGAATGCATAATGCAGACAAATAATAAGTAATAAGGAGAAATAGATGTCTCTTATTTATGCCTAGGTTAGGAAGGATTACCATTTTGTTTAAATTCCAGATTGACATATCTTGTAAATCTGGGACTGTGTCCAAATCGATGGGTGAATGAATGGGAATGCCCTTGGTCCACCCATATAAGGGATGCACTATGCAAGGCAATGCAGGGCAGTGTGCTTGTTTATTTTGTTTTCACAATGGCATGTGCACATCGCCCCCTACCTTACATTATAATGGGCAGTTAAAGCTATGCATTGCTAACTTGAGGACAACACAAAGAACTTGTACATGTTGGTATAAACTAAGTTCCAGAACAATTTCATTACATACATAACAAATAGGGCCTAATTTTGAGTTTGGCAGATGCAATACTCTCTAAGAAATAAGGAGGATATCCCATCCGCTATATTACAAGTGCATTATATCCAATGCCACTTGTAATATGGCACATTTGTGACAGAGTATCACATCCTCTAAACTCTAAATTGGGCCATAATATTATAACAAACAAAATTTAACTGCTGTAGTTTACTTTGTGTTAAAAGTCATCCTACCAGGTCAATACACATGTAATATTATTTTTGTTGATCTTTAAAGAAAACTTAATCACATTTGTAAATGACTATATCCATGTATGTCATTTCCCTCCTGCAAGTAGAACTCAGCCCTGAGCATGGAAATTCGGCTCTAAGTGAGGTGACTACCCTCCATGGGCAGAGAACTTGCCTATTGCAAACACACAGGAAAGGGCATACAGGAAATGACATAAAGGAAGAGAAAGTCAGCCATTTTTAATTTCATTCTGTGCCTTCCTTTCCTCAGAGAAGCATCCACCCTCCTCCTGCTGCTCTTTGACTCAATCTCGCCCCCAATAATGCTGAGGGACTTGAGGAGCAGGCACCCACTTTTACCAGAAGTGAATTGGCCATCATTAGTGAAGCAGGGCTTGCATAGTACCCCCAGCTTTATGAGGGAGCAAATAGAAAACTGAGCAATGCTGCATGTGCCCAAATCTGGCAGGACATTGCCATGTGATACAGTGCAGTGGTAGTGAACTACTGGAGGGCAAAAATGTGCAGAAAATGCTGGGAGGACCTATGATGCGGAGCCAAAATCAAGGCCCACAACATCATGAGTGTGCCTCCCAGTCACATACACAGCAGTCCCACTTGACCCCACTGCACCGGAGTGTTCTACAAGCTGCCTGGCTGACCCTCCATGCTCAGCTGGAAGAGTTTGAGTAACAGAGAACATGGTGAGTACATTTAGTATATTATTTGCCATAAACCTTGTGAGAGATGTGCTGTGATGTGTTTGTGATCGTTAACATTACCTAAGTTATTGCTTCAAAACAATGAGGTCCATGCATCAGTATTTTATTTAGATAAAAATGTTATCAAGGAATTCTGTGACTTGTAGTTCCCATTTCACAAATGTGTAGAGTTGCATTACATTTCAATACTTTTATTCGGATAAAAGATATATCCATAAAAGAACAATTCTCATAGTAACACATAAAATACACAAGTTCATGATAGTCATAATAACAATAATTAAAAAGGGGTCAGTAAAACATTAGTCATATAGTGCACATCGTATTGCGGGCACGCACAGCAGTTTTCAGAAAAATACCAACTTGAAAAATCAGTTCATCATCTTTTAAATTAAGGATATTCCTATATGCAGTTTCAATGTGACAGGCGATTAAAAAAAAAAAAAACGGTATTAAAAGCCATTTGGCATACTGTATATAAAACTTACAGAACAATAAAAAATGTATTGTAGTTTGCCCAATCTGACCGTCATACGGGCATGGTAAGCGATATAAATTGGCTTGAAAACCAAGGGGGAAACAAAGTAAAAATGTCACTGTACCAGCCCTTAGGTGGAAGAGGTCCCCTCTTCCAACTGCCTATAGGTTTTGTGAGATAGCTAGCCAACTGATAATAAGTGTTCTCAATAGGCATTAAAGTGGCCACAGTTGGTTTCCTAATCTCCTTTTCAAGTCTTTCCTTGCTATGTGTATAGTGCAATTACACGTGCATTTCTGAATTTTAAAAAAAAACTGGGAGTGGCATAACTGGTGACACAAGGACCTTATGAAAGATGAATGCTATGCTGAGCTTTTTTCTTGAAAATTGGTAATTAATACTATGACAGTTTGTGATGTTACTATGTTGTACCAAGCATGCTTTTTGTTAGTGTTGTTTCTCTAAACTACTCTTTGTTGTTTGAAATATAGTCAAGGCTGATATTGCATAACTTCACTTTACTTCACATAATACATACATATCTATAGTGTAGTAAATGCACACATTTTCTGGAAAAGTGTCATGTAAAGTTATCGTTCAAAGCGTTATTGTATGGGACACAGTGGGTTTACCCATGTGAAAATCTGAAGTTTGCTTGGGTATTATTATTTTAACTAAAAAAACAATTTTTTAGGATTAACTTAAAAACACTTAAAATGTGTATAAAATTATGGGGCATATTAGCAAGACCGGCGATAAAATTATCGCCGTTTTAGCGGCAGGAAACTGCCGCTAAAGCGGCGATAATGGGCTTGCTAATATGCGTTATAGAATTCAATAGAAGCCCAGGTTAGATGTGCAGGACATCTAACCTGGGCTTCTATTGGAATTCCATAACGCATATTAGCAAGCCCATTATCGCCGTTTTAGCGGCAGTTTCCTGCCGCTAAAACGGCGATAATTTTATCGCTGGTCTTGCTAATATGCCCCTATATTTTTGGCTAGTTAATTATATTGCATCTAATTCACAGTTGTCATATTTTACTGCAGTGGGTATTCATTAGATAGGTCAGGTACTAGAATGCCAGAAGTTGATATGTTGTTGTTATTTGGGCCTAATTTGTTAAACACATAAATATTTGTTTGTTTAAACTTTTCAGTGGACCAAGCTGGCCAAGCAACATCTCAGCAGGACAATGAGCAGAAGACAATATATTTGATGTGCAGGTGGGAATGTCCGCTTGGCACCTCAAGCGGGGAGGAGGATGAACCGACCACCTGCAGGGGTAGTGCTCCCGCCCAGCAACTTACTCGACCATCTGCTAAAAGACTTTGGACAGAGGCTGAAGAGGGTCAAGGGGGAAATGGATAGGAAAACCACTAGCCATGGGGAGGAAGAAGTTGTTTCTCCTCCTGGCCAATAAGAAGAACTCATAGAACTGGTGTCACCAGAGCACACTCCAACACCATCTGTACCTCCCCGCACTCCCTCCCTAAATCATGAAACCCCCATTCCATCGGGCTCCAGCTGCACCCCCTGCTACTACTTCTCCTCCCATCGGGCCACCTAGATGACCACAAGCTGAGGGAGATATCTGGCCCCAACACTCCCCAGCCCTCTTGGGGTACCCAATCCCCTTCCTTTGTGTCTGTTCCTGCACTCTCAAGGGGTGATGACGACAATCGAGGAAGTTAACACAAGATCTCTCTGGGCATCGGGACGTAAAGGAAGAGGTCCACATGACCCAAGAGATATTGTCTGTGTAGCTTGAAACTTTGACTTTCTCCATAACCACCTTTTCTACAGCTTTCTTCTCTCCGTTGGCTCCCAGCCCCACCCAACCAACTGTTGACCAGTCTCCCACTTTGTCTGTCCTCACTGCTTCTCCTGCTGCACCTTGTGTTCTCCCTTCCAGTGGGTTGTCTGATCCTGCACCAGCCAGCCAAAATGGATCCACATTGGAGGAGATTATGAACATTTTATTAAGATTGAAGAGTGAGAATGGCCCGTGACTTTGTCCCCAAGTCCAGATCCTAGTTTCTAAACAATATGTGGCTTGAGCTGCTGACATTATCATCTTAGTTGACAGGGGACTTTTATGTCTGGACTATATTTTGAATTTGGACTATTTAGTTTGACGTTTTGTTTATAGACTGGTTCCCCATATGCTTCCTGACCTGGTATTTTTATGTTGCCCAACTCCCTTCAACTTCCCTTGCATATTCTGCTTGAAGACCCTATTTGTGTTAGTTTCTCCCATTCCATCTGACTTTGTTTAGCCATTATTTTTTACTTTAAACCAAATCTATTATAAAGTTTAATTTCATAAACAAATCTGTTCTTTATTCTGCATAATGTTTGTTGCATTCAATATGGGTACATGTAGATGTTTTAGTATTTAGTATATGCCTTCAAAAGGTTGTGAAGAGGAGATTCATGAATAGGTGATATATGTACCTCGCCAGGGATGTTTTCTTCTTCAGATTTTTCAAAGTAGGCCTGAGCTACACCTTCATGGACGGAGTGTGCAGGAGATTCTACAATTCAACGGGATTTGAGGGGTTGAGGCGGCAATGGTTGTGTAGGGTTCAGTAAATTCAGTAGCTGGTTGGCTGAATGCTGACAAATGGCAATCCTCAGACGTGACGTAGGAAGAACCATGCAGGCTGGACGTGAGTTGACCTTCATTATTTTAGATGTTGGGCTGTCATGCCTAGTCTGATTTTCCTTTCCCTGCACAACCCCCTCAACTCATTGATTTTTAGTCTTGGCATCCATCTTAAAGCCTTTGCAAAAACTTTTTGCCACTTCTGGAAAAATTGGTTAACTACTTCTTTGGCTCTTGGGCAAACAGTGCCTAGTACATACAGAACTTTGGCAAACCTCTGAAACTGTTGACTTCGACTCTACTTAGTATGTTCTTTCTATGGTTATCAACTTATTAATGTTATGGTACAGCTAAACACAAGTTCTGGGTCCCACTGCTAGGTACCAATGTGATGAATTTGGTCTACTATATGGTACGGCTGTGGAGCCTAATCATGGAATACACTTGAAAAAACTGTCTTGGTCTAGTCAGGCTTGTTTGCTAACCTTAAACTTAATCGTGGGTAGCTGGGGCTTCGAGAAGCAAAGCTTAACAAAGGAACTTAGGGCCTCATTACGAGTCTGGCGGTCCAAGGACCACCAGACTCATGGTGGCGCGGTTGTGGCATATCCAGCCAATGCCACACTGGCAGTCTGACCGCCCCATTAGGAGTTGGTTGGTCAAACCGGCCTGGGACCACCTTTCCCTGGCGTTGGAGCGGCGGTTAGGATCAATATGAATAGTGGAACCTCCGTAGTCCCGTCAAGCATATTACGAGTTCCCTCTCCTGCAGGAGGATGTGGATGCACACGGGGGGCATAACATGTGCCCCCCTATGTGCATGCACGTAGATTCCTGCACGGCATGGACTTTCGAGTCAATGCTGTGCAGGAAACTTGTAGTGTGATCCATTTGTGGTACCTTTTTTTAAAGCACTGCAGCCTTTAAAAGAAGCACCATCATGGGACCCCCACGCAGCCCGCCTGACAGACTACTGTAAGGTCGAAAAAGACAGATTCGGGCCCTTATGGTAAAGCATTTAAAAGCACAAAAGAATGGAATAAGAAAGTTGCACATCAAAAAAGAAACACAGCAACAATTTATATGAATAGAGCATATCCATATGCATTTTTAGAGACCTTGATAATCAAAATCCACCAGAGGGTTCCGGAGATAGAGATTTTTGAAGATATAAATAATTTGAAATACAAGTATTGGTCCACAAAACTTTGCAAACTTTTGGGAAGTGTGAAACAGTTTGTTCTGCCACTTTGGCCCAACTGGGGCTTTCAAATCTGTCAGGGCAGAGTCCTAGGAGTCCATTGTGGTTATTTAGAACAGGTAACTGGCCTCCAGAGCCTTTTCCAGTCCCATTCCAGCCTTTAGGAAACAACCACCATAGACGACAATAGAGTGGTACTGATACTGGGGATGAAGGCAGAAAAGATACTTAATGATGCTCCTGGAGCTGTGCGGTCGATAGGGGTGACTTGCAGGAGATTCCTCAGTCCACAGGTCAGGGGGGGCGACTTTGGCCATGGCTCTTGAGGTCCCTCGATGTCCTCTTTACGACAGTAGAATGCCAGCTGCCGTTGGGCTACTGATCTCATGACACAGCAGTCACAGTGAATATCCTTGGTGGGGGCTAGTGTCCCTCTTGGTCAACAAATCCAGTCTTTGATAGCACTCTCAGTTCCAACGGACTCAGTTGCAAATTTTAACTATCTCAGATGTTTCTCGCGAAGGGTCCAGCGGTGGTCAGTGGCGATCTCTCAGAAGTGGCTACTGCTTTGCCGGTTTGGGCTTTCTCAGCTTTGGTGCCCCTGGTGCTATTCCTGGAGGCCAGCTGACAGACCCTTAGAGTCACTGCTTCAATCTGGGGATCAACATTTCCTAGAGCCAGGAGCCACAGGACAGCCCAAACTTGACTAGCCCAAAGTGCAACAGGTGCAGTCCTTGTGACTATCCAGCCTCTCTTCATGCATTTTCAAGGGCAGCAGGGCAATCCTTCTTTGGTCCTTTCTCCAAATCCAACATGTACTGAGGTTCAGGGTGCCAGGGGTGCCCATTTTATCCCAGGAAAGTGCCCTGAATGGACAACACAGGCATTAGCCAATAGGCTAGTTGGCCCCCTCCTATTTGGTGATAAAATTCAGGTAATGTGCTGCATTTGCCAATCCCAGAGTGCAATATTATTGCCACTCTCAAGGTGTTTGAACCTTCCCTCTACTGTGAGGAGCTTGGTAGCCCACCCCAGAGGTATTGTTAACTAAGGGCTACATGCCCACGGGAAAAATGGTTTGTGGACGGGTTTTACCTCACTGTCCCTGACTCCAACTTGTCTGCAGGAGCAAAAGGAACCCTGCTCAGATGTGTTGTCACAGGCAAGCCCTTCACAGGCAGCTTCCCCATTGAAGCTCATCTTCTGGGCTAACACCCTGAGTGGCCTTCCTGCGAAAGGAGGTCACACCCCACTCTGTGGCAGATGCCTTTGTTCCTAAGCCTGGGAGTTCTCCACATGTCTCTCTGGGATGGCAGAACGCTTTCTATTGGCCAGGGCCAGTGCAAAGCCAATAGACCATTGGGTCACAGAGTTGCAACTTTATAAGAGTTGCTTAACTTTAATAGTGACATTAATCCTGGCTTAGGCATCAATTCAGATTTAATGCCACTACTAATTTGATACCTTACAATACCCAGTTAGGTAGTCCCATTCAGAAGTTAGCCATACTTGGGAACCAGCAGGTAACCCCGTGTTAGCCAATGGGGCTTCTAACTTTTTCTCAGCAAAACAACAACTTTAAGGGTCTTGCTGCTAAGGTATATATAAACATATATGTCTTGCTTAACAATATACAGCTCCCTACCAGAGGGCTTGATGGGCCGTCCTTAGGGCAGACTTACATATATGTTTAAGGGAAGGACTGGCTTTGACATTAAAGTTAATGACAAAGTTGAGCAAGCAGTTTGAACACTGTCCTTCCAGTCTACAGTGGCATCCTGGTATTCATTTGTCTTTTGTAACACTCAGGGTGGGACAAACAGTGCTGCAGCCCTGGGTGGACTCTCTGCATTACATGCCCTCTGTACCCTGAGTACAATAGACTAGGGACTTACAAGTAAGTCAGTGCTTGCCAATTGGGAACATCCAATTCAACATATCTTTTGTAATGGGTCAGGACAGGCCTCAGCGCACTCTCAGAGTCGAAAAAACCAGCAGCTGGTATTCCAAATGGGGGAAAAAGTGTGGGAAAACCTGCAAAATGCCTGTTTACTTACAGTTATTTTTCACCTTGATGAAAGGGATGTTAAGTTAGGACAGAAACATTGTTACTGACAATTTTATTTAAATAAAATCATTTGAATATGCCCATAACTTTCTTTTCTAACTGAACGCTGTGTTTAAGATATAAATCAGGACAAGTGACTGATGTCCAAACTAGCTGAGGCTTTATATCATTATATCATTTATAAGCATTACGAAGAAACACTATAACTTTAAATCATATGATCTCATCTTGAGGACGAACCGTACATACATTGCACTTAGTACCTTTTCGCGTGAATGGCTTTCAGGAAATCTTCTTTGCCACTCCTGACTCAGGTTTATACAACAGGCCATTAAGAAAACACTTGGATTAGACTTTAGGCAGTTCCAGTGTGAAATGAATTATATTTAAATGGCACTATTTTTCTGATATGGATATCAATAGTGCAATAGAGCATAGAGCTTTTTACCTAAAATGCAAACTCAATGATGCTCTGGTAAGCTGAAGTAGATTTAAAAATGTGTAAAATATGTAACATTTCAAAATAAATGAACATTTCAAATTAAATGTTCATATCTTATGGATCATGTGTTATGAAAATGATGATCAAAATAAAGATTATTAATATTGATTTTTAATGAATGGGATGTTATGGTTATTAAATAAGATCTCATAATAGCGTATCATAAACATCACCTTACATATTTCATACAATGCTTCACACAAGGGAATCTAAATAGTCAACCAGACACTGCTCATAAGTACATGCTTTATGTGACTCACACACAGGAAATGATTTTGGTCACACTCTAATACCACAACACACAGAGATATACGGCAAACAGGGCATGACCAGCAAACAATTTATGTAATTATTATAGAGAGGGTGTGGACGTCTCCCATAATATGTGCCCAGAGTACAGTATATAGGTTACTGAACTGAGCTCAGCACAATGTGTATCATGTGCTGTGTAAACTATAAAGAGGGATATTGGGTATATCTGTATAAAAGTGCACATGCCATGAACATCACCTGTACAATGTACTTGCTACATACAGGGACTTTGGCCATATGGGATATCGTTATACCTGTTAGCCTTAGAGTGGTCTTCCCCCCACCTTTTTGCCTTCTTCCTTTCCTTCTTCGGTGGCTACTCCAGTCAAGGATATACACCTCTTCTATTCTACGTTAGCCCTGAAGAAGTTGAGGTATAATTTGCCATACAATGAAACATGTATTGGCTGGCTGTCTTAGTTGTATCACTGCTGTATCAATTGGATGTACAGAAACTTTCCCTTTGGCTTGATTTTTTGAATTCGAATAAAGTGGACAGATAATATATGACCCTTGGATTGGACGTTTGAGTCTTTTGGAAGTTTGAGTGCTTAGATTTTTTGTTTACAGTGACTGACCCCCCGTTTAGAGGGTTATATATGGTGTTGCTTGGAAGCTGACCTTTAATCTAGAGCACCATCGATTTATGACACCATTTCCTACTGCTTTCCCTATTATATTGGTGAGCGCCCTAGTCTTTGGCCTGGCTACATGTTCTTTGTAGATTACATACAGAGAAGGACCTGATTTTTACCAGTGAGTATAATTTTGTAAATACAATGTTGTCCCTATGTGCCGGAATGGCATTTTACCCCCATTCATCACATAGGCCCTGATTACGGGTCTGGCAGTCTGAGGTCTGTCAGACTCTCGGGGGCACAGTAGTGGCGGTCCAGCCACCACACACTGGTGGTCCGACCACCCCATTGTGAGTTGGGCAGTCGGACTGCCCTGGGACCGTCGCCGCTAGGGAACCGCTGCTCCCTGAAGGTTGTGCGGCTGTCAGGAGGCTGCAATATGCTTTGCGAGACCACCTCAGTTCCACCAAGCATTTTACGAGTTTCCTCTCCACCTCCGGTGTCATGGAGGTTCCTCCTCCATAAACACTGTGGCAGAGAGGAAACAGAGGCGACCCTAGAGGGCCCCATGTGTCTCCTCCGCTTGTGGATGCGCATATGGGGGCATAACATGTGACCCCTGTGTGCATGCACAACAGTCCTTGCATGGCGTGGACTTTTGAGTCCATGCCATACAGGAACCTTGTGAGGTGTTCCTATTGCGGTGCACTGTTGCTTTTAAAAGAGGCACTTCCCTGGGACCACCATGCCGCCCGACCGCCAGACTACTTTAAAGTCGTAGTGTGGCGGGCGGGTGGCTGCGATTCTCGGCTGTATGGTGGCGCGACGGTAGAATACTGAGCTGACACACTATAGCTTTCATCAGTTATCTGCAGACACAGGTTATAGACTTTTCAAAACGTTTTGCATGCTACCTGTAAGGTAATAGTTTTTGTGATCAATTCATATGTTTACTTCATAGTGACCTATTGAATGCTTGCATCTAGCCGGCAGAGTGGTGACCAATAGTTTTGCCCTTGCATGACATAAATATGGCCATATGTTATGTTTTTATAAGTTATATTTATTTTCATTTTTCATTGAGGACATACTCATAAGACCAGCAAAAAATACAGAAGTTGTAACACAAGAACAGTTAGATGATCAAAAGAAAGTGGCCTGCAACTGCAGCACTAAAAAGATGTTGCTTGAGAACGATATGGAAGGATAGTGTGGGTGAAAAATGTATTAGATGACCAGTTCTGTGCTTAAATTAAAAAAAACAATACCTGCAGGGCCCCAAAGTTTTTCTTAGGAGCCTGACACCAGGACTGACTACGACTGCTGAATACCGAGGCTGCCTAATCGTAATCTCACTTCATGCATTTTTCTTCCCCCACCCTACGCTTCTTGCCTCTTTATATCTTTCTCATCTCCTGCGTTGCTGACTTCATTTTTGCTGGCTTTAGGATTTTGAACACTTTAGCACTACTGACCACTGCTGAAGTGCATGTGCTTTTCCCCTAAAATATGGTAACATTGGCTTGTCCACAATTGGCATATTTAATAAGTCCCTAGTATAGTGCAATGTATGTGCCCAAGCCCTGTGACTTAAATACTACTAGTAGGCCTAAAGCATTGATTGTGCCACCCATTTAAGTAGCCTTTTAAACATGGCTCAGGCCTGCCATTGCAGAGCCTGTGTGTGCACCTTTAAACTACTATGTAGACCTGGTAAGTTAACCCTTTTGCCAGGCCCAAACCTTTTTTAATACATATAAGTCACACATACGGTAGTCCCTAGTGAGCCCTAAGAGCAGGGTGCAGTGCATTTAAAGAGGGGAACATATACTTTTAAGTTTTACATGTCCTAGTGGTGAAAAACAATTAAAATCATGTCCCACTACTGCAAGGTCTATCCCTCTCAAACATTAACATTGAGATCACCTAATTACATTTTTAAGTGTCATTTCCAATTGGGAAAAGAAAAAAAAATCAAGTTTGGTGTCTCTGAACTCACAATTTAAAATCACAACTTATGGTAAGTTAGATTTAAAGTAGCAAGTCTGAAAATACCACCTTTTGAAAGTTGGCATTTTCTTACCTAAACCATTGTGTGCCATTGCCGGTCTCCGAATACATGCCTGTGGTGAGTGATAGCTGGGCTTTGTGCATTCCCTCCAGAAAGCCACACACAAAAGGAGCTTAGGTGTGACTGATAGCCTATCAACATCCTAATGGGTCTTCTTAGGCAGGATGGGAGGGAGGAGCTGATACATTCATGTGACTGGGCTGTGCCTATCCCCACACAAAGAGCTGCATACCCCTCTGTAGTGAGTCTGGAGTCAGGGTAGGAAGGGCAGGAACAAATGCCTCTCTTTGAAGTCTTCCCCTCTTCAAAGGCACAACTGGATATAAGTACTGGACCTCAGACACTATTGCTTCAGTATAATTCTGGACCTGTGAATACTCTGCCAGGAAGAACTGTTGTGCTGCTACAAGGACTGAGACTCTGCTGGACTCCCACTTCGTTGGGCTGACATGTTCCTGCTGCTTTTTTGCCTGGGAGTGAGAAGGACTGGATCTGCATCTCTACCAAATCCCCAGGGGAGGTGTAAGAGAGGCACAACAAGGATAAATATCTTTATTTCTCCTTGTTTTTCCATTTTCTATGTGTGCTGCATTCTGCAGAACACATAGGAAGAGGAAAAAGCCTCTTGTGATTGTTTTTGTGCAAAAATAATCATCCCGCAATGCAGGCACACTTGCACCATGGTGCAAATGTGCCTGCGTTGGCGCACGTCAGCCCATTGTGTGCCGACACAGGGTAAAAGGACAGGAATTTGCCGTATTTGATAGCTACAGGGCATCCCTTCCCTTTTCTTTTGCTGTAGGGCTGTGGCGCTGCCCTATGGCAAAACATCATAAATGAGGCTTTGAATATTTACAGACAATCCCTTTGGGGAGTTTTGAGTCAAAAGAATCTTCTCTCTCCCTATTTACAAAATTGCTGCCACCAGAGATAGGTCCTAGGCCCATCTCTTTTCTTTGTCTTTCTATGTCCAGGAGTTGAACTTCAAAATTCAATCTCCTGGCCAACCTTTCCAGCATGAGTTTCCCCTCTGAGGGATCCTAATCTGCTTCTGAGTGGAGGGACTCAGCCACGTCCTCAGTAGGAATTACTTAGGTAGGCTGGTCCTCATAGGTCTCAGCTACTAGGTCTGGGTTATCTCTCTCAAATGCTGCCAAAAGCTTTCTAAGCGTATCTATGGCAGCATGAGACTAGTTTTGATACCATAACCTTTACAGAGGGCCCTTAACCTGGCATAGGACAGATCCATGTAAGAGATCAGGTTGAGCTCCTGAACCTGTTTATCGGTATCACTCATTATTAATCCTAAAATTGGGACCTTTTTGTAAAGTTACCAAGAGCCTTAGCACATTTCTTTATCCTAACTAAAGTAAGATTTTAAAAAATTCGAACAACTGGGTACAGTGTCTTAACCAAGGCCCTAACTGTTAATTTTAAAATTTGGAAAAATAGACCAATTGGAAAAATACAACTGGCTTAATGCAATTTTGGGATTTACTTGTGTGGTACCTTATTGACAGAGAGGGATCAGCAAATGCGAAGTCATAGACCCCACCGCTGATCCACCAATGTAGAACCCTGGATCTCTATATTGTGCACTAAAAGGAAGTAGACTGAGGAGAGAGTCCGTTGATACCCAAACTGGTATACAGAGGCAAAAGTAGATAATACTAAGACTATTTGTGGTAGTGTGGGTGAGCATTTAGACTTATCAGAAGGTAGTGCTAAGCATTTTTTACTCACAGAGGCAACAAATGCTGCACACACACTCAAGAATAAATATGAGACCAATTTGCAAAAATAATTAGATTTCTATATATTTTTTTAGGCCAAGAACTTTGTTCTACAGTAAGTACATTTATAGTTATGAATTTTTAGAGTTTGCAAAATATATCACTTTTGTGCGCAGTTACGCATTATTGAAGCCAATGGGGAAAAAGACAAAAATGTATATAAAATCGTGCAATCAACTTTCAAGGTTCATCTCTTGGATTTTGGAAATTAGCATGGCCGGGTCTAATGTTCCACCAGTGGATGCTCAGGAGCATCCCTGATTTGGCCAGGAGCAGGGTGCTGAGGTTGTTGGTAGCTAGTGCACTATGCAGAAGGGGGCCACTTGAAGACACACTGCTCAAGGAGACATAAAGGTAAGCCCAAAGGGTCCCACTCAAGGGAGCAGGTCACAAGGGCCTCAGGCCATTGGGAGCACAGCTGGTTCACTGTTACCAGGGCCTGTTGTTCCAGGGGCAAAGTAGATAGGTCAACCGGGCGTTGTGCGTCCAGGTGTCCTCGTGGTCAGGAGCAGGCAGCTTGGATAGGCTATTTCAGGATAGCTGGGCCACTCACAAAGTGGGTCTCAGGGGTCTAAATTTCCTTTGATAGATGCTTGTTTCCTGGGCAGTTGGAGTCTAAAGGGGACTCTTCGTCATGGTGCAGGTTGCAGGGGATCTGGTATCTTGTGTATTGGCATGGTCTGGTAGATCCTGGTGTCCCCAAACTTGGTGGGGGCAAAATGTGACTCTTTGGAGCTAATGTACCACTTTCGGTCTGGGTGCTGCATCAGAGTCGCCGAGGAGCAGCAGGTCGGTGAGACCGAAGTCTGCGGTGCGGTGCCTGCTGTCTCAGGGGAGCAGAGCCCCTGCTCCGAGGGAGGTTCCCTGGCAATTTGTTGAAGACTGGAGGTACTCTGGGGTTCCTGGAGTCCTCACAGTGGCAAGGTGAGGTAGCACACCATGATTGTGAAGTCATTAATGCAGCTGGCGGGGTTTGGCACCAATTTCTCTGTAGCAAGGCTTCAGCTCTTGGGCAGCAGCTCTTCTTGGTCCTTTTCTTCTTTCTGTCCATCGAATACAAATTTCAGGGTCCAGGGATGCCACCTAAATACTAATACCTCCTAAGTGATCACTTCCTGTGGGAAGCAGCACTACCCTAGCCCTGAAGATGGAGGATTTTCAAATGTGGGGTCCACATCGCCTACCAGGCCCTAGGGGTGCTGCAGGCTGAATGTGGGCACACCTCCCTATTTAACTAATTTTCCCACTTTTCCTCCTGCCAAAAGTGGAGCAGGGAAGGGGCGTTGGCATCCTCCACTATCTAGAAATGCCTGGGTTGCATTTCAAAGACAGCTTCACCTTTGAAGCTTCCCATCTCGGAAGGCCTTCCTGTCCGGGGTGAGGTGTGAAGCACCTCTTCCCAGAGATGGCTTTGTTCCTGGCCTTTAAGACCACTGGCCTTCACCTCATTAGGTCTTAAACATGTCTGGTGGTAGCAGAATGGCTAAAACTAGTCACACCTGCTCGGTAAGCTTCCAGGGGACCCTCTAAAGGGTTTCCTGTGTGCATTTATCAATACGTCCAATACTGGTATCGGTGAGGATTTATTAGGATGAGATGTTTGCTACCAAACATCTTAGGGTACAGTGAAGCCATCATGGAGCTAGGAAACTCGTAATAACAACTATCCAGCCCATGCACTCTGTATGGCTTCCCTGTGCATTTACAATATCCAAGAATAGACTTGATATTGTAGGGCCATGTCTGCGCATGGAGATATGTCCACATATGGGGTATATTACACCCTGCCTTAAGGCTATAAGGCCTGCAGTAGGGGTGACTTATCTATACCTCATGCATTGTATTGGGGAATGGCCCACAGGGAGGTGTGGAATGTCAACTCTTTGGTTTTCTCTGCACCTAGACATGCAGTCTGCAATGGCAGGGTGGATGGCCTTGATGAGGGGTCTCTGTGGTGGTAAAATTGGTGCTCCAGCCTTAGTGGACCATCTTCAGTACCCATTCCCCGGGTACCAGGGATACCATTTACTAGGGACTTGCAGGAGGGGCTGAAGTTGTGCCAATCCTGATACAGTTTTAGGGAAAGAACAGGGACCCAGTACACCTAAGTCATAGTTGAATCAAAAACCAGGCAAAAAGTGAGGGGGGTACTGCAACAAGAACCCAGTTTCTCACAACCTGTGCAAGCAAGGGTTGACCACATAGCTGCCACATGGTGGATTTCTAGCACTTGAGGTTGAGAACAGTGCCTGGCTGTAGACCAGGCCCTCCAGCCAACCCATTGAGCATGGTTTCTGGAATGGCTGCTCACAATGAGGTTTGGGTGCAGGGCTTAGCCACAGGCCATGTCCTTGATCCAACCCCCACTGCACATAGCCAAAGGAAATGTTCACACAGTGGAGAGGATTCACATTACTTTAGATGTCCTTCTGCCAACCCTCACACAACAGTGTTTGGCTGTAGAGGAGTTTGGGTGCTGGTCCTGCACTCAACCTTGCTGTAAGTGGCTGAAGGCTGTGGGCAGGAGGGATTGACCACATGGGAGACTGGGTGTCGTCACTGGTAGTTGGGCTGGCACAGGCCGGATGCTGCAGCTGCTCCAGCTGTGCATGACAAGTTGCCATGCACAGCAGAGGCTGCCCGAGCAGTGGGTTGGGTATGGGGCTCAGTTATAGTCCAAACCTTAAAGCCATCACCTGTGAAGGGTGGTTTTCACCTCATATGGTTTGACTTAGGCCCTGAGTCCTACCACTACTTTGCATGTCCGAAGGCTGTGTGCTACAGTGACTTGCCACACAAAATGTTAAGAATAATGGAATATAAAATTATAAAACCAAATGAAAAGCTTATATACACAGGGATATGCTGCACATTTGTGTTTGAGAATGGTGGTTATGTAGGGAAGAGACAACTCGTGAGTAGTCATCTGAAGCTAAGATAGATATACATGGGTCTTATGTTTGGGGGTAGTGAGTTCCATAGTTTGGCTTCTTGAACAGAGAAGGATGTGCCACTTAGGGTTGTTTTCTTGCATGGAGGGATATTGAGGTGTGGTGCCAATTTGGAGTGGATGTTTCTTTGTTGAATGTATCTGGTGTTTTTATTCCTGATAAAAAGCAGCATTGTTGCATGTATTGCTTTTTGGGTGATACAGAGCAGCTTGAATGTGGGTCTTCTGGCAACTGGTAACCAATGTAGGTCTTTCAAGGCAGGGAGATGTGGGTTGTAGCTTTACATATAGGAGTAGTCTGGCAGCAGAGTTCTGAATCCATTGTAGTCTTTGCATAGTTGATAAAGATGATCTCTGGTAGAGGCCATTGCTGTAATGAAATTTAGAAATGTAGATGTTGAAAAACATGGGTGAGATGATAGAGCCTTGAGGAACCCCTGTTTTTATGAAGTACGGTTTGAATGAGAAAGGTGGAGAATGGATGACATTTGTTCTGTTTTAAAAGTAGAATGTGATCCAATCGAGAGCGGTCCCCTCTATGCTGGCTTCATACAGCCTTTGGACCTGATTCACAAAGGTAACATTACTGCTCAACGTCGCCCAAACGAACACAACTTACAGGGATTGTGTCCATGTGGCCACTGCAAGGCGTGCCTCAATAGCTATATGAAAAAAGAGTGCACCATGCCAAGGAACAATAGAAAAAAAACACAATTTTTGACCTGTAGCTCCAATTTTGTAGTGTACGTCCTTGAGTGTCCATGCAACCTACGCTATGTGGGCAGCACCACCTTCATGGTGAAAAAAAGAATTTTGGAAGACATGCGGGCAATCAATAACAGGGATGTCCACCATTGCAAGACATTTTGAACAATACCACCTTTCCAACAGTTCCCTCCTTGAATACTTTGCCATTGAGCAGGTACTGGGTGACCACAGAGGGGGAAACAGAATGCTCAAGTTACATAAAAAGGAGTCCAAATACATTATATAACTGGAAACCAAAAGCCCTGGGGGACATAACCAGGATGAGGAGTTGGGCATTCATCTGCTGGAGGAACATACAACTTAATTTTTCATTCTGTGTTGGAATATCATGAGTGTATTGTTGTTCTGTGCACGGTTTGACACAACTTTCGCTTGTATAAGGTATGCTTTCCGGTATAAGAATATGCTGATTTGCTTGATTTAACTATTTTATCTGGTACTGATTTTAACATTATATACATTTTTCTTTGTCTTTTCTTTTCAGGAGGAAAGGAAGGGACCGTCGTATGATTGGATTCACGGGGAACTGGGTTCCCTAACCTTTTCTTCGAGATTTCCACGGGTGAACGACATTGTGAAATTTCAACTTATCTGTGATGATCTGTACATTAGGTTTTATTATGAATTATTTTTCACATTTGTGGGCCACATTATTTGTCTCATGTGAGACTATAGGCTTTGCTATCTTTTTGGCTCTTTTTTGTAAGCAGGTTTGACTCCAGACGAGACCAGGTTTAGTCTTCTTTGCCTGGTCGGCTCCGCATCTGCTCTTTTAGACCCTCTCGTTGGCACTAGTCAAACACTTGATACCAAATTTATTGGCATGTGCTAAACCCACTAATGGTTTTATACGTGTGGAACTATCAGGAGACCAGTTTTTGATGCTATAGTTATCATGATTAATATTAGAGCACTTCAATGTTTTATATTGCTCAATTTTCACAAATGCCATTTAACTGTTATCATGACCACTTGGTGATTCCATAGAGTACTTGGATGCTTGATGCCTCACCCAGGACTGTGTATTTCTCTTCACCTTTGGCTACACTGTACAATATATTTTAACTTGGCCGCCTGTTTAATTTAGATACTCCTGTCGTCTACACGCAACGATGTGTCTTTCCTATACGCTCGGATCTGTGCGTATCTCATAGGTACTATTTAGCTTATATATTTTATGTTGTCACTTCCAACCTTGTCACCAGGCTAGTTAGATCCTGTAACAACCTTATCCATGGGAATGCACTACGCATATTAATTTTACAAAACGCTTTAGACACTATTGTCTTGCAAATAATCGCGACGTGCCTTTCATTGTTTTGTGTCTATATATGTCGAGATTATACTCTTGATTGCAATGAATACTATATTAATTAATATTAAAATTGCAATGAATACTAGCATCATTATAATACGGCGTTGGGACTTTAAACCTACGATGTCGGTGGGAAAGCCTCCGACAAGTGGTCAAAGGCTTTCCAACCGACATTGAAATTAGGCCCTGAATATATATTTTATTTTTATTCTATTCATGTTATTATTTAATATATTTAACATTTTCAATTAAAATTTATATATATTAAAAAATGATATTTTATACATCAATATTAGTGACAACAATATTTTTTTCTGATATTTTTGTACTTTCCATTATAAGTATAGGAGGACAATATTTTTGACTTAGATATTGATGTTCCGATATTTTTGTAGCATGATATTTTAGGAGGCGATATTTTGTCAGTGAACCTCCTTGCACCATGGTGCAGGGGTACCTGCATTGGCGCTAGGCTGCCAAAACAGTACCAGTGCAGGAGGAAAGGACAGGAATGCTCCGTATTGGATAAATACACCACATTCCTGCATTTTCTCTGTGATGCAGGGCAGCACAGCAAGGTAACTTGCTGCACTGCCGTGTGCCACAATTCCAGTAAATATACCCCTTAGTGCCCACCTACAATGATCAATGAGGCTGTAAGTCAAATGTCACAAGTAGACTACAGCACATATTTTGCCACCAATAAACTGACAATGTAAAATATGACTTTAGTCCTGTTACCAGTAACCTGTCTGTGCAGGTGTATACTGTGAACTTTACCTGTCAAAATAAGTGCTTTTGACAGGTCTAAACCTTCTTTTATGATGAGGTGTGAATTACTGGTTTACAGAGCTGAGACAGAGGCCTTTGGTGTGTGGAAAGGTTGACCACCCCTTGACAGGATGGCCTGGGGGCTGGGCCCAGCCTCCTTGCAAACCTTCAAAAGATGCTTACACTGTCGCAAGCAGATGTCGCTCACACCTGGACTTGCCTCCCATTTGTCTTACTATCCAGCCAGGCTCCAGTTCCAGCAGGAGAGGAGCTACCCCAAGAATTAGTTTTGAGTGACAGGAGATTCAGCTCCTGGGTGGGTGTCCAGATTTATTTATTAATAAGTCACACCTAAGTTGCCCTCAAATGCCAAAAGCCACAGTGCATGCCATTTAAAAGTAGGCGATTTAAACTTTTATTGTTAAACGTTTCCTTATAGTGACAATGCCCTAAAAGCTATTTTCACCTTGGCAGGATTAATTGTTCTATAAGCAAACACTGGAAGTTTATACCAAAGTTAAATTTAAGCTTCAGCATTCCTCTTATATTGGCTTGCACTAGTTCGCTTATCAACGTGGCCATGCTTTCATCGTCCCAGCAGCAACTAGTCTTAATGTGTCTCAGGGCTCAATATTTAAATAGGAGTCCATCCTACCTCTGCACATCCTTGACCATGCTCCTCGCCTTTCAGCATTGCTTTCTAGCTGCTGACATCGTTTTTGCAAAAAAACTGCATTTTCCTACAAAATCCATGGGTTGAAGTATCTCTTTTGACTCATCCCATATACTGACTGATAGCTTTTATTTATCATAGGTGAATGAGAGGCAAAAGGGGAATCCATTCTTCTAAAGAATGTCACTGATGTCCTTGACATCTCTCCATTTCAACAGTATTGAGGCTGGAATATATATGAGTAGGATTTTGTACTATATAACAGAGACATATAGGTAAGTTAAATGTGCCAATTTTGGGAATAGCCAATTTTGACATGTTGTAGGGGTTTGGCTACATTGGTTGGGGCCTAGTTAGCAGAATTTCAGTGCACAGAGTTAATAAAAACAGCAACATCAGTCCCAAAAACATTTAGGATTCCCTCTGAAGGTGGTGTTACATTGTTTCAGCAGGCAGTTGCAAGCTCAGGCAAATGGGCTTTTACAAGGTGACAGGCAGGTCAAAGGTGACTTTTTGAAAGTACCTTTTATAGACTATTTAGTACACAGCCGACTTTACCAACTAATTGTATTTGTAATAAATATTTTAAAAGGTCCAAGAATGAACCTTTTATCTGATTCCTAGGGGAGGATCACTTTATTCAATTTTAAATTGCAGTGAAGTTGTCACAATCTTATAAATTTTGACTTCTCCCAAGTAAAAACAAACAAAATCATGTATGCACAATGCAGGCCTGCTGATTGTAAAATAGCGGTATGCAGAGTGGCCGAGCTGAACAGCAAGTACTGCTCCAGTCCCACACATCATTGTGTAAACACAGCATCTAATAAAATACCCAGAACAACATTCCACACAAACTCTTTCGGAATTAGACTGACCAGGAAGACTGGTATGTTTTTGTGAACCTGAAACCTTTTGGAGTCCTGGGTATGGTATGTATACCGAACACACACAAACAACATTTCTTTTCTATAATATTCAGAGCTCTCAACAAAGTTGGCCATGTGCCAGTTTTGATTGGTGGCGACTGAAACCTGGAGCTAACCCATATTTTGGATGAATCAGGTAACCCAGAAATAGACAATAACAACATGGCACTACTGCATGAGCTGTTAGGGGACAGGAGGTTTGGCATCTACTTCCTCTGCAGAGATGTAATATACTTTTTTTTTTCTAGCTAACGTGGTACATTGTGACGTACTGACTATATTCTAGTACAGAGAAGGATACTGTCAGATGTCTCTGATTGCGATATACTTACCTTGACTGCTGGATTCCCTACAGTGCATGCATACATGACTTGCAACCCATTAGTGGCAGCACACCACAGAGTCCTTGATATCATCATCTATATTTGTTAAGAATTTGTTAGATAAAATTAACATAGTGTGAAGAGACAGCAACGTTGTCTCTCATACGAGCTGTCAACTTATTGGAATTCATTTTGCTGCATCGAAGGATCAATATATATTCCCTTTACTAAGAATTTTTCTCTAATAATAGTGAGTATGAAGTGAGTATGCACCTTCTGTTTAACTAGTACGCAGTGAATTGTTTTCAAAATTAGCTTAATATTTTGCTCAGTTTCTTGCATGGGATTCTAGAATTTCATCTTTGTTTTCTAGTAGCAATTTCCATTAAGCTTTGCGTTAATTGTAGGGTGACCAGACTTTGAGAAGCAAAAACTGGAATGCCAGACATAACGGAAGGACTAAAGCCTTTATAATGCGAAAATCGAAAGGTAACTTTTAAACATTCCTAGGACAGGAAAACACAATTGGCAATACAAAATCACTAGGCAACATGTAGGTCACTTAAGAATTGTAACAGACCTCAATTAGACCCATGGTAATAGTAGATTCAATGTACCAAGAAGTTATAAAAGTATCTCTTTATTATAAGTATAAAAATTATTAAAAAGGTGGCTCAGAATTCATCAATCGATAAATAAAACACGTATTACCGATGACAAATCAGTATGTCATCGCTGTAGCCAGAGATTGAATGCATATAAGTGATATTACAACTATAATTAATATTTTGGTCTCATAGTTGTACAATGTACATATAAACATTCACTTAGGTGCAAAAAACATCACAATAACTGAAAGCAGTACATACACATAAACAGATCACGAGCCACACAAATACAAATGAAAACAAACATTAACTGGGATAAATTAATGTGGCGCTGGTTCTTCAGAGTATCGACGCAAGTTTCGGCGGACATGGCGCCTTCATCAGGAAAACCACATTATAAAGCATTATCAGAACCAATTGGTATAGATGTGTAAATTATTCCAATGATCCACCTCAGGGGCCTCTATGGGTCCAGCAGAATGCTAAACTTGTGTTGTAGCAAGATTGATAGTCGTGTAGAACAATGTCAACGCTGCTTGAAGCAGTCTCTTTAAAATGAGTAGCTGGCATCAGGTTAAAACGCCAAGCGAAATTCGTGCCTCTGTCTGTAACCAATGATAAGTTCATAAATGTATGAGACACACAGTCTTCCTGTCGGAGGTCACGTGGCCATAAATGAAAATCACTGAGTTAGGACCTAGTTTCCATAGGAAAAGTGTTTTTTTGATTTGCCAATATCTTTGGCGCCGTTTGACGAATCTTCACGAAATTTTCAAAACTAATGGCCTGCTCAGGTCAGCTCCTGTCTTGAAAGTTCAGGGTGATTCGTCAAGCGGGGGCTGAGAACAAAAGGGGAGGTCCCAAAACACGTTTTCTCCATGTTAATTACCATAGGAAACTTGTGTCGTGGCTACAGCCCGAACTGCTGAACAGAATTACACCAAATTTGGCAGAAAGCTAGCTCTTGGTCCAGAGTGCACTCTTATTGTTAAATGGTGTAAATCTGTTCAGTAGTTCCTGAGAAATTCATATATTTAGAAATATTAGTATCTGGTGACTGCGGTGGATCTGTGAACCCTCCCGATCTCGATCTTGACTCTGATTGGCTGCCAACAGTTCAAACCAGGTAGTGTAAAAAAGCAAGAAAAGGGGGCAGGGTAGAAACACCCTGACCACCTACGCCTGCTCAGGGGGTCCCACAGGGAAGACCAGTCTGTCAAGTTTAAAGGACTTCATGGTCGTGTGACTAAGGTATGTCTCTACTTCTACATGTATTTTCACACGTGTTATACATCTGCAGATGCTAGACGTATAAAAAACAGGTATACATCTATTTGTATGTTTCTTTTATATATGGTGCCACTAGCAATAGGTACAGATACATGCATGCATTTTTCAGGAATTTGGTGAGACTTACAACAGAGACATGTGATGGGTTACTGCTTTATATTTGGATAGGCCCAACACTCTGAGTAGTCACGGAATAGTAAAGCTGCAGCACAAAAGTTAGGTTTGAGACATGTTGGCAGGGGGAATAGTGAGTAGGCTACTTTGTATGAGTATGTGGAAAGTTACAGTTGAAGTACACCGATAAATGTAGGTGTCTGCTTGAAATGGGAAGACCAGTCAAGTTTAAAGGACTGCATGATCTTGTGACTGAGGTATGTCTGTACTTGTATATGTATTTTCACACGTGTTATGCAACTGAAGATGCTAGACATATAAAACACAGGTCTACATCTATTTGTATTTTTTTTATATATGATGCCACTAGCAAAAGATACAGACTAATGTATGCATTCTTTCAGGAATATGGTGAGAGTTACAACAGAGACATGTGAAGGGTTGCTGCTTTATATTTGGCTAGGCCCAACACACTAAGTAGTTGCTGAATAGTGAAGCTGCAAGAGAGAAGTGAGGTTTTAGACATGTTGGCAGAGGGATTACTGATTAGGCTACTTCGTATGAGTCTGTGGAAAGGTAGACTTGAAGTATGCCGCTTAAATTTAGGCGTCTGCTTGAAATGGGAAGTGTAGTCTGTCAAGTTTAAAGGACTTCTGAGGGGCCGATTCCGATCTCGGTCGGAGGCGCACCCAATACTATTCGGTCGGGAAAAAGCCATGCGAAAGCCAGTTTCCCGACCGATCCGTACAGTACACCGAACGAGCAAGTACGATGCGCACAACAGCAAAAATCCCGGCCGAGCCGTACTCACCCAAACCAGGTCCTGTTCTCCGACCGAGGCGAATCCGGAAACGCCGAATCGAGTCGCACGGAAGGGAAAATGCAGCCCCGTCCGGCCGGACAAGTACGATGCGCTTTCCGTACGCGCCGAACCCGTCGCTACGCACGGCACGTCAAAGCATCCGGGAGAGGCGCACATAAGCTCCGAATCGCGCCACAACACGATCCACGGCTACGAGACGAACACAGCACCGACGAGGACGACGCGAAGCGACGAGGACGAAGCCAAGCGACGAGGACGACGCGAAGCAACGAGAAGGACGAACGACACGAACCAACCATGAATCCCTTCGTCCCGATCATACCAATATTCTACATCTACTACCGGAACAGGCACGGACGCGTACGGCGCAGAAGGTAAGTCAGACACCAACCACAAAACACATACAACACGTACACGACACATCACACACATACACTGGGAATCTGAATATACTTACACCAGCAACAGCAGCACCATAGGGGCGGGATGCCCATCACCAATGCCACATATGCACACAGGGGCCTGAATGCGCGCCACCACCCCAACCCAGGGGGCTGGATGCCAACCACCACAACCACCCTCAACCAGGGGGGCAGGATGCCTACCACTACTACCACCCTCACCCAGGGGGGCAGGATGCCCACCACTACTACCACCCTTAGCCAGGGGGGCTGGATGCCTACCACCACCCTTAGCCAGGGGGCTGGATGCCTACCACTACTACCACCCCCACCCAGGGGGGCAGGATGCCTACCACTACTACCACCCTCAACCAGGGGGGCAGGATGCCTACCACTACTACCACCCTCAACCAGGGGGGCAGGATGCCTACCACTACTACCACCCTCACCCAGGGGGGCAGGATGCCCACCACTACTACCACCCTTAGCCAGGGGGGCTGGATGCCTACCACCACCCTTAGCCAGGGGGGCTGGATGCCCACCACTACTACCACCCTTAGCCAGGGGGCAGGATGCCTACCACTACTACCACCCTCACCCAGGGGGGCAGGATGCCCACCACTACTACCACCCTTAGCCAGGGGGGCTGGATGCCTACCACCACCCTTAGCCAGGGGGGCTGGATGCCCACCACTACTACCACCCTTAGCCAGGGGGTGCCAGATGCCCACCACTGCCACCCTTAGCCAGGGGGCAGGATGCCCACCACTACTACCACCCTTAGCCAGGGTGGGCTGGATGCCTACCACCACCCTTAGCCAGGGGGGGCTGGATGCCTACCACCACCCTTAGCCAAGGGGGGCAGGATGCCCACCACTACTACCACCCTCACCCAGGGGGCAGGATGCCCACCACCACTACCACCCCCACCCAGGGGGCAGGATGCCCACCACTACTACCACCCTTAGCCAGGGGGCTGGATGCCTACCACCACCCTTAGCCAGGGGGGCTGGATGCCCACCACTACTACCACCCTTAGCCAGGGGGCTGGATGCCTACCACTACTACCACCCTCAACCAGGGGGGCAGGATGCCCACCACTACTACCACCCTTAGCCAGGGGGCTGGATGCCTACCACTACTACCACCCTTAGCCAGGGGGGCTGGATGCCTACCACCACCCTTAGCCAGGGGGCTGGATGCCCACCACTACTACCACCCTTAGCCAGGGGGCAGGATGCCTACCACCACCCTTAGCCAGGGGGGCTGGATGCCCACCACTACTACCACCCTTAGCCAGGGGGCTGGATGCCTACCACTACTACCACCCTCAACCAGGGGGGCAGGATGCCCACCACTACTACCACCCTTAGCCAGGGGGCTGGATGCCTACCACTACTACCACCCTCAACCAGGGGGGGCAGGATGCCTACCACTACTACCACCCTTAGCCAGGGGGCAGGATGCCCACCACTACTACCACCCTTAGCCAGGGGGGCTGGATGCCTACCACCACCCTTAGCCAGGGGGCTGGATGCCCACCACTACTACCACCCTTAGCCAGGGGGCTGGATGCCTACCACTACTACCACCCTCAACCAGGGGGGCAGGATGCCCACCACTACTACCACCCTTAGCCAGGGGGGCTGGATGCCTACCACCACCCTTAGCCAGGGGGGCTGGATGCCCACCACTACTACCACCCTTAGCCAGGGGGTGCCAGATGCCCACCACTACCACCCTTAGCCAGGGGGCAGGATGCCCACCACTACTACCACCCTTAGCCAGGGTGGGCTGGATGCCTACCACCACCCTTAGCCAGGGGGGCTGGATGCCTACCACCACCCTTAGCCAGGGGGGCAGGATGCCCACCACTACTACCACCCTCACCCAGGGGGCAGGATGCCCACCACCACTACCACCCCCACCCAGGGGGCAGGATGCCCACCACTACTACCACCCTTAGCCAGGGGGGCTGGATGCCTACCACTACTACCACCCCCACTCATAGGATGGACAATGCATGACACAACAAGCACACCACAACCTAGGGAATGCAAGATTAAGACATCCCCCCACCACCATGACAAGCGTGTGAGCAGGCTGTGTCAAATGCCTACAACACCGAACATGACATTGAACATACAATGTGACCCCCTAGCACATGTGCCACACATATATGTGTGTGGCACCCACAATGCAAGCAGCCCATGACCATTGTGGCAATGGGGCCTAAACCCCCATCATCACAGTGACCAAAAGGCAAGTGTGGGGTCCATAGCTGAAGCACATTTTGACCATTGTGGCAATGGGGCCTAAACCCCCATCATCACAGTGACCAAAAGGTAAGTGTGGGGTCCATAGCTGAAGCACATTTTGACCATTGTGGCAATGGGGTCTAAACCCCCATCATCACAGTAACCAAAAGGCAAGTGTGGGGTCCATAGCTGAAGCACATTTTGACCATTGTGGCAATGGGGCCTAAACCCCCATCATCACAGTGACCAAAAGGTAAGTGTGGGGTCCATAGCTGAAGCACATTTTGACCATTGTGGCAATGGGGTCTAAACCCCCATCATCACAGTGACCAAAAGGTAAGTGTGGGGTCCATAGCTGAAGCACAGTTTGACCATTGTGGCAATGGGGTCTAAACCCCCATCATCACAGTGACCAAAAGGCAAGTGTGGGGTCCATAGCTGAAGCACATTTTGACCATTGTGGCAATGGGGTCTACACCCTCATAATCACAGTGACCAAAAGGTAATTGTTGACAAAGAAAGAGCTGCAACTGCCAAACTGCATGGATCATTCCTGGTCACAGAACCAAAAACTCATCTGTGGCAAAGTAGTGTATGTGTCCCATTGCAACATAAATTGGGGGAGCCAAATACTGCAGTGCAAATGAAACATTCCTTTGGCCATGTGCAGACAAACAACACCCATGGTGGCTGAGACCGTCAACAGTCATCAATGACACAATGACAGAAGTGACCATCAGAATGCAGAACCACATATTTGCACCAATGGGCACACAAATGCAGATACCCTGTGGAGACAGCAGATGTGAGGTGAACAGATACCATACCATGGCAGCAATGGGACACACAAACCATGATCACTGTGCTGACCGATGACCTAGGAGTCCCAGGGACAGCAGGGGAAACACACCAAACAACATACAGCCAATGGCACACCCAAGATATGCCAATGCAGTGGTGCAGATGCACAAACACAAACAGGCAGACCAACACTGTCATCATACACAGCAGGTGAGGGGTGGGGGTGCCATTGTCCCCAGGCAACAACACAACACATGAGGAGAGCTGAATACCAATCATACAGATGTGCATACACTGCCACACTAAGGTAACTCATGGATCCAAATCCCCTATGTGGGCAAGCAGGCATTGACAGGTGAGAGGGAGCACAAAACACACATGTCACACAGGCACGTAGGAACAACAACTGACACAGCAAGTCACAGACACACCACAGCACCACCCCCAGGGCCCCCACAATGTGGTGACCCTGGGCTGAAGAAAAATACCACTGTGATGACAAAGCTAAATGTCGTTCACACTGTGAACCACAGTCAGGTGTCCTGAGCAACTAACTACCATCACACCTACACAAGCACAAATCAATCAGCATGGCCAGTAAGCCAAGGCCAACATGGAGGCAGGGGACTAGCCGGGCAACAACTCTCATCTGCACACACTCAACACCACACCCCTCGACCTCCAACAATGTGCAGCAGTGAAGTACACATGCACTGGTGACATTGCACATGCACCCATTACTATTCCAGGGTGGTGGGTGGGAACCAAGGTGTAGAAACACATCACACATGGACACTCAACAAGACTCCTGAATGTCTGACACACTGCACACTACGCTGTACATGGACATGACGGCAATACCACACCGACCAATGGGATCCCAGCCACAGTCACACACCAATGAAGAAGCCAAGGTCACCCACAAAGAACACACATAGACAACAACCAACATTGCAGCCCGGACCCTAAGGAGTGCCAGCAGTCACACACACAACGTGTCACAATCACTGAAAGATAACACAAACTGGAAATCACATGACAGGGGCAAACAACAAGTGCCAAAGGGAAACCTGACTGTGACCCATCTGCGTCAGCACACAAACTCTGCCCTGACAGCAAACACACCTATGGGTGACACCCTGATGACCAGTAATGTGCCATGCACCCACATCACAGAGAACACAGGGAGAAGACTTTGGGGGAACATAGCTCAAGTCAGCAAGCATCACAAACAGGTACAACACTAGGGATCACAGCATGCGCAGATGAATGGAAGTGAACACACAGACATGCACATACAACACACACCTTGGGCGCAGGCAATGTCACACGTGTACACACTGCCATGAGGGGACTCCACTCCTGTGTGAGGAAAGCTGTGCCATATGTTGCCTCAGTAGGGCCCCATCATGTCAGCTGAGCACTTGGTCACACAATCAACAATTAGCACCAAATGAGGGCTCCCATCACATCAGCCTGGTCATGGATGTGCCAACGGAATCATCAGCACAGATCCAACACACTTGTATAGCAATGTTGCACTGACTACACGGATGAGTCCCTCCCCATTGATGCCCAAACCTGCATGTCCACTGGAGATGGCAACACGGTCAGGGAAGTAGACAAATGCAACGATGGCAGGCACAACAGATGTGCAGGGGTGGAAGCCACAGATGTGAAATTGCCAATGTAAGTAGGAAACCCATTGCCAAATACTGAACACATGACACCCTCAGATGCTGCTATTGATGACATGGATACACCACATGATAGGACACATTCCCCCTGGACCACATGGGTTCCTGCACAGTAACACTTCATAATCATGAGACCAGATATCACCATCACTGCAGCAAGGGCATGGTTAGCTGCACCAACAACATGTACATCTGAAGCATGAGCACTAGAGAAAAGAAAGTTGCTTTATTCAGCATATGTGTTGAGGCCAAACGAAGTCCTGAAAAAGAGCAAAGGCCAATGGCCAGTCCATTGTCAAAGTTCAAACAGGGTGACACTGGCAGATGTCACCCTACGCATGCCTGCACAATACCAGGGACAATCCACTAGGAGGGGCAACCGGGGGCAGGCCAGGCACCGCAGGGACAGGATCAGGGCTCACCAGGGGGAGTCAGGGAAGGGGTGGTGGGTGCTGGAGAGCCACTGACAACTGCAGTGGAGGTGTCTGACATGGTGTGTGCCGGCACAACTGGGGGCATGACACAGATGTCGTGGGTGCCGGCACAACTGCAGTGGACCCTGCAGATGGGGTGGACAGGTCCGCCACTGCAGTGCCCAAGTCAGACAGGGCGGTAGTGGACTCCACTGCAGTGCCTACCTCCAGGGGAGGAGAATGGGGAACAGGCAAGGTGGGTTGGACAGAGGGGGAGGACACCCTCACCACATCAGTGGCACAGACAAGCGCAGCGGGGGGTGTGGTGCTGGGAGAGCAAGTGGCAGGGGGAGAAGGCCGGAGCATCTTGGGGATGGTATATCTGTGGGTGGGGGAACCTGGGGCTGGGTGTGGTGGGGGCACCTGTGCTGTGGGGGCCTGAGGGATGGAGGACGGAGACCTTGTGCCTGAGCTGCAGGGCGGTGGCGGGGTCTTGCTCTTAGCACTCCGGGGGACTTGCGGGTGGGGGCCTCAGTCCGTCTGCGCCTGGGGGAGGGTGTCCGGGGGCGAGGGGCACTCTGCTCCGTGTGGGTGGGCTTCCTCTTCCCCCGGGATGCTGGAGCAGCTTCATCGGTGGGGAAGAGGCCGAGGTCACAGAGGAAGAGCTGCTGTGACTTTGGGGTTGCAGGTGAGGCAAGGGAGGGTGCTTTGGAGGGAGAGGGAACTGAGGACTGCGCAGTGCATGTGGATGCGTGTGTGTGTTCCAGGGCCCCATCCCCTGTGAGTCTGGCTTCAGTCCCCTGAATGTGCTTGCGTGTGCGTTTTGTCATTGGCGTGTGTGTCAGTGTGCTGGATGTGTGTGTGCTGGTGTGTGCCAGTGTGTGTGTGCCTGGGATGGGTAAGGTGCTGGGGAGTGTGGATGGAGCAGAGGCATGAGGGGTGAGGGACCGTTTGAGGAGGGACACTGCTGCCGTCAGGGAGGAGTCCATGGACCTATTGCCCCTCTGTAGGTCAGACATGCCCGATGAGATGCCCTCCATGAACGACACCAGCTGAGTCAACAGCGCGGTGTGCGCATGGAGGACACTCAGCATGGCTGTCTGCCCTACATGGAGCTGGCGAAGGAGGTACACAGACTCCTCACTCAGGGCAGCAGGGGACACAGGGGCAGGGGGTGCGGTGCCTGGCCCAAAGGAGACACGCTCCCGGACATGGGAGCCTCCACGGACCTGGGGAATGGGAGCCGATGGGAGGGCGGTGGTGGTGCTGGTGGTGGCGGGGACAGCAACACTAGCTGGGGTGTGGTGGCTGCTGACACCCGCCTCCACAAGGGAGTCATCCTCCGAGTTGCTCTGGTCCTCAGCTGAGGTGGATGCTGCTGAGGACTCCTCGGTGTGGCTCCCCTCGCCCTCCGTGCCACTGGGTCCCTCCGACCACTCCTCGGCTGCTGACCCAGTCTGGCTCTCCGGCTCCTCCTGGTCCGTGGAGCTGTCCCCTTCCGTGGCCGTGGATGTATCTGCAAACAATGGGGAAACAGACAGACATCAGTCACCTGCACATAACGCACACACCACTGTGAGCACAGCACATCCCAGAGCAAGCCCTGGCATCATTAGTTGTACATTGCTAAAAGTGCACTAATTGAACAGGAGAAGTCAATTGTCAGTCTGATGCCAAGCATGGCACTCACATCCCACATGGCCTTGCACCCATCTGTCTGGTGTCTGTTGGATTGCAACACCCCAGTGTTGACACATGCACCAAGTACACAGTAGTTGGACAGTGCAGAGGACACGGTGTGGACACATCACAGCTCTTGCCACTGAGTCAGTACAGGTTTACGGATGTAAGGGATGCCCAGAGTCAAATAGGAAATGCATGTGATGCATACCAGCGACAGACACCATGATGCACCCATGTCCTGATAGCCAGCGCCACTATGGTGTGCATGTAGCACATGTCACTCCCCTGCAGGATCACCAATCAGTAGACACATGCCATGGCGGAGGCATGACTGCAAAGTCATACATCACTGTCTCAGTGATGTATGACTTTGCAGCCAGACAACAACACTCTGCACTGTGTCACAATAGTAGGTCATGGGGAATGCAAGTCCTGGAGCTGCACAAGTGCACATGTACATCCCCCCACAACACATCCTCTTAACCCTCATCTGTCCAGGTCATACCTATTGGACATATGGGAGACCTGTGACACTACCCTACATGTCAGAATACAGGCATTGTGTAAGCAATGGACCCACCCATGATGCCCACCACAGAGTCAGGGAAACAGATGCTGTCTCCCACCTTGAGTCAAGCAAACTGCAAGGACACAGTCCTAAGTGACAGAATTCCCTGCATGTAAGGGCCACACCTGGGTATCAGATGAGGAGTGGGCAGTGCACAATAGAGGGACATGGCTCCTGGACAACATGACTGCTGTACTGTGGCAGTTCAACCTGGCCCGAGGAGGGCACATAACATGTTAGACAGAGTACACAGTGCAGTCTTTGACTCACCCCCTCCTTGCTGCTCTCTGGCCTTCAGCTGCCCATCCAGGTCTGGAAAGACCACCGCCAGGATCCTGAGCATGTGGGGGGTCAGGGTCCGTGTTCCGCCCCTCCTGCGAGGAGGCGACAGCTTCAGCTGGACCCGTGCAATCCTCCGGGTCCAGGCCCGAAGGTCCTGCCACCTCTTTTGGCAGTTGCGGATCCGGCGCTGGTAGACCCCCACGGACCGGACAGCCCGGACGATGTCCTTCCAGATCTCATGCTTCCGATGGGCAGAAGCCTGTCAGGATGACAAAGTGATAAGGACATTACTACACATGCAACATATCCGTGCATGACACAGTTGCATATACATGTCGCAATCACAGGGGCACATGGTGTACCCAGGCAGTGCACGGCTGCCCATGGACAGTTTTCCAGAAGTCACTACATGGTATCATAGCATGGGGAGTAAAACCCTGTTCAGAAGCACTGTCACTGCACCATACCTGTCCAGTGCAAGTCACTACACACTATGGGGGGTGACAACTACTCAGTGAGCCTGCTAGCCAGTGGTGTGCTGACTCTCAGCCTTGCTAGTGAGACAAAATGCACATTCAGAAAGGCAGTGCACAGAACACTCACCTGCTCCCCTGGTGTCCCATACAGCTTGCTGTACTGTGGAAGTAGGCTGTCCAGCAGGGCCTGGTTCTCTTCAAGGCTGAAGGCTGGGGCTCTCTCCACAGTACGTGCCATTGCAGGGTCCAGAGGGGCAGAGACAGCAGCAGTGCAGTGGCAGATGTCGTCCTGGAGCATGTAGTGCAGGCAAGTGGGCTCTCAGGGGAACATGCAGCAATATATATGTGCTGGAGAGGCAGATACTGTCCCTTGTGTCCAAAGTGATAGGTCCAAGTCGTTTGCATCTTCTGAATCTGGCCAATCCATGGAATAGCAGCACCAAAACACGCCCACAGCATCCTTCAAATCTTCAACTTCATGACATACATTATTTTGCAACATTGTTGTGGGTGACCAACTGATTTTCCAGCAACCGACTCGTTCGAATATTCAAAAACGCGTCCGTTGCCAGGCAAGCCCATTGTCAATGGGTGCGCACCGATCGGTCCATTGCTGTTCAACGCGCACAGGGGTACAACGCGTACCCGCACACATTGAATGCAATGGGCCGGCCGGAGGCACCGATCGGTCCATTGCTGTTCAACGCGCACAGGGGTACAACGCGTACCCGCACACATTGAATGCAATGGGCCGGCCGGAGGCACCGATCGGTCCATTGCAGTACAACGCGCACAGGGGTACAACGCGTACCCGCACACATTGAATGCAATGGGCCGGCCGGAGGCACCGATCGGTCCATTGCTGTTCAACGCGCACAGGGGTACAACGCGTACCCGCACACATTGAATGCAATGGGCCGGCCGGAGGCACCGATCGGTCCATTGCTGTTCAACGCGCACAGGGGTACAACGCGTACCCGCACACATTGAATGCAATGGGCCGGCCGGAGGCACCGATCGGTCCATTGCTGTTCAACGCGCACAGGGGTACAACGCGTACCCGCACACATTGAATGCAATGGGCCGGCCGGAGGCACCGATCGGTCCATTGCTGTTCAACGCGCACAGGGGTACAACGCGTACCCGCACACATTGAATGCAATGGGCCGGCCGGAGGCACCGATCGGTCCATTGCTGTTCAACGCGCACAGGGGTACAACGCGTACCCGCACACATTGAATGCAATGGGCCGGCCGGAGGCACCGATCGGTCCATTGCTGTTCAACGCGCACAGGGGTACAACGCTGCACCGCACACATTGAATGCAATGGGCCGGCCGGAGGCACCGATCGGTCCATTGCTGTTCAACGCGCACAGGGGTACAACGCGTGCACCGCACACATTGAATGCAATGGGCCGGCCGGAGGCACCGATCGGTCCATTGCTGTTCAACGCGCACAGGGGTACAACGCGTACCCGACACATTGAATGCAATGGGCCGGCCGGAGGCACCGATCGGTCCATTGCAGTACAACGCGCACAGGGGTACAACGCGTACCCGCACACATTGAATGCAATGGGCCGGCCGGAGGCACCGATCGGTCCATTGCAGTACAACGCATCACTGTACATGTGACTGGCATATGTCAGCATGCCTGTCTCAGATGGACATATGCCAGCCACAGATAGCTCCCAGGGAGTGAGGGGCACACCTACATCACGACAGCCTGTCCAAACCTTATCATAAGGCATGTAAGGCTGCATTTCCTATTGTGTGTATGTTGGTGTACATGTTGTCCTGTGGGTGTCACCTGTGGGCAGCCACCCCCAGGCTGTGCACGTGTTCATGGGGACAGGATCCTGGGTGTTACGTGTACGTGACCACTGTGATGTGCAACTGTTCATATCTGTGCATGTGCCATGGTCACATTTCACAGTGGTGTTTGTGTATGTCATGTCACATACCCCGTGAGTCCCATGTGGGACGGTATGTTTGAGCCAGGGTGTCCCAGTGGCACAATAGTGATGGCCCTCCACAGTCTTTGTGCATGTAGTGTTTACAATGTCTCTGATTTCATGTGCACAATGGGAGACAGTCTCCACATCCACGTTGTGTGTGCATGGACTCTGATGTTGTGCGTGTGTGTCACAGACGTCCATGGCTCTCCTGCCATGGCAAGTGTGTCCACTACCTGTGGGGGTCATGTTTGTTTTGTTGTGGTGTACACATGATACTCCAGGTGATGCCAGTGTCCATGTGGCATTACAGGGTCCCTGGGAATGTGCCTGTCGTTGAGCTGTGGTGCCTGGGGCACATCTGTCCTCACATGTCACTGGGGGGTGACTGTGACACAGCATCATGATATCCAATGGGCCAACCTGGGACAAATTGATGCCACCTGTAGGACCGTGTTGACAGATGTTGGCCATGTATGTACCATAAATGTCGTTCCGGTACTGCACACTTCATGTAGTTGTGCCTCATGATGATGTATGTTGGGATCTTGAGTGTGTTCAATGCCGCATATGTGGGGTGACTGACGATCTTGCTTACTTCTCCTCTGCACTGCAGGGCTCCTGCTGTCCATCGGCCATTCCCAGACCTGGCAACGATGGTGGAACGGGACAGCATCCGACGGTACCGCTTCACCAGGCAGCTGATTGAGGATTTGGCAGTGCAGTTGTCCCCACATTTGCAGCCTGGCCGGCCGTATCCTACAGCGCTGACCCCCAAGGTGAAGGTGATGGCAGCCCTACACTTCTTTGCCACCGGTACCTTCCAACATACTGTGGCGTCTGCTGGTGGGATGTCACAGACCATGTTCAGCCGTGTGCTCCGCGATGTTTTGGCGGCAATGTTGCTCTTCCTGAACCGGTACATCTATTTCCCTAGACTGCGACGACTCACTGACGTGAAGAGTGACTTTTATGCCCTGGGGAGGATGCCGCATGTCATTGGCTCCATTGATGGGACACATGTGGCTTTGGTACCACCACAGGCCCAGGAGCAGGCCTACAGGAACCGCAAGCACTACCACTCGGTCAATGCACTGGTGGTGTGTCTTGCAGACATGACCATCACACACGTGTGTGCCCGTTTCCCTGGTTCAGCACACGATGCCTTTGTGATGAGGAGTAGTCGCATCCCCAGGTTGATGGCACAGATGCAGAACCAGCGTGCCTGGCTTGTCGGTGTGTACTGACTTTGTGCCATTGTGTGTGATCTGATCTGTAGTATTCCACCCACTTTTCCAAGTCAGCTGATGTGCACTTGTCTGTCCGTAGGTGACTCGGGATACCCCAACATGCCGTGGTTGCTGACACCCCTCAGGAACCCTGTGACACCTGCCCAGATGCGCTACAATGAGGCACATGGTCGGACCAGGAGAGTGATTGAGCGGACCTTTGGTCTCCTGAAGAGCCGCTTCCGCTGCCTGGACAAGACCGGAGGGTCCCTCCCATATGCCCCTGCGAAAGTGTGCAAGATTATCATCGTCTGCTGCATGCTCCACAACCTGGCAGTGCGGAAGGAGTTGCCTCTCATCCAGGATGACGATGACCAACATCCGCCACCTGTGGAGGATCCTGGCCTGGACCACGATGCCAGTGACGATGATGATGATGATGGTGATGGTGATGTCCGCACACAGCTCATCACCAACTTCTTTAGCTGAATGTGAGTATCCTGAGGTGTCATGTGAATGATGTGAGTTGGCATGATGTGTGGGTGGTGCTCTGGTGCTGTTGGAGTGTGTCCATGGGCTACTTGACAGGATGTGTGTTGCGATGTGTGGTGACAGGTGGGCTGTACTCCCCAACAGTGTTGACATGCTAACTTGGTTCTGGGTGGGTATCTTGTAACATGTATTGTGCATGAGTTTTGCTGTTCTGTCCTGTACTGCATTGCTTTTGACTGTGTGTCATTTCTGTCCTTCACAGGGTACTTTCAGATTCGTTTGGTGAACTGTGTCCACCGACGACGTGATTGCACATCCAGGCTGGTAGCTGTTGTGTCCCTACAGGTGATGTGCGCCACACCCATGGACTTCCTTCTGTCTACAGTTGTTGACTGTGTGCCCGCTACCAGGTGGGGTTACCTTGCATCTGTAGTGGTTACGGCATGTTGCTACTGTGTAATAAACCTGTGCTTCACTTAGTGATGTGCGTTGTCTGTGGTCACACATTTGACTGCCATTTGCTTACTGCACCTGTGGGCTACTTGACTACAACTGGGAATGGGTGTGGTGTCTGTGCATTGCACCGTCTTCCCTGGCAACATCAGTGTAGGCAATGAGTCAGATGGCCTAGGTGTGTATGTGTTGTGTAGCCCTGGTGGTGTGTCTCCCTCATATGTGTCACGTTGCCTGTACTCACATGCCTGTGTTGTCCTTGCTGTTGCAGTTCGCATACACTGTGTAATTTTGCAGTTCATCATCCCCATAACAGCACCCACGTTGGAATCACGACAGAGGCAAGTATGGTGTATTAGTGTGTTTATTGTGATAATAGTGCATAGGATGGATTGTGCTGTACATGAATCTTGCAATCCCAAGTTCCTAGATGAATAGAAAGTCCAGGTAGACAGGATCCCCAGTATCGGGGCCACTGTTGTCTGACACATTGTTCCAACTTATACTCCCCATGCAATGTGTGGGAGTAGTGTTGCCATCAACAGGGTGAACAGTCTGTGCACAAAGGCGAAAATCCAGAACAGGTTCAGGGTTCCTGGGAGTTGCGCTTGGCCATCAGCCTCTCACTTTCCCCTCCTCGGACGACCCCTCTTCTTGGGGGGCCCTCAAGTGCAGGCTGCTGCGGTGCAGGGGACTCTCCGCCAGAGTCCTCCTCCCTCCCTGTGGCAGTTGCAGTTTGTTCGGTACCAGATGTTGTTGGCACACAGGGAGGTGTGGACTGGTTGCTGTTCATCTGGCGGAGGCATTGTAAAATGTCCCTGTGCACCGCCGTCATCTCATGTAGTACATCCCACTTGGACTCCACGCGGGTCATGTGGGAGTCCACACGTGACATGTGGGAGTCCACACGTGACATGTGTGACTCCACTTGGGACATGTGGGAGTCCAAGCGGGCATGATGGGCAGCCTGCTGCTGTTTAATGTCTCTGAGGAGCCCCACTACCTGGCTGAGCTCTCCGGTGCTGGACTGGTACGCATCAGCTATGCGTACCAGTTGTGGGTCTTCATGCACACCAGCAACGTCTGCAAGCAGCGACCTCTGTCTCCCACCCCTCCCACCACCCCTGCTGACATGTGCAGTGTGTGCAGTTGCACGCACAGATAACCCTGGTCCACCTTGGGGGTTGGTGGTGGTGGTGGTGTCCATGGCCCCAGGTTGGTCCAGGGTCACTGCGCTGGTGTTGTTCCTTATTCTGTCCATGTCGGCAGGGATGGTATTCGTGGTGACAGTCGTTGGAGGGGTGGGTGCAGGGGTGCAGCTGGTGGACCTGCTGGTGCTGCAGCTGGTGGTCCTGCTGGTGCAGCATGTTGACTTGCACCGGATGTGCCAGGTTGTTCTTCATCGTCCGAGGAGGACAGGGGCTGTACGACGCCAGTGAGCTCGGCATCCTCTTGAGCCTGGGACTGGGACTCCTCAGCGTCTGCTGCTGTGTCCCTATCATCACCTGTTTTTGGGAGACACAAACAATGTATGTCATGTTTCTGCAGGCATCAGTGGTTGACACACCTGACAGTTGTGACTGTGCCTCGGGGTGCGGGCCTGTACATTGTATTGTCCTAAGTTGTCACAGTCAGGGGTTGATATTGGTGTGGCACATTGTCCTGCATTATTTGGGCATTTCTATGTATTCTCTGGGGTGTGAACATGGTCTGCATTGATTGTGTTTGGTTGACAGCCAGACCTCCTTCCCACCCACCCACCCACCCAGTCAGTTATCCCACCATGGAACGTGCTTGCATTGCAGGGAGTGGAAGTTGTCTCTCAGGATGTCAGTCAGTGGTGTCCTGCTGTTTGTTGGTGCACAGTTGGCAGCAGGGCCTTGTGCTCCCCACAGCAGTAGCCAGTGTCAGCCATCTTGTGAGTCCTTCTCCACTCCCTGTGATGTGAGCATGGTTCAGGGTGGTGTTGATGGGCCAGTTGTGAGGCTGAGCAATGTCTGTGACTACGACTCCCATCATGCTATTGCCTCCACCCCCTTCCCAGCATGCCCATGCTTCCTTCCTTTTGACTCTGCTTCCCTGTGGGGTGGGCTGGCTGTGCTGACAGGATGGCTGGGAGTGTTGTCCTGGCAGTTGTTTGGCTAAGAGTCCCAAGAGTGTCCCTGTGCTTCACACAACATAACCCAGGGTGGTGGTGCTTTGTGGGATCTTGTGTTAGGATGGAGGGCATTGCATTCTACCAGGTGGGTACTGTGGAGTTTGTGTTGGGGGGGTGTGAGGGGAGGTGCTGGTGACTATAGTCAGTGCTGCAAGTCCCCCTTCCCACCCAGCCAGCCAGATAGCCCACCATGGAACGTGCTTGCATTGCAGGGAGTGGAAGTTGTCTCTCAGGATGTCAGTCAGTGGTGTCCTGCTGTTTGTTGGTGCACAGTTGGCAGCAGGGCCTTGTGCTCCCCACAGCAGTAGCCAGTGTCAGCCATCTTGTGAGTCCTTCTCCACTCCCTGTGATGTGAGCATGGTTCAGGGTGGTGTTGATGGGACAGTTGTGGGGTGAGCTATGTCTGTGACTACGTCTCCCATCATGCTATTGCCTCCACCCCCTTCCCAGCATGCCCATGCTTCCTTCCTTTTGACTCTGCTTCCCTGTGGGGTGGGCTGGCTGTGCTGACAGGATGGCTGGGAGTGTTGTCCTGGCAGTTGTTTGGCTAAGAGTCCCAAGAGTGTCCCTGTGCTTCACACAACATAACCCAGGGTGGTGGTGCTTTGTGGGATCTTGTGTTAGGATGGAGGGCATTGCATTCTACCAGGTGGGTACTGTGGAGTTTGTGTTGGGGGGGTGTGAGGGGAGGTGCTGGTGACTATAGTCAGTGCTGCAAGTCCCCCTTCCCACCCAGCCAGCCAGATAGCCCACCATGGAACGTGCTTGCATTGCAGGGAGTGGAAGTTGTCTCTCAGGATGTCAGTCAGTGGTGTCCTGCTGTTTGTTGGTGCACAGTTGGCAGCAGGGCCTTGTGCTCCCCACAGCAGTAGCCAGTGTCAGCCATCTTGTGAGTCCTTCTCCACTCCCTGTGATGTGAGCATGGTTCAGGGTGGTGTTGATGGGACAGTTGTGGGGGTGAGCTATGTCTGTGACTACGTCTCCCATCATGCTATTGCCTCCACCCCCTTCCCAGCATGCCCATGCTTCCTTCCTTTTGACTCTGCTTCCCTGTGGGGTGGGCTGGCTGTGCTGACAGGATGGCTGGGAGTGTTGTCCTGGCAGTTGTTTGGCTAAGAGTCCCAAGAGTGTCCCTGTGCTTCACACAACATAACCCAGGGTGGTGGTGCTTTGTGGGATCTTGTGTTAGGATGGAGGGCATTGCATTCTACCAGGTGGGTACTGTGGAGTTTGTGTTGGGGGGTGTGAGGGGAGGTGCTGGTGACTATAGTCAGTGCTGCAAGTCCCCCTTCCCACCCAGCCAGCCAGATAGCCCACCATGGAACGTGCTTGCATTGCAGGGAGTGGAAGTTGTCTCTCAGGATGTCAGTCAGTGGTGTCCTGCTGTTTGTTGGTGCACAGTTGGCAGCAGGGCCTTGTGCTCCCCACAGCAGTAGCCAGTGTCAGCCATCTTGTGAGTCCTTCTCCACTCCCTGTGATGTGAGCATGGTTCAGGGTGGTGTTGATGGGACAGTTGTGGGGGTGAGCTATGTCTGTGACTACGTCTCCCATCATGCTATTGCCTCCACCCCCTTCCCAGCATGCCCATGCTTCCTTCCTTTTGACTCTGCTTCCCTGTGGGGTGGGCTGGCTGTGCTGACAGGATGGCTGGGAGTGTTGTCCTGGCAGTTGTTTGGCTAAGAGTCCCAAGAGTGTCCCTGTGCTTCACACAACATAACCCAGGGTGGTGGTGCTTTGTGGGATCTTGTGTTAGGATGGAGGGCATTGCATTCTACCAGGTGGGTACTGTGGAGTTTGTGTTGGGGGGTGTGAGGGGAGGTGCTGGTGACTATAGTCAGTGCTGCAAGTCCCCCTTCCCACCCAGCCAGCCAGATATCCCACCATGGAACGTGCTTGCATTGCAGGGAGTGGAAGTTGTCTCTCAGGATGTCAGTCAGTGGTGTCCTGCTGTTTGTTGGTGCACAGTTGGCAGCAGGGCCTTGTGCTCCCCACAGCAGTAGCCAGTGTCAGCCATCTTGTGAGTCCTTCTCCACTCCCTGTGATGTGAGCATGGTTCAGGGTGGTGTTGATGGGCCAGTTGTGAGGCTGAGCAATGTCTGTGACTACGACTCCCATCATGCTATTGCCTCCACCCCCCTTCCCAGCATGCCCATGCTTCCTTCCTTTTGACTCTGCTTCCCTGTGGGGTGGGCTGGCTGTGCTGACAGGATGGCTGGGAGTGTTGTCCTGGCAGTTGTTTGGCTAAGAGTTCCAAGAGTGTCCCTGTGCTTCACACAACATAACCCAGGGTGGTGGTGCTTTGTGGGATCTTGTGTTAGGATGGAGGGCATTGCATTCTACCAGGTGGGTACTGTGGAGTTTGTGTTGGGGGGTGTGAGGGGAGGTGCTGGTGACTATAGTCAGTGCTGCAAGTCCCCCTTCCCACCCAGCCAGCCAGATATCCCACCATGGAACGTGCTTGCATTGCAGGGAGTGGAAGTTGTCTCTCAGGATGTCAGTCAGTGGTGTCCTGCTGTTTGTTGGTGCACAGTTGGCAGCAGGGCCTTGTGCTCCCCACAGCAGTAGCCAGTGTCAGCCATCTTGTGAGTCCTTCTCCACTCCCTGTGATGTGCGCATGGTTCATGGTGGTGTTGATGGGACAGTTTTGGGGCGGGCAATATGTGTGACTGCGACTCCCATGATGCTATTGGCTACACTGACTTGGCCAGCATACACAGAATTCCTTCCTTTGAGTGGTCTTCACTGTGTGTTGGTGTTGTTGTGGTGGCTACATGTGTGGATGTGTTTGTTAGTTCTATTTGTGCCACTGCCTAGCTGTAGTTGTGGTTGTGTTTGTACATGTGTTGGCACAGTTGGATGTGACTTTTTTGATGGCATGTGTTGTGTTTCTCTGACTGACATACACATTTTGGGATGATTCTGTTCTGGTTGCTGTGTGATTGCTATGAGTGCATGGTTTGACTCTCCCCTTGACAGTGATGTGTGTGTGTTTTGTGGCAGTATATTGTGTACATTTGTTGTGTACTCACCAGGCTCTGGGATGTCCTCTAGTCCATATATGCTCACTGGCGGTAGGATGGCCCGCACCTTCTCCTCCCAGGGCCTGAGGTATATTGGCTTGGCAGGAGGGCCACTGCCGGTGTGTTGGCTGTTGATGTAGTCTTGCTTCAGCAGTTTCCGTACCCTCCTGCGCACGTCATACCACCTGTTCTGGATGTCGGTCTTTGTGCGCCGACATGGTGATTGGGCGTTCACCCTGTTGATGATCCTCTCCCACATCTTGGTTTTCTGCGACATGGGGGTCTGTTGGACCAATGTGCCAAACAGCTGTGGCTCTACCCTGAGGATCTCGTCTACCAGGACTTCCAATTCACAATCTAGGAACTTGTGATTCTTCTTGGGGGGCATGGTGATGGGTGGTGATGGTGAGTGATGTGTGTGTTGGTGTGCAGGTGAGGGTGTGTGAGTGTGTGTTTTGCTGGGTGTATGTGAGGTAGGTATTTGTTGGTGTGCTAATGGTGTGTGGCTTGTGTGAGGGATGAGCTGTGGGTGTGTGGTTGCTTTCTCTTGGGTGCTGGCAGTGGAATGGCATTTGCAAAGGCTCATGGTAGTGATTTGTGTCCTTTATATAGGTGGAGTTGTGGGTGTGTCTTTGTTCTCTGTCCCCACCCCCCCCAGTATTTATTGGCTTGGTAATTGCTTGTTTGGCCTTTTTTTGGTTGATTTTTCCTTTGTGCTGTTTGTGTATGTTGGAAACGTTCTTGTGACCGAGTCGGACCCTGCATTGGTCTCGTACGGTGTTTTCCGTTTCGTTCACGCTGTGTTTGTGCAGTTTTGTATGCTGCGTACGCGTCGGTCGCGGTGTATTGTATTGCTTCGGCTCGGTTTTGTATGCGTGTCGGTCGTACGGCTTGTCCTCCGTCCGACTCGGTCGTGTTTTTCGCGCCTTGCATCGTACTTTGCGGGTTGGAGTTGGCGGGTACGATTCGGTCGGATTTGTTCCGGGTGCGTGTCGGTCGGTTGGATTCGCGTGTTTTTCCGGCCGGATTGCTATTTTCCGAGCGGCTCGGTCGGTCGGCTTGGTTTCCTGACGTGTCGGTCGGATTTATCGCGGCTTGCATCGTACTTGGCGTGTCGGGCGCCACTGGTACGTGTCGGTCGGTATTTTTTCCGGATCCGAGTCGGTCGGTGCTTTTTCCGGCCCGAATCGGAATCGACCCCATAGTCTTGTGACTAAGGTATGTCTCTACTTCTACATGTATTTTCACACATGTTATGCATCTGAAGATGCTAGACGTATAAAACACAGGTATACATCCGTTTGTATGTTTCTTTTATATATGATGCCACTAGCAAAAGGTACAGACACATGCATGCATTTTTTCAGGAATATGGTGAAACTTACAACAGAGACATACGAAGGGTTGCTGCTTTATTTTTGGCTAGGCCCAACACTCTGAGTAGTCGTTGAATAGTGAAGCTGCAAGAGAAAAGCGAGGTTTTCAGACATGTTGGCAGAGGTATTAGTTATTAGGCTACTTCGTATGAGTCTGTAGAAAGTTACACTTGAATTACACCGCATAAATTTAGGTGTCTGCTTGAAACAGGAAGAGCACTCTGTCAAGTTTAAAGGACTGAATGGTCTAGTGACTGAGGTATGTCTCTACTTGTACATGTATTTTCACACGTGTTATGTATCTGAAGATGCTAGACATACAAAACACAGGTATACATCTATTTGTATGTTTCTTTTATGCATGATGCCACTAGCAAAAGGTACAGACACATGCATGCATGCTTTCAGGAATATGGTGAGACTTACAACAGAGACATGCAAAGGGTTGCTGCTTTATATTTGGCTCGGCCCAACATTGTGAGCAGTGGGTGAATAGTGAAGCTGCAAGAGAAAAGTGTGGTTTAAGACATGTTGGTAGAGGGATTAGTGTTTAGGCTACTTTGTATGAGTCTGTGGAAAGGAACACTTGAAGTACGCCGTAGAAATGTAGATGTCTGTTTGGAATGGGAACTGCAATCTGTCAAGTTTAATGGTCTGCATGGTCTTGTGACTGAGGTATGTCTCTACTTGAACATATATTCTCATACGTGTTATGCATCTGAAGATGCTACATGTGTGTAACACAGGTATACAACTATCTGTATGTTTCTATTATGTGTGATGGCACCAGTAAAAGGTAGAGACACATGTATGCATAATTTCAGGAACATGGTGAGACTTACAACAGTAACTTTGCAAAGATTGTTGTTTTGCATTTCTGGAATTCTCTTGATCCTTCTGCACTTCTCTTGACTATTTCTGCACCTCTTTTGCTTCTTTCTCCATTTATCTTGCCTCTTTCTGCACCTGTCTTATCTCTTTCTTCACCTATGTTGCTACTTTCTGCACTTCTCTTGTTTCTTTCAGCACATATTTTGCTTCTTTCTGTACCCCTCCTTCCCCTTTGTGCAGCTCTCTTGCCTGTTTCTACACCTCTCTTGTGTGTGTCTGCACTTTTCTTGTGTCTTTCTGCACCTCACTTTCCTTTCTGCACATCTCTTGATTTCTTATGCATTCCTCTTGCCTCTTTGTGCACCTCTGTTGCTTCTTTCTACACTTGTCTTGCTACTTTCTGTACCTATCTTGGTTCTTTTGGCACTCATCTTGCCTATTTCTGCACCTGTGTTGCCTCTTTGTGCACTCTTTTTTTCCTCTTTCTGCACTTCTCTTGCCTCTTTGTGCACCTCTCTTGCCTCTTTCTGCACCTAACTTGCTTCTATTTGCACCTCTCTTGTCTCTTTACGCATCCCTGTTCCCTCTTTTTGCACCCCTCTTCCCTTTTTCTGCACTTTTCTTGCTTCTTTCTGCACCTCTCTTGTCTCTTTCTGCACCCTTCTTCCTTGTTTCTGTACCTCACTTGCCTCTTTCTGTACTTGTCGTACTTCTTTATGCTGTTCGCTTGGCTCTTTCTTTACTTCTCTTGATTGTTTCTGCACCTCTCTTGCTTTTTTCTGCAACCTTCTTGCCTCTATCCGCACCCGTCTTCCATCTTTCTGCACCTCTTATCTGTTTGTGCACCTCTCTTGCCTCTTTCTGCACGTCTCTTGCCAATTTCAGCCCCTCTCTTGCTTCTTTTTGCATGTGTCTGGTTTGTTTCTGCACCTCTCTTAATTTTTCTGTACTTGTTTGCCTCTATGTCCACCTCTCTTGCCTTTTCCTGCACCTCTGTTGCTTCTTTTAGCATTCCTTTTTCCTCTTTCAGCATTGTTCTTTCCTCTTTGTGCACCTTTGTTGCCTGTTTGTGCACCTCTCTTGCCTCTTTGTGCATTCCTTCTGCCTCTTTCTGCACCTGTTTAGCCATTTTTTGCACCTCTCTTGCCTTTTTCAGCTCTTCTTTTGTCTCTTTCTGCACTTGTGTTGCCTGTTTTTGTACTTTTCTTTCTTCTTTTTGAACTTCTCTTGCTTGTTTCTCTTCCTCTTTTGAAAGTTTCTGCAACTTTTTTAGTTCTTTGTACATCTAAGTTGCTCATTTCTGGAGCTCACTTGCTTCTTTCTGCACATTTTTTCCTCTTTCTGCAGTTGTCTTGCTTCTTTCTGCACTTATGTTGCTTGTTTTTGAACATTAGTTGTTTCTTTATATGCTTTTCTTGCTTTTTTCTGCTCCTCTCAAGCTTCTTTCTGCACCTCTTTTGCCTTTTTCTGCATCTATATTTCCTGTATTGTAATTCTCTTGCCTCTTTGTGCATCTCTCTTGCCTCTTTGCACACCTCTCTTGCATGTTTGTGCACCTCTGTTGTTTTTTTTGTGGCCCCCTATTGTCTCTTTCTGCACCTCTGTTGCCTCTTTCTGCATTTTTCATATTTTTCAGTAGCTGTGTTGTTGTTTGTGTATTTCTTTTCGCTGTTTCTAAACCTTTCTTTTTCTTTCTGACCCTTTCTTTCTCTATCAGCACCTTTTTTCCTCTTTTTGCAGTCGTCTTGCTTGTTTCTACACTTTTCTTTTTTTATATAGCAATGTAATTGTAATTAATTGCTTACTAGCTGTTATGAATATTGAGATGTAATTAATTTAATATTCTTAATTGATGTAACAAACTATTGAAACTATTTTTTGGTTTTTAGAAAATTATTTTGTTTGGATTACAAAGTGAAGATGGCTAGAAAACATGAAAAGAGAAGAGAATAAAGAAAACAGAACTACTTAAACAAATTTAAAAGAGTGACACATTGAAAGTGTAGTAGATACTGCTTTTGAATTGAAAAGAAAATTATTTATATTAGTATTGAAGAGAATGAGAACATTGGATAAAACAATGGTATTTATGAAACAGAAAAGTAAAAGAAAAATACTTGTTAATATAAGTAACTTTTGTAAAACTTTTACTGGTGAATGGAAGCACACTTCTAGTACTGAGCCTTTCTTTAATGAAGAAAGCTTTTTTCAACAGAACACATAAGTACATGCAGTTAGTACTAGTGGTCAATGCTATGAGGTGAAAGATGGTTGTCCCATTCCAAACGAAAAAATAGTTGTTGGAAGTGTGGAAGAAGTAATAGCTGAAGAAGTTCATGGGAAGCGTACACAAGCTCCTGTATATAAGTGGGATTGTAGCAGTATTTGCAATATTCGACAGGAATCTATTGACATTGCAATTCTTTTATGAGGATATGCCAAAAAAGTCATAAACAGAATATTAAGATGTTACAAGGACTAGATCCATGTAAAATAAGAAAATATACTAACTTGCAGGGTCATTCTCTGGCTTGTCTTTCAAGAAAGGTGTCAAAGTACTTTTCATCATTTAAGAATGTTAGCAGTACACCACTCAGAAATGCAGAAGTTAGTAAGGGAGACTCTACTATGTAAAAAGTCCTGCGTTATGTTGAAGTGAAATGAACATAGCTCTTTTGCACGGTTCAATATCAGATGTACAAAAAGTTTGTGATGATATACAGTTTAGATTTTTGGTTCACAAGAGGAGTGTAGAGAAAGTGAGAGCTTGATAAGTGTAGGCGTTGAAGAACAGGTGAAAGAGATTAGTATTGATGAGTTTGCAGAAGAAATTACAAAGTTTAAGAGAGTTTCATCTGAAAAACCAAACTATGTTTGTATTTATTGTCGACGTATTCACTATAGAAGTAAAACTAGGAATGCTGATGTATATTTAAAAAGTGAAAAGGAAAGCAATGATAAGTGGCAGCAATTTGGTGCTTATTTGTTGGTAGAAGGTCTGTTTGAGTTGGCTGCTGATCAAGTTATTTGTAAATACTGTTAAAACAAATTAGAAGAGAACAAAATGCCAGCTAGAGCAGTACATAACAACTTAGAGTTGGTAGTTATTCCTCAGGAACTGGCAGATTTGAATGCATATGAGTCCATTCTTATTCAATTTGTGTACCCATTCCAGGCTATAGTTCGTATGGAGCCTAAAACAGGTAAGCTGCCACCAACAGATTTACAAAGAGGTCTGAAAGGGAGAGTTGTGTACTTACCTTTAGATTTTAAGAAAAATATTGACACTGTTGGTGTAGACAGGGAGGAAAATGAGCCAGTAGGTATTCTAGTAAATGGTGTACCAACAAAGAGTTGAAAAATCTGGCAAGAGTTTGTAGATGTTAATAAACTTCAAAAGGCTACATTATATCTGGTACAGAATAATATTTATTATAAGAATGTAAATGTTGATGAACAGGTAATGCTTAGAAGATGAAACAGAAATTTCAAGCGGCCAAATAGTAAAAGTGGACAAGTCCAAGAGTGAATGGATTTATGAACATTATACTATACATCCTCTACGTTCGAAGGAAATGATTGGATACATTATTGAATTATTTCAAATGAAGGAAGCAAAGGGAACTCCCATGAGTGTATGGGAAAAAAGTTTGAAAGCTTGTTGTTTTCCACAGCTATTCCCCCCTGAAGAAGGTAGACGATTATATGAGCGAGCTGTATGGATTCCAGCTTCAGAACACCGCTCGACAAGATTGTACTCTGAAGATTTCGACAGTGCATTCCATATATATTTCACCTTCTGTTTGAAAGTGATTTGTCTGCACTTTCATATGCAGTGAATCACATACTAAAAACAGGAGTTCATCTTCCACATGTTTCTGCAAAAGAATTCATGGACAAAGTTCAACTAAGAGATGAAAATTTAGAATCTCAGTTAATTAATTTAATGGCGTGTCAACTTTCTACCAATGAATATTGGTTTTGTTGTCATGGTGAACTTAAATGTATGTTAAGAAACTTAGGTACCCTTAGATGGTTTGTAACACTTAGCTGTGCTGAATATGCGTGGGACGATTTACTTGAATTTCTATGAGAAGCAAATTCAAATGTTAAAAATATTGAATTGAAGACACCTGGAGAACTCTGTTCCTTGGATCCTGTAAATGTATGCAGGTATTTTAGCCATAGGTTCCAAAGTATGATGTCATTTATCTGCAATAAAAATATTCCTCCTCTTGGAGAAGTTACTGATTTCTTAGCAATAATGTAACTGAACGAAGCAA